>WEIT01023376.1:185970-249864 GCA_013389985.1 Dryoscopus gambensis | reverse complement strand
TAATACCTGCTGCTTTTCAAAAATAACAATGGCATCACAAACATGATTCTATGGCAGGATGGCTTTCTTTTTTAGTACAGAAAGTCACAGACACAGTCTCTGGCAGCCAAATAAAAAATAGAAAATAGGGAAGAAATAGCACTTGTAGTTCAGAATAAGGAGGTTTTGGTGGATTTTTTATTATGCCAGCCATTTATAGAACAAAATTTGCATATTGTGCTTCAAAAAAGAGAACTATGGAGTAATAATAATACATGAATCGTTATTTGGGATATAAAAGAGTAGATCTTACAAAAATAAATAATAATGAGGGGAAATAAGAATAAGAAAAGCAGTGAAATTATGTCAAAGCAAGCAGAAGAGGTAGGATGATTAAGAATAAGGCAGGCTGTTGAAGACTTAAAGGATTTAAAGGAAGAAGGTGACATGTGAACGTTAAGCTAGGAATGAAATGCAATTTGGCTGAACTGTGACTCTGTGTTCCTCAGCCCTGCAGATCATGCTGTGAATGATTAAAGTCACTGCTCTTGATTTCTCATACTTCTGCTTACTAGGGGAAACTTGAAAGACAGGAATTGCACATCATTTCAGGGAGGGCTCTTAAAATGCAGAAAGATCTCTGTGGGCTCCACATAAATACTGAACTATGTATTTACTAAGCGATTTTCAAATGTCGTTGTTATTTTGATCTCTCGTCTGTTGCTAACAATATGGAACAGGATGGAGAATCAGTCGTGTGGGTTTACTTACATTTTCAAGAGAACCAGAACATTCTTCCCACCTTAACAGAATTTCTTAGAACCTAAATAGGAGGTGACTTGGCAAATCTGCTCCTTAAAACTAACCGAAGCTGTTGTGTTTTTGTGGTCTTTATTCTGTATTTTCTGTCCTCTCTTTCAGGTGGTCAGTGCTTCTCTTGGGGATGGAACGAACACGGGATGTGTGGTGATGGCACAGAAGCAAACGTTCGTGTCCCAAAGCCAGTCAAAGCTCTTGGCTGTGCAAACCAGATCTTAATTGGATGTGGGGCAGGACACTCCATGGCTCTCTGTCAAACTCCACAGTAGGCCCAGCACTCCTGGAATCATAACGTCATGGATGTGGGTGGACATCTTTGGACTGTGTAGCTCAGAAGCACTACAAGAGAACTGCTCATGATTAACAGAGTAGTTGGAAGTGCAGATGTGTTTCCTAAATCCAAAAGGAATGACTGTGCATAAAAAGCTGTAATGTTTTAAAAATTGTTTCCTGCGTTCTCGCCACAGGAATCGACTTTCTTTCCCACAGATAGAATTACAGACATTCTGCCTTGATGCAATACAACTGAAGACAGATTTACATTTTCTTGTTCTTCTGAGAAGTCTTTGAGAAAGAAACCGACTGATTAATGGCTTAATGGTATATAAGTTCAGTCTGAAGAAGTGGTCTGAGAAGGTGGTCTTTTGTTATAGTATCTTTACATCATGATATGTTTCCCCTGCCAACTCCTACTGGAGCTGTGAGATCCCAGCAGCTCAGAAAATTGTTTGTGTCACAAAGAAATGCCAGTGAGCATGACTAGATGCATACACACATTTTAAGCAGGAGATTAGGATTAAAAGAAAAAAAGAGCAATATAATGTAGAAGGCTGGCAAAAGGGGAGAATGAAGCCCTTTTGAACTAGCTTTATCTTGATTAAACTGTGAAAGGAGCAGTATTTCTTACGGATTATGTCCTGTGCCAGACATCAGTTTATCATAGATTTACAGGGACACAGATCTGCATGAATTATCATTAACTTGCAAACCAAACCTGAAGTTTCTGAAGCTACTCTTTAGAGAAGGAAAACTTCTAAGAGCTCTTGGAAACAATCAGAAAGTTCTTATCAAAGGGCATAAGTCAGTTGTAGCTGTTGAGGACAGCTTGATCCAGTGTAGCTCCTGTGTTTCCAGCTGCCCTATAATAGGAAGACATCAAAATCTAACCAGAAAGATTTTACAAGTTCTCCAGCCTAAAAGGCAGGCCAGGATGCTCCTGATAATTTCAGGTTAGTTCTCACTTCTGTTTTGCAGCCCAACTGAGTTGCTGTTCGCAGCATGCTCACAGTACTTGTTCCAGATGGGGGCTTGACAGAGAACGTAGGCCTATCACTTGTTTTGGTAGGAGAAAGGAAGAAGTGTAAATTGAGGTGTCTTTGGATATTATTAGCTGCCTGTGCTGAGCAAAATTTTGGAAACTATTTATAAAACTGATTTTTTCCACACAAATAGAGTGGATGCCGTTGAACTGGATGTTTACCACCCACAATACTTATATTTGCTGTGGTATTCAAAGTATTTCATGTTCTAAATATAGAGAATTATACTGTGTGGTAAATGCACCTTTTAATGCGACCTACTGTTGCTAAACAGGGGTTTAATTTTTAAGGCAGGCTTGCCAGGGAAGAGGCCTTACAGAATTACAAAATGCTCAGAGGAAGGCTCTTAGGAAATAGGACAGGAAGACTTTCTAATGATGTATCAGCTTACACATGAAGGGGAAGGAATTAAGGTGATAATATGGGCTGCAGGGCTTTTTTCACCCTTGGTTTTACAGCAGTTAATGTTCTTGGCTTCATTTTCAAAAGTGTTTTATTTTTCTATTCAATTGATGAGAAGCTTGAGCAGGCTATGAAGCTGATTTTAACTACTACAGATACCAAAAGAATAATCAAGTGGGTCCTCTGCAAAAAATGTAGAATTGAGATTTCTATTGTAAAGTGTTTTGTTTTGTTTTTTTTAATCCATGGCAATATACTGTTCCAGGCTGTGACCTCTTGCACTTTTAATTATCTAAGTTGCTCTTTATTGACTGTTCTCAATGCCACTTTCTGGATACCAAGCTTCTCTATTATATGAACTGAACAGTTTCTCATGCTTTCTTTGACAGTCCTGTCTGAGGTTTCTGCTTTTGATTTCTGCAAAATCTGTGTACCAAATAAACATGTTCTCTTGTTTCAGTAATCATCTCCTCTAAATAAGTCTGTTCCTTGATTAATCACAGCCAATATGTGCCTTACATGGGGTTTACTGGACTAGACATGTTTTGACTGTGTGTGCTGTTGCTGCAGTTCATTGCAGAGGAGTCCAACAAATTATGTAACAAATAAATGTGAATTGGATATTTGAAATGTTTTTCTGTTTTTCATGCCTGTAACATGAACACACTTTTGGAACACGAAGAATGATTTGGGGTGATACGGTGAGGAAAGGAAGGAGTATGTCAGTTTGTTCCTGGTTCTGATCTGGTGTTTCATATCTGCATCTGGTCTTCATCTTTGAAAGGCAAGAACTGCATTTTTCTCTCCTTTGTTGTGCCTATATAGCTCGAAAACTTTGTCTTGATGTAGTGGTCACGGCTTTGCTGTTGGTCACGGCTTCTAGGTGTTGCTGTAGTAGAGAGTGAATAGAATTCATNACTGTTTCCTATTGATATCCTGATGGAGAAGGTCAGTTTCTGCAAGGCAAAATGCAGACCCTGTGCTGTGGTCCATAGAGTTCTGTAACAGGTCTTCTGTGATAAACAAAGTAAGAAGCCTATTATAAGCATTCTGCATTCAGGTTCAAATGGAGATAAACTGACAAAGTTTGTAATATATATATATATATCTATCTACAAAAAGACACTAGAACAAGTTAAGCAAATGTCTGTGCAGCTGCTCTCCCCTCCCATTTTCTGAAGATAAGCAAACCTGCCAGTGAGCTGACATTCATGAGGGAGAGCAAGTTGTAAACTGTTGACCTTCAGTCCAGAGAACTTTCAGGCCGTTCGGTGGAGGGGGAGAAGGAGAAGAAAGCTATTGTGTGCCTTTCTGTTATTTGAAGTCCTAAGAGATCTGCAGTTGTTACTCATACAACCTCCACGTGCACCTGCGCAAGACACTCCTGTTCCATTTTAAAGAATGTTGGTAGGACGATGTGTATGTTTTGCCAGAAGTTTCTGTCTCTTGCGAGATCTGTTTGGGCCACTTGGTGGTCACTGATGTTGTTTGATTTGGTGTGGCATTCTGAGTGACTTGATGCTTTTGTGCTCAGCGTGCCAGGCCCTGTATTTGAAGTGTGTTCATTTGAAAGATGAAAGATGGTTTTCCCAGTCATCACTTCTTACACGACACTGACTTCTCTATCTGCATCTTGGCAGTCCTTTTGGTGTCTTAACTAGTGCTTGCCATCTGCAGTCACTACAAAGGTCACTTCTAAATGCGTGGCGGGAGCTTTTGCTCAGCTACGTGTTTTGAGCACAGAGAAATTGTGGGGAGAGCGGGAGGGAGAAGGTGATTTGATTGTGCTTTTATGGCATGTTTTGAGTCATGAGATTTAGAGATGAGGATGAAAAACTGATGAAGGAGAGCAGTTGAATGTACAAGAGAACGATGACCGTGGAAAAATATTTAAGTGAATGGCAGTAGAGAGAGCCTGATACAGTCAGCTAAAACATAGGGAAAAGGAGGGGGCAGACAGAGCCAAGATACAGCTCCTGAAGACTGAATGATCTCATGGCATAACAGCATTCCAGCCTGCCGGTGTGGTGGGAGTGAAATGAGGGACAAACTATTCTATCTCGTGGATGTTACTGTTCCTCCTCTTCCACAGTTTATTTATAATAATGTGCATTGTTGACCTGCAGTGTTTGGATTTTTTCTCATTCATAGCACATCTTGACATTTCTGGTTCTCTCTCCAGCTGAAACAGCAACATCTGTCCTCACCTTGCAGACTCAGAAATATTTTGATCAGGCCTCTGATCTAGTCCAGTATTTAACCAATTACTTACTGTTTTTTCCATTTGATTCCATGAACTCTGTATCTGATTTAAACAAGACTTTAAGTAATTTTGGGACTTCCAGTTCCTTTTTCCCTCTGTTGGAAATCAAGATGATGACAGATCTTGGTCACTCTGAGCAATTTTGATATTTTTATGGTGCATGGTAAGTCTTGTGCTTTTTCTTTTAGCTAGATATTTTCTTGAAAAGGACTCCAGAATCTTTTATTTGAGTCCTGCTTATGCCATTTACTACACGCTGAAAATTCCAAAGGCTTGGAATGGATATAGCCTGGAGTAGAGAATCACTTGTGTGGTTTTGATTGTGGTTCAAAATATGCACAATAGAAAAGTGGCGCTTACGTGGAATTTGCTGGCAACTCCAGCTGACACAAAAATGATTGGCCACTTTAACTTTTTACATATCAGTATCTTGATAAATGTGCAAAGAAGAGGTAGTACATGCTTTGCTCTTTTTCTTTAGCTTTTGTGCTGTTCTTATTTCCCAGTAAATTCTAATCGTGCATGTTTTGCTCCATGTTAGAAAGAATAATAGCCTTAAATTTAAATGCTTTGGTTTTATGGAAATGTAACTGAATGTAACTGAAGATATAGGTCTGTATCATATGTGCCTTTGAAGTTGACTTGGAGAAACTGCATGTGTAAAGCCATTGTTATTTTGTAACCCATACAGATGTTAAACGACTGAAGTCAGGCACGTTCTTGAGCTGTTTGTGCATTTCATTCAGGTTCATCAGTCACTTGTCTCAGCATTCATCTGTTTTTAATGCAGCATCAGTTTTTGCTCATCAGTGCCTCTGTAAAACATCGAAATAGAGTATGTGACTGAAAATATTCAGCAGTGAAAATAGTCTCTGTATTTGAATCATGGCCTGGATGAGCCACATGTTTCTTTGTGAGAGAGTGAGGAAGCATAAATTTAGAGTATTGGGAGAACACGTTCTTCAACTTGATTGGAAACAAGAACAACAAAGTAGTCATTCCTGAATAAAAGCTGGCTGAGGGGTGAGAAAATTCAGGGGTGACGTTTATTTTGCAGAATTTTCTCTGGCATTTTGATTTTGTGATGTTGGATTTTGTCTCATTTCCAGATGAGCCTTTGCAGGTTGGTAGGGGGTGGAGTATAAGTCCAGTTCTCGTGTTGCCTAGCCTCTCCCTCAGTTCATTTCCAACTTCCTCATCTGTTTCCAGGCTGCTTTGCCTGTAGACCACTTGATTATCCAGATACTGTGCAATATTGGGGGGGAGTTCTGTCTTCAGGTCTTGGAATTGAGACTTCGTAAGTGGAGTTTCAGAATTTCAATTCAATATTGTTGTAGTGCTCTGTGGTCATCATAGTTCTTTTATGTGTATGTGAACACTTTGCTAGCAGGCTGCGTTTTTACTTTTTTGTTGTATTTAGAAGCAAGGCCAAGAATTGGGAGATTTTTAATGTTCTGACATGACTTAGTTTTTGGCTGCAAATGTCAAGCGAGATTAGCTTTTGTTTTGTTTTTACTGATTTGAATGCATGAAGACGTGGTACCTAAATTAGGGCAGCAGAGGAGTTGCCAATCAGTAATGAAAATGCTCTGTCATTTTAACTGTGTGGGTGCTTCATCATTTTCCATAATAATCCTCTGCTTTAAAGTACAAAAGAAGAGGGATTCCTACAGGGGCATTGTGTTCTTCTGCAGACAAGGAAATATGGCATCTTTTAAATAATGAAGAGATGCTTCTCTCCTCTGGTGCCTTAATTCTGAGTAGATAGATTATAATAACTACTCCTTCTTAAATATGGCTTTTCCTCTTTTGACATCAGAACACTTTAAAAAGAGGATAATGTCACAGAAACAGAAGCTGAGGCACAAAAAACTGAATTGCTGTAACCAAGTTAACCCAGCATGTCCACAGGGGAGACAAGAATAAAATTCCCATTTCGTGAGTCCCAGGCCAAGGCTCTACCTGCTAGGCTAGTGGTTCTTGATGATTATTTTGGGTAAGTCTCACTGCCACTCTTTCCCTCTCTCCTTGCTCGTCTTTCCCACTCACTGCCGATTGCTGTTTCCATTGCTCCTGCTTGCATAACCCGTTTTCCAAACTCATCCTGTGTCCTTCTCATTTCCCACCTCCTGAGCTACTGCTGCCTTTTCTCCAGTCACCCACTTGCAGAGACACCACCCCAGCAAAGCGTGGCTCCTACTGAGCTGCTTTCCCTGGGCTCAAGCCTTGTCTGCTGTTGTGCTGGTGTGACTCACAGTCAGCAGCCTCTGCACAGGCTGTGTCATCCCTGCTAAGCCCTTTGAGTCCAGAGGCAGTGCAGGTACCTCAGAGTGACAGCTGAGCTAACACAACTGCAACATTTTGCCTTTTGCTGCCCAAGGAATCTCTAACATGGGCAGCAGGAAAAACAATGGAAGCCTTGGAGCACATGCTCTTAATATTTAACACCTGGAGATGTTTGGACCTATGCACTTGCATGAAGTTTTTTAAATGCCCAAGTGAATGCTGAGAGTTGATAACCTGGCTTTGCCAGGGTGAGACAGGGAAGATATCTTCTTATAGCATTTGCTTTGTTGGATAAAGAAAGTCAAGAGATGCAGTTCTGGATCCGTTTTCTGACATTCAGTTCAATTTGAATTCAAATATTGTTCTTGATTGCAAATAAACATCTGTATTTCCCTAGGAGAAAAATGGGCCACTTACAGCTGTAGATGAATGCAGAGGCTTTGGGACTCCTGAACAGACAGGTATTTTATGCCCAAACTCAAGTAAGTGAGTGACTTAAAAAAAACCTGCATAATTAAAGCATATTTTCATGAAGTGAAGGTAGTTTGTGTGTGAGCTCAGAGGCAAAGTTCCTTCCAGGATATATATGGAAAGCAGGCAGAGAAGTAGGCTGCCTTGTTTTGCAACTATGAAAGGGATATGCAAACTGGCAGGGTAATATCTTCAGGATATCTTTTTTGTAAGCAGCTCTGTGCTCAGTTCCTTTTTGAATGCTCTTGCCTTAGCCCTGCTTGCTCTCTTCTGTATTTCAGTCTGCTCTTTTGTCCTAGCAGCCATTTGTTTCAGTGATGTATTTTCTTTTTGGCCCTGAAACTTTAAGGAGAGAGGAGGCAATTTACATGAAAAATCACTTTATCCGGATTAATGACTCCTGCGCTTGACCGTTATCACAGAGGTTTTAGCTAGATTTTTTTTTTTTGTTGGAGTGAGAAAGCAGAAACTTCTTCTCAGAAATTTCTTCTGTCTGAAATTGCAATTGTGGGGACACATCAGGTTGGTCCAGAAAAAATGACTACCTTCATGCAGTCGGAGGAAAAGCTTTATGTGTAGAAGGTGTGGTTGAGCTGTGCTTTAAATGTTAGCAAATAATAAGCCACTAATTGCCAGTGGGTTCAGATGAAGGGTCAGCACTGGTTCTTAGAGCTGGGAAATGACTGCCAAAAGCCGAGTTTACAGGGGAGGAAATACAGATGTTCATTTCCAGCAGGAAACAGGCAGAGCGTAACTGAACTGCAAAACCGACTTCTGCTCTTATTGCAATGGTAGGAACTCAGAAGGCATTACTGAAAGCCTGAAGTCAGAATCTACCCACATGTATAGTTCTAATGCTTTCATAAAGATATGTACCTCCTGTAGGGAGAGGGGGCAGGCTTGAAGGAATTAATATTTTAATCATAATATGCGAGCAAGAAGCTCCTTAACTGCAAGGCAGCTGGGATGATGTGGTAAATTTCTCTTAGGATTCAATGCAACAGCTTCTGAGATTTTCCACTTCCCTTGTTTCACTCTCTCCCTGTGTTGTCAGAGCTGTCACTGTTGTGCGAAGGGAACTCTGGGGTCAAACAGATCTTAAGCTGTAAGAGCATCTCCTGAAGGGCAGTGGATGGGAAGCACGGTTCTGTTTCTGAAGGGTTTATGGAAGTCACCCAGAAGACATGGTTACCTCAAATCAGAATGAGCAGAGAGGAGAACCTAAATGAAAATGGCAGCGGGGGAGCTAAAAAGTAGCACAGACTGACAGTTGTACCCAGGCTATTCTCTAAGGCTCAGATATATGCAAAGTGCAGTGGTAGGTGAAGACCTACATGGGTTTTACAGGGCTGAATTGTTGGTATTCCTTAAGGTAATGGAGGATTAACACTGGGCCCTTGAGTCAGTGTTAAATAAAAAATGGGGCAGATAAATCTATTTCTGTATTCTTAATACATTATAAGAGGAAAAGTTGTTCATTAAGCAAATCCTGGATGAATCTGGATCATACCTCTGGAGGTAAGAAATGATGGCATAGAAACAGTGTGAGAAAAATAGTTCTTGGGAGAAACTAAAGCAGAAATCAAGTACGTAATGCTGTATCAAGGACTACAAAGGAGTTTCCTAATTATGTGCAAATTCAGATTATCAGCCTTTCTTCTATTCCTAAAAAGACTGCTTCAGGTCTTCCTTATTTTTCTTTTGGAGTAGAGTTTTGTGACGACAAGGTTCAGCTGTAGTTGGGGTTTTTTGTTTATAATTTAACACTTACCAGAACCATGAGTGTATCTTCTGGGGTTTTTTGGGGTTAATCTCTATTTCCTCCAGACTGTAGGGATACTGTTCCTTTACATTTCCATTCCCATCAGCAGTTGCAGATGCTGTAGCTTGCTTAGAAGATTGCCAGCTCTTTTGAAGTTTCTCACATGAGGATAACGGTGTGTATCCTTCCTTTATAGAAGTACTTTACCAAAAATGCTCAGGCAACTAGAATGCTGTTGGCACATAGTCCATAGTTGTCATTTGTAGCATCTGAAATGAAACTTAATCCCATTGTGTTTCTCAGTTCTTACTGGTGCATGTTTTGTGTGGCAAATCAAGTGCGACTTGGACACCTGGATTTCTTTCAGTTTCGTATCGGGTGGACTGGTGTGGCTCAGTGAAGGACGGGGCCCAAAGAAGTAAGAAAAACTGAATTCATTTAATCAGCTAAAAAGACAAACATTTATTATTGTTGGGGAGGGAAAAGGAAGATACCTAGGTCATTATAGGGGTTTTCAATCTTCCCTTGTAAAATTACTAATGGTGTGTATTCTTTAGACATTGGTTGTATCAAGTGTTTGCAGGCTTCATTTATTATCTACTAACCAAAATTAGCATTGTAGAACCAAAGCAATACCAAGCTTTTCTCCTACATTTCTGTTGAGAACACTGTATTTATTCAAGATTTTAGAAGCAAGTCTCTGGAAACCCCTGATTGCTTCAGAAAAGGATTCCCCTTTACACTATACAGCAGGCACTGAAACCATGATACAAAATTTATTTTCATGCTAGAATTGTTTTGCATAACATTGTGCATGCATTTTACTCAGTACTAAATTGCATACAATGCTGTTGTCTTGTTTCTTAAACTTTGAGACCATTTATACTTGAGTATTTTCCTGATTTTGTACTATAAGTCCCAGTTTTAAAATAACACCTCTTTTGTTTAAAATTCATACTGATTACTTAATATGAACAATTTATGAAGGGTCTTTACGTTGGATCTATACATCAATAAAATACAACATAACCAGAGCTGGAAAATTAACCAGCTGTTATTGTCAGGTCCGAAGGAAGGTCCCATGTGTCACAAGCATGCCAACAAAAACAGACAGGAAAAAGTTTTTCTTATTTTTATACACTTCTAGTTGGATTAAAAGTTCTTGATTTCCATGTCGGTGTGATGAACTGTGAAGGCGTGGTCAATATGACCGATGACTGCCTGATTGCACTTTTTAAAACCATTACTCTGTATCTTGTATACAAAAAGAAGCGATCCATAGCAAAGAAATGTACAGTTTTGTAATGTTTTACATTTTGGCTACAACAATGTATGTAAAAGTAAAGAGCTTTGAAAGAAAATATATAACTTTGCTTTTTTTTTTCTTTTTTTTCCTTAATCTTACATTTGCAGTGTTTCTTGTGTGTGTTTTGTTTTTTTTTTTTTTCATTTTCATTTTTGTCTTCATGCAAGTCATGCTATGGAACAAAAAAATAGATTAAAAAAAAAATCTTCTACAGTTTTGTTACATTTTGGCCGTAGAAAAAGCCTGCATCTCTAGTACAACTCCAGAACCACGAAGAATCATCCATAAAACCTGCATGGAGCGAGTTAACTTTGTCCAAATGAGAAGGTCTTCTATGCCTGCACAGTTCCACAGAGATGTTTATTAGCCATCAATGTTCATCTCCATCTTGCCTTGTCAGGTCACTCTGACTGCCTCTGTTGGCATATATTTAGCAATGACTGGACTTTCTTTGCAAAGATCTGCATGTAAAGAATACAATCAGTACTTGAGCTTCTTCCCTGCGCTTTTCACATCAAGCTCGGCATCTTAGTGTTAAAGGAAGGAGGAAAAGGTGAGATAGCTACATGCAGAGGCAGCCATATTCTTCTTCAACAGGATTTTTTTTTCCCATGCAGTCAGCCAGACTGAGACCTCTCTACAGTGTGTCTGAGTATTGCTTTCAGCTTAAAATAGGTGCCCATGCAACGTTTCATCCTACTGTGCTTGTTTGCTCAAACTCCTGCAGGGTTCCTATGGCTCAAAAATATCCTGAGAAAAGCAAAATCTTCCATCGTTGGCATGTTTCAGCATCGACTAAACGCCTAACCCATTCCATACAGAGCCAGTAGATCCACCATTAGCCACAATAAGCATATACTAGCAGGATGCACCAGGAAGGAAGCCATCTGGTGCATCTACCCTTCATCCTTTGTACTGATACCATGCAGCATGTATGGCCCACCAGTACTACGCCAATGCCTGCCTATTGTCATCTGAGTGCTGTTTAGGAGTGCTGTCACCTAAGCATCAGAAGTAACACCGTTTCCAGCGGGTGCTACTGTGAGACATTGCATCTTCAGACTTAGTCACCTGGACTATATGCAACATCGCATAGGCTAATTGAAAGTAAAGCTTTTTAGACCATTCTCTGCTACTGATCCATGCTACAAAATAGATGGGATGGGAGACCAAGAACGTCTCACTGGGCTAGGAGAGCTGTAGGGCGCAGACACTGAGGATAATCCTATCGCTTTTCCACTTATGCCAGCTATGCTGTTAAGGCTCCGTGACATTTCGTAACCTTAATTTAAAAGAAAAATGCAAAGTACAGCATTGGATCAATGACAGAATGGACTAAGAATGAGGTCAACATTGTAGCCAGTTCAATAGCATCTGCATGCACGGACATGCCGAGAGTAGTATCGCTTGCAACATGACTCAGAAGGCCGTTGAAATACAGAAAAACTTTAAAATAAATACATTAAAAAAAAAAAATCATCATTTCTCAAGATGGTCAGGCTATGTAATTGATCCTACAGGCAGCAACATGGTTGTACCCTAAAAAAAAAAAGAGTCAGTGGGAGGGATTTTGTATGTCTCCGTCATACACTCACACATACCTCTCCCTTCCACTTCATGCATTGTGACCTCAGGCAAAATTAAGGTTTATGGTATCTTTGTGGGGCAGCAGGGGGAAAAGGCAGCAAAATCCATAGAATTTAATGTGTTGCTATAGAGATACTACTCCTTTGTTCTAAGCATTAAAAAAAAAAAAAAAGAAAAAGAAAGAAAAGAAAATTGCATGCATTCAGTTTCCCTCCCTCCCTCCCCCCTTCTTTTTCAGGCATGCACGTAAACAGCTCAGCAAGTGTACAGAGAGTTGCACAAACTATGGATGAAATTCTGTTGGAACAACAATTAAGATGCTCTCAACGTGTTTCAAACAGGCCAACAATATGCTGACGTATATTACTCTTTAGCCAACCAGCCTCTGTTTCATTCAGGAACGAGAGGCGGTTGCAGTGCATCGTGAAAACCATACATTCCCCATCCCAAAGGATGTGCCATTTGGAGTGTTCCCCTGATCCACTGGAACCACCTGAACTCGCCCAGGCTGAATGAACACGGCCAATGCTTATCCAATACAGAATCAAGTAAAACACTTTGCTACAAAGGTAAATTTTAGAGGATATACTTTCATATGAAAGTCTTGTGGTCCTACTGTATCTTTGTTGATGATAAGCTTAAGACTTATAAATACATACACTATCTATAACTGGCATTTACTATAACTATTGCCCATCATACAATGGCACATGGGAATTCTATACTCCATACTCAGTGTATGGTTACGTCATACAATCTTTGCAGTTTTAAAATATTGACTCTATCCTATACTATATACAGTACACCAGTGGTAAACACTGATTTGAAGAGAGTGAGTTCTTTTCCAATTTTCCCATTCCTTATCAACTTTGATGCATATAGATGTAACTCTAATTTTGGGTTTGTGTCGTTTCCTCACGTTAAATTATTTAAACAGTCTGTTTTAAGAAGGGAAGGCTTTTTAAATGTGATTTTACTTCTGTTGCTAAATAGATTATTCTGACCATTAGCAAACGAAAATGCAGTTACTTCTGAGAGATTCATACCTGTCAGAAGTCTGAGAAACTAACTAATAATGATTTATTTATGAAAGGATTTTAGATGGATTATTTACCAATTTTAAGACACCTGTGCCAACAGATGTTCATGCTTTTCTTTCTCTGTTGGACTAACCACCTATGAATATCCAAATATTTTGTTTTAGTGCTCTGTTAAGGTCACTGAATAATCATTTTGTATTTCTTGAGGATGTTTTGCTTTTGTGTTTTATCTCTTCTGCCTGCCACCTCCAAGTCTGTGCTCCTCAGAGTCTGGTAAGCTCTGAGAGCTTTCCAAGTGGCAAACCTTCATTGCTATGATACGTTAATTGGTCTCTCCTTATGGGATGGGCTAATTTAAGGACATAGTAGAGCATCCTCCACTAAAGCTTCCTGCACCGGCTGGGGTGGAAGACTTGACTGCCTAGCATAGCTGCGTGGGGTAGTTACAGCTCCTCAGGCTTTTCTTTCTGAAAGAAATAGGTTAGAAACTCCAAATGCAGACATCAGGTGGTGGTTTCCAGCCCAAACGTGCATCTCTACAGCAAGCGCACTATCGCGTGCTACAGCTAAGCTGACTTTCTCTTAGTTATTTAAACAGGTTGCTAACTACATGGTTACAGGGCCCCAGCTACATACCCTTTCTTATTCCTCCATCAGGCGGGCAGGGATATTCCCCGGTTGATAAGAGGAAGCAGGGTCCATATCTCTCCCGAGTGCCAGAGCGGGTAAAGGGCAGGCCCTCATCAGGCGTAATAGCCTGGTCTATGTGGGGACAGTCTTCGTTTGCCAGCGCCGCCTTGGCCACCTCACCATTCAGTTTCGAATCTTCAAACATATAAGCAGAAGGCTATTGAAACACTATGCACTGTTTATTAGAGTTCCAGCTGCAAATTAAGGGTTCACAGCTAAAGACTTCTATAGCGACACTCTAAAAGGTAGCACATCTGTCCTAGACACTGCGTTCATGTGCACTGCACCAAAATAAAATAAAGTCTGTTAAGTGGGAGGAGAAACAAAAGGTGATCCCGTTAGATGTGACAGCAGCCACCTGTGCGTCCGCACTGAGGGGCCCTTTCAGAAAGGGGCGTGCAGTGGTTCCTAGTCCTGCGAGCAGAAGACTGCAGTTAGAAATCAGAGTATGTTTTCACATGACATCGGATGGTGCATGGATGACCTGTTTGTCATGGAGCCTACTGTCACTCAGAGCTCTGAAGAGGCAGTGGACTGAGAGTTGTGTTCTAGTATTTGAGTATATTCTGTTTGTGCTGGTTTACACTTGTGTGCAGTATTGCTGAGGGGGAAATTCCTGCTCTTCCCCTCCCCAAAATTTACCCAGATGGTTTTATAGCATTTCCAGTATCAGTCATGCAGAATGGCTGTACACGTTTTTAGACACACAGAGTACATTACGTATGGAAATACGACAGCAGAACGTGGATTTAAAAAGAACCCAATCCATTTTCTGATGTTCTCCTCTGAAACACATACAGTATTTGCAATGCCAGCACAGGACACTACATACACAAAACACTACAGCAGGCCATGAATTTGGAAACTAGATAGAGTAAAATTTACTCTTGGCTGTAAATAATGAAAATACCAGATTTGCCCATTTTGCTGCACACATTCCCATGAGGATAGACTGAGAATCATATGTTTTCTCTGTGTGACTGGTTTTACATTTATAAAACAATTTGAAGTGCTCTTTAGTGTAGGATTTGTTTTAGGGTTTTAAAGTGCAAATTAGTGTATTGAGAATATACTCGAAATATGGCACAGCTCGATGTGAGTATTTTGGTTAAAGGGAAGGAAAAACAGTAAAAATGTGCTTTCTGAAGCTCCACAAATGCCGAGATATGTTAACTGAGTGGTACTGGCCGCATCCTACACCTCGGTTGCACAATGCTTATTACCTAGACACTGTAAGGCAATGGGTGATCCTGCAGGTCTTTAAGGAAAGAAACTCAATGGATAGACTTAATTTCAGTGCCTCTTCTACATTCGTGTACTAGCTTGTTCTAAATGCTATAATATTGTCATTTATTTTGCAATTATTTTGAAGCCAACTAATAAAACAAGCCCCAAAGAAAAAAAAAATACAGTTAGGTAGGGTTTGGAGGTATGATTTTGATCCTCTGATGGACAACAGATGAGTAGAAGGCAAAAGTGTTTTCAAGTTAAATTTGTTACTTTGCACACGCATGCACACACACACACGCACACACAGAGAGACACATATATGACACACACTATGCATCTGTCATGCACCAGTAATTGCATTCTAGGCCTTTATTTTTCTTCTATTTAGATGCCACTGGTTTGTCACAACATAAACAGTCTTTGCTGCACATCTCACCTCTGCCTCCATTTTTCTCTGTGCAGAATCAGCCAATTATTTCCCCCGAGAGGGAGGTAGTAATGTTTTGTTTTGTTCTGTGAGCAGTGAAATAATTAGGTCTCTCAACACACTTAAACACGTGGCAAAAGCTATAGGGGCATTTCAATACTTGTGGACACTAATTTCAATAGGATTCTATAATTTTAAGGTTCCACTGAGTTGCAATTGCTCTCCGTTCATAATAATCACTGCTATTTAATACCACTCTGCACAAAAACCTGGCACGGCTGCCATAGAAACCATGACACTGCAGGTACTGAGCCGTGTATTTAAAAATCACTTAACTGTGTTTGGGGAGAGCTGCAGTCCTCCTGGGGATGAGCAAAGAACTGGGCTGCTTCGTAAGCCTCTACTGCTACAAGATGATGGCTCTAATCCTGAAGTGAGGGAGGCAGCTGAGTCAGCAGAGCTCTGCATTGAAATCTCTGAGACACCCGCTGCTACTCCTGAGCTCAGGTTTGCAAATGAAATTGTTGGTGATGGAGGGTGAATTGGTCCCTTTCAGGAGCTCAAAATGTCTCTGAGCAGAGTGGTTGTGGGTCAGGCTGCTCACTGGTAACAACCACTGATTCTTTTGGAAGCAGCTTGCAGGCTCTGTTGTGCTTGAATGGCAACAAAATTGACCTTCTTCAAATTAATTTCTTAAATTGCATTATAAATCTCTAGTAGCTTGAGCTGGAACTTGCTCTTATAGCCCCTTCAGGCTCCCTTAGCACTGATGATTTTTCCTCTATGCTTATTAAAAATCCACAACCTTGTTATTTTATTTCCATTCATGAGGAAGAGAACAGAGTAGCTAGAGATGTGGGCAAATTACTGAACTGTCCCTTGAACATCAGAGTCATGGGCCATGCCTTAGGGATCATATTCTGGATAGCAATGCTAATCCACAGTGACAATTTAGGGTGAATATTTAGGAAGCAGAGAAATTGCCAGCACAGAACACTGCATCTATTGCTGGTGTATATAGGTAAGTGCTAAGCAGAATAGTTGTGTTCCAAACCACTGGCTACAGCACCTGATTCTCTGGAGGTATGCGATTAGTCTGTTATGGGAATAAAGAAAACATTACCGATGCCATCAGCCCACAGTTAGAAGTTCCCACTGTTTTAACTAGCAGATTGATATGCTGAACAATTTTAGGAATAAGGTCTAAAGATGGAATGAAATGACATTATTTTAGGTTGATTTCTCAAGTTTCCATTTGCATCGGGTTTTTTTCGAAGATTGACCTCGTGTTTTTGAGAACTC
The DNA here is from genome assembly GCA_013389985.1 of Dryoscopus gambensis. Classification (NCBI taxonomy): domain Eukaryota; kingdom Metazoa; phylum Chordata; class Aves; order Passeriformes; family Malaconotidae; genus Dryoscopus; species Dryoscopus gambensis. Next base: position 232,981 of record WEIT01023376.1, on the reverse strand, counting down.
CAGATAAAGAAAAACTATGCAAGCATTGCTGTTTAGTGACTCTGAGTCTAGTTATACTAATGGAAACTATTTCTAGGTGCTTAGAAGTTCTGAGGGTTGATTCTTGCCTACCAAATTCACATGAGTCTTTCCATCCCTGCTAGCAGAATCTGAATTAGGCTTGTGCAGCATTTTTTGTTCTTTAGGTTCTGTTCCATGAAGAGAAGTCAGTATTATCATCTCTATTTTACAGATGGGTACAACTACCATGCAGTGAGGTGACTTGCCTACTGCTATGTAAGAAGTTATTTACAACAAAATCTTCTGACTCTCAGCTTGGCACCTTATCTCCCTAATTTTCCTATCTGTGAATACCTAGCTAACTGCACTAGCTTAAAACATTCTCCTGCAGTGATTTGGCTGAGAGGCTAAAGAAAGTATTCAGCATATTTCCCAGGTGAGCAGTTTGTTTCACAACTACCTCATTTGTATGGTTTCCACTTGTTTTTTCTTTTTTTTTTCCCTAGCTCATTCCTCTTTATTTGCAGAAAAGTGTATTAAAATGCATTGTGTGTTTCCAAGCAAATGCTGGATTTCAAAACAGGGGGAAGGGATTCTGAAAAATATCCCAAGTTAGGAGAACTGCTGGATTTTGCATTAGTGTACTCTGCTTATTGTGGAGAAGCACAGTAGAGCTGCCCATGTGCCTGCTGCTCCGTGGCTCATCTCTTTTGCCACAGTAAATGGTTGCAGATTGTTATAGTGCACTGGCTTTACCAGTGCTGCTGGTTTTGATTATAAGCAAGAGTCTGACACTGACTCTCCAACTATTTGAACTGCATCTTATGTTCAGAGTATCACTGGACATAATTGGATGATTCATTAATTGACCTCAGTCCATGCTTGGAAATGTGGCACTTGCACTGAAATTATTCCTGCACGGGGAAAGTCACGCCAGTCCTCTTCCCTGGAGCAAATACTGCCATTCTCCAACCAAGAAACAAGTTCCTGGTCTACCCTTCCTACTGTAGATATTGTTAGAAGTCATGTGTGGGTCAGGGATGGTGGCAATTCCCACTGATTCCTCTCAGGATTGTGGCTGTGCCCCCCCCAAATTCTACCTCTTTCTCTCCCATGTGTCTACAGACCTGTGCAGTGGTCACTTATTCCAAAGACTGGATGAGTTGAAAGGTACTCTGAGAGGGGATAATTTTCAGTGTTTACAGGATCACTTTGACTGAAATAGGAGTGAAAGAAACCCCAAAATTCATAGCATGGTATCCAAGCATAGTTACCCATGAGTCAATGTCTTAATACATGGACTGTGACAGATTCTTCCACATTGTGCTGAAGAAGATGTGGTTTTCTCAGCTCTAGATCAGAAACACAGCAATTAAGAGACATAGTGCTGTTTTTTTGGTCACACGAGGTCACTGACAATATCCTCCAGAAGAACAGAGACTGTCTTCCTCCCACCCTTGTTTAAAGATTGAAAGAGACAAGGACACAGCCTGAGTACCTACAGCTTTCATAAGTGGCCATTGGGTGACTTCGGGGCTTTGCAGCCTGTTACAAGAGAAGGGTTTGAGAGGCAGGAAGCAGGCAGGAGCAGCTGAGAACAGGGCCAGATGTAGGAAAGTAAGTTGTTCCAAAGATTAAGATCTTGCTGCTGGGGAAATCTTGTCTGAGTAAAGTTACATTTCACACCACCACCCCATGTACACCTAAAAATTAACCTACCACTTCTCTGGATCTCAACTGTGCTCTTATAGTCCTGATCCCAAACCTGGGACTGCCATTATTTACTGTCTGTGGATAGTCCCACTCCTGATCAATTGAGTGTCCTTTGGCTCTTTTTCAGAACATGAGGGTCATTTCATTTTAAACATGCCACTAACCCTAACATGCACAGTAGCTGCCTGAAGTGTTTTATGAAGAAGGATCTCCATGAGGTTCCCTAACAGCAGAGGCCTTTAATCCAGCTGGCTCCCTGAAGAAAGTATTGGTATATGTTCCATGAGTTAATTACTCCTCTGTATTTCAGTGCTGTCACACTCTCCTGGTGATGTAAAAGGGTTGTTACTGCGGCAAACATCAGCTGTGTCATACTCTGCTGGCACTGGGAAACTCTTCTTGGGATGATGGGTTTCCCTGGCTCTTGGGCTCGTGACAGAAAGCCACAGGAACAGGGGTGGCACGGCTGAGGTGCGGGTGGAGAATCGCTGTGCTCTAGCTTTTCTTAGCTACAAGCCTATTATCTGGAAGTGGGAAGTAGAGCAGCCGTGAGGCTGCTGGAGGACAGATTTTCCCAGCTGTCTTTATCTTAAGAAAAAAAAAAAAAAGGCAACTTCTGACATTCCTTTTTGCATCCTGGTTTTGCAGCATCACTTTCGCCTGATACTTCTTGTGCTGAGCAAATGATTATGATGAAGTTAAGAGTAGGAATTCAAGTATTCAAGGATGATTACTTTGATTTATGGAGGAGTTAACAGCTGCTTGTTATCTGAAAATATCCACCGACTTCATATCCCTAGATTTCACTTCACTAGTCAGCCAACTAGGGAAGATATGTCACTGGACCTGTTGCTTGTGAACAGAGAAGGACTTGTGGGTGACATGATGGTTGGAGGCTGTCTTGGGCACAGGGATCATGAAATGATAAGAGTTTTGATTCTCAGAGAGTAAGGAAGGGGGTCAGCAGAACTGCTACCTTGAACTTTTGGAGGCAGACATTAGGAGCCTGGTTGACAGAGTGCCTTGGGAGGCAATCCTGAAGCGCAAGGAAGTCAGGAAGGTTGGACATTTTTCAACAAGGAAACCCTAAAGGCACAGGCACAGGCTGTCCCTGTGTGCTGAAGAATGAGCTGGTGAAAGAAGACCAGCCTGGCTGAAGAGGGAGCTTTGGCTGGAGCTCAGGAAAAAAAGGTGACTTTTGCCTTTGGAAGAAAGGCCAGGCAGCTCAGGAGGACTACGAGAATGCCGTGAGGTCATGTGGGGTGAAAATTTGAAGGGCCAAAGACAACTAGAACTCAATCCAGCTACTTCCATAAAAGACAATAGAAATCTTTCTATAAATACATGGGCAACAAAAGCAGGGCTAAGGAGAATCTCTGTCCTTTACTGGATGTGGGGGAAAACATGGTGACAGAGGATGAGGAAAAGGTTGAGCTATGTAATGCCTTCTTTGTCACAGTCTTTAATAGTAAGGCCAGTTTTTCTCTAGGTACTCAGTCCCCTGAGCTGAAAGACAGGGATGGGGAGCAGAAAGAAGCCCCCATAATCCAAGGGGAAATGGTCAGTGACCTGCTACACCACTTAGACACACACAAGTTTATAGGGCTAGCTGGGATCCACTCAAAGGTACTGAAGCAGCTTGTGGAATTGCTCACTGAGCCACTTTACATAATTTATCAGCAGTCCTGGTGCACTGGGGAGGCTGGCAAATGTGATGCCGAGTTACAAGTGTGGCCGGAAGGAGGATCTGGGGAATTACAGGCCTGTCAGCCTGAGCTTGGTGCCTGGAAAGGTCACAGAATAGATTATCCTGAGTGCCATCATACGGCACATGCAGGACAACCAGGGGATCAGGCCCAGCCAGCATGTGTCTAGGAAACACAGATCCTGCTTGGCCAACCTGATCTTGTGTAACAAGGTGACCCACTTAATGGATGAGGGAAAGGTTTTCCACAGCATTCTCCTTGAGAAATTGTATGCTCATAGCTTGGAAAAGTGCACTGTTCAATGGGTAAAAATCTGTCTGGATGGCTGAGGCCAGAGACTGGGGGTGAGTGGATTCCATCCGGCTGGCAGCCGGTACCAGTGGCGCTCCCCAGGGCTCAGTGCTGGGCCCAGTCCTGTATAAAATCTTTATCAGAGATCTGGATGAGGGGATCGAGGGCACCCTCAGTCAGTCTGCAGACGCACCAGGTTGGGTGGGAGTGCTGATCTGCTGGAGGGCAGGAAGGCTCTGCAGAGGGATCTGGACAGGCCGGATCGATGGGCTGAGGCCGATGGTGTGAGGTTCAACAAGGCCAGGTGCCGGGTCCTGTCCTGGGGTCACAACAACCCCAGGCAATGCTACAGGCTGGGGCAGAGCGGCTGAGAAGCTGCCCAGCGGAAAAGGACCTGGGGGTGCTGGTGACAGCAGCTGAACATGAGCCAGCAGTGCCCAGGTGGCCAAGAAGGCCAAAGGCATTCTGGCCTGGATCAGCAATAGAGTGACCAGCAGGACCAGGGCTGTGACTGCCCTTCTGTACTTGGCACTGGTGAGGCCACACCTCAAGTGCTGTGTCCAGTTCTGGGCCCCTCACTGCAAGAAAGACATTGAGGGGCTGGAGCGAGTCCAGAGAAGGGAAATGAAGCTAGGGAAAGGTCTGGAGCACAAGTCTTGAAGAGTGGCCATGGGAGTCAAGGGTGTTTGGCCCGGAGAAAAGGAGGCTGAGGGGAGACCTTATCACTCTCTACAACTGCCTGAAAGGAGGCTGCAGCCAGGTGGGGGTTGGTCTCTCCCATGACAAGCAATAGGACAGAAGGAAATAGCCTCAAGTTGTACCAGGGGAGGTTTAGATTGGATGTTAGGAAACATTTCTTCACCAAAAGGGTTGTCCAGCATTGGAACAGGCTGTCCAGGGAAGTGGTTGAGTCACCATCCCCAGGGGTATTTAAAAATTGTGTAGATGTGGCCCTTTGGGACCTGGTTTAGTAGTGGGTTTGCCGTGCTGGGGTAGAGGTTGGACTTGATGATCTAAAGATCTTTTCCAGCCTAAAGGATTGTATTATTCAATGATTTCTCTCTGAGATGTTGCATGGAACGGAAATACTTACAGTTAAATTCCCAAATCTCTTGAGTCTTTTAAAGCCAAATTCCACTCCTGTCAGCATGTTGTTTCTGTTTTAGTTGCCTGGATAGTGTTTACTCTGCATTAATATTCATTGTCCACTCATCAATTGCATCAGTATAAATCACTCTATTCTTTTATGCTGGACTTCATGGAAACTCTGCCGTGCTTCTTCACTTATTAAGAGAGGGTCAGAGCATAACAGCAAATGAGGTAGTAAAGGAACTTCACACTGAGACAAATATGCTTTTCTTGAGTTGGTACATGGCTATAGTGATTTCTGAGTTCCTGACAATTAAGAATAAGCAACAAAATTCATGCTGTCCCTCTAGAAAATGATCAGAATGTCTATCAGCTACTTTTTACCATTCTTTAAAAATAGTTTATGGGAGTAATTGGGGAAGATTGTAAAACAAAATGCTTTGCTCAGGACATCATTCAGCAAAGTAACAATTATGCTTCTGTGCCAGACCATCTTTGGCTACAGAAATCAATTTTATAGGCTACAGAGCCTCACGCAGGATTAAGAAACATGAATCCCATGGGTAGGGACTCATTTTTGTTGTTGTTTAATCAGGTCCTTAGAGTGAAAGGGATATAACTATATTAAATTAGAAAAAGAATTATGGAGAAGATATATTAAACCACAGACAAAGGATGACAAAATGATGAAACAATGACTTGGAGAGTATGGAAGGAAGGAAGTATAGCATAGAGAAGAACAGCATAGAAAATACAGGTTTAGGCCTTTGAAAATGAGCAATGATATGTTGACATAGGCACCACTGGTTTTCAAATGAGAGTGAGAAGAATCCTAGATTGGTAGGTTTGGGAGTGTTTTCTTCTGGAGAGTAATGAAAATTAATTTTTCCCATGCAGACTATCTGAAAAAAAAGAAAATAATTTGACTAAATAGCTCTATTTTCATACCAAGTACTTACTCTTTGCATTAATACCTCGCATCAGGTTTTGTGTCACAACCTCAGTGAAGTTACCTATAGTCTGTGACATTCCTGGTTCTTTTGCAATAAAGAACTGTATTGTAATCTCCTCGGCTGCCCAACATGGAGCTCAGGTTGATGGGAATTGGAGAAAAACTTCACAGAATAAAATGTGACAGTCTGTAACATACACAAGTTGCAAGCAACGTACAGCAATAACAAATAAATGTTAACAAACAGAGCGAAAGAGAGAAAGAGAAAAAAGAGAGAAATGTGAAGAACATGTAAAAGAATTAAGATTCCTGTATAACAACTTCATTTTAGTTACCCCAATATTCTAAGGCCATTAAAATCAATATCTTTATCTAGGTATCTTTATTAGTCTCCTGATTATTGTATTACTGCATATTTTGAAAGTTGTTATGAAGCTCTTCTGAGTAGATCATACTGAAGGACTTTACACGGGCACGAGAGCAGAATTTAGTATGCTACATGAATTATGCAGAATCCTTCCAACCCAACCTACCTCTTCAACATTTACTCACCACCGTGTCGACCTGGGTCCCTCCAGGAAGCCGTGTCCCCCAGGAAAGGCACTCCAGTGACGGTGGTGACCGTCTCTCCCAGTACTAACTCGGCCAACATAGTAACATCACTCCCAGAGAATATCACCCTTCAGAGGTACTACTTCTTGAAGTGAGGTGACAGTATGTTGGCTGCCTACCTACTGGTACTGCCAGAGAAGTACAGGAGCTCTAGGAAAGTCGATCCAGTGCATCTTACTATTTACAGGCATTGTTGGATATGTGCTTAATGCAGTGCTGAGCACTGTTGCTCCTGGAAATCCTGCATTGCAAAGAGCTCTGGAAGATCCTTCCTAGTTTCATCCTGATCCTTCTGGGGGTTTATTTATACCTATCCTGAACAGCTGAGAGTCTCACTAACACCAGAGGGGTCACTGACAGGTCAGGTAGAGGTTGCAGGAAAATGCAGTCAGGTGAGTCATGTTACAGTCTTATATTACTGCTCTGGTTGAGGAATACAGTATGATGATCTATATAGTATGGAAGGTGTATGAGACATGGAATGTGGATGAATGAATACAAAGAACAATGACAGCAGGAATGGTAGAGTGCTTATTATTTCAGCTTTGGGCTTATATACAGACAAGCAAGTAAACAAAAGGCTTGGAGAAAATATCCAGCAAGTATAGTCCAAGAGGGATACAAGCGAGTGGACTGGGCACAGAACTGGCACCTCATACCCTACACCTTTTTGCCCCTGGCCTTTTGTAGTAACAGGTAAGTGATCTAGTGTGTTTAACTGTACTGCAGCAGAGATGCACTTGTTGCACAGAGATGCCTTTTCTTGTATCTGTCCTGCAAACACCAACCATACTAAGTCCAGAAGAAGGAAGAGATTCCAAGACTATCTCTTTCATATTCCAGGAATGCATTCTGTACTGGATGGCATGGGAGCTGCAGTGGCAGGCATGTGCTTGAGAAAGAGGATTTACCATCTGCTTTGTGCTGGAGGATTGGCAGAGGTTGGCCTTTTTTGGCTGGAGGGCTTGTATCTGTGTTTTCCCATGACTAAAAGTGCCTTGTGCTCATTAGGTTATTAAGGCATGAAAAGTCCTAAAATTTATTATTTAGTTCTGCAATTGTTTTTTAGCTTAGTGCAGTCCTGTCCCTAAACACACTCAGCCCTGGCTCTGGCCCCACAGGGTTTGTGTGGGGAGATTTTCTAATTTTAGACTTTTTTTTCATGTCTCACCTAGTGCCAGAGAAAAGCAGGAAACGTAAAGCACTGCGCTTGAATACATAGCTCCTCCTCTTTGTTTTTGAATTACTTGTCATAGAGGATGTTATTTTTTACTCACATTCTAGAGTCAACAAGCACCGTAGTACAAGTGACACCCACCAGTTTTATCTCTACGGGAAGTGACAGGTGAGTAATTGTACAACAAGGTATTACATTATATTAGCTATAAATTCTGCTTTACATGTGACGTCCAGCTGTGAGATTGTAGGAATGCCACACGGTACAGGGGGCAAGGAATAGATCCAAAGTGCTTCCACAGAACTGTAGGCACTTTGCTGAGAATATTGAGTTGGAGCTGCATTCACCTGTGATCTCTTATGGAGAAAAGCACCCCCAGAGGACAACTCAGGTCATAAATGAGTGGATTACTCTCTGAGGCTGCCTGATTCTTCTTCCAATATAAGGGGGACATCAGGCAAATGAAACTTAAGTTAGATGAGAAGAACCGAGTGTTATTCCTTTTGTTTTGAGCTATTAGCAATTTCTCCATCGTCAGTGATATCAAGATGTGATCATTACCTCATTTGCTGTTTCAAAGTGAGGAGTTTTGGATTTTAAAGGCTAGGAAGGCTAAGTATGGTGAGGAAAGAAAAAACACCTCCCTATTACCTTTCCCACTGCCTTTTTAGTATTTTTTATGTCCAACACATTAAAACACTTGAGCTTTTTGAGATGAAACAGACCTAAACCCTTAGCAGTTACTTTGCCACCTACTGTCCATCTTACAGAGAGGGGCAAAGGTTTTATGACAATAAAATTAGATGAGAATTTTTTTTATAATGTTCAGAGACATTTGATCAGAGGATTTGCTTCCCCGTGGTTTGAAGGACCACCACAGCGACTACATACCTATGGCTTTAACAATGCTTTGCTCTCCTTAAAAGCCACTGAGGTTCACAAGCTACAGTGAAATGTTAGGCAGCATAATGGGCCTCTGACAAGAGTTGCCAAGAGTTCCCAGCTCCCACTGAGCACTGGCACTAGAATTACAGTGCTCAGCACACTTCTGACGTTAGAGCCGGTGTGTTGCACAAGGAATACAGGTTATTTAGGTTATGATGACAGAAGGGATGAAAAATGAAGCCCTGAGAAAAGAGCAGCTCCTTCAGAAAGCATGAATGATAAAGCTGGAATAGGTAATTCCACATGATTTCTAGAAAAGGAGATCAGCTCTCTCTCGGGAAATTGCATTGAAATAATGGGTTCCTAACATCACAGCTTGTTCCAGTTCATCTGACCATGGAGTACACTGGAGTCACTGCAACTTTGTAGCTCCCTTCTGTCAGTGATAGACTTAGATTACTTTAACTATTCAGACATCAGGATAGTCTAGAAGTGGATTATTGAAAATTGGCTTTGGGGCAGAGACGTAAAAGAACCACAGAATGTTTTTCTGAAGCTGAAGTCTGTGTTAGTAATGACAGACATTTTCCCTCTCCTCTTAGGTGCCTCAGTTCTAGTATTTTTTTTCTGTATTTTACAGCTATGCAATGAATAGAGAATTTTGCGATCAGTACACTGTTAAAGAGCCTGCACAATACATTTGTATGCAATAGGATATCCTTCGAGTATAGCTGAAGTGAAGCTGCATGCAGAGGGGATCAGAGAGGTGAGAAATTCCTAATTTGGCCATGTTAAAGTCAATATAAACACTGTGTGTGCTGGTATTGTAAATATAAATATGAAAAGAATACAGAGGTGGGGTAGATCTCTGAACAAACCCCAAATAACCCATCTCCTTGGCTTATGTATTATGAATGCATTCTTTAGACCATTGCTGCGTGGCACCAGACTGGACTGTAGGCATCAAATGAAGGTATAAATTCCATTCAAGTTCTAAATTTGTTTTACAGTGTTGGGAAGTTACATTCACTGCTCCATCCAGTGACAGCTCTGCGATGTTACCATGCAGTCAATCTGTCCTGCAGGTAAGCACACAGCTCATGGAGGAGAGGGACTGAGGAGCTGGGCAACTCTTTCAAAACAAAACTGAGAGCTTTTAAGACTTGTTTTTCATGTTTTGAGGTTTTCTTAAAAACTTGCACCTTAAATTATTTCACTATGTACTGAATTAAATACTTGTAGGACAGTGTGAGGTTTGGGACAAAAATCAAGTTTAAGTGGTTGAAACTATCTTTTTCTGGGTTTGGGGGTTGTTTTTTTTTTACTGCTGTTATGGTACTAACTGTTTAGAATACTCAAGCCTTGAGATAAAAGACACTGCAGCACAGCCAACTGTGGCTGACTGATGCTTATTTAGTTATATTCAACTAGTGGCTTTGCCACAGACCTTTCAAGTAATTTTGCTCAAATAAGTTAAGCCCTGTCTCAACTGAAAATACTGGGGATTACTTCCATTTTCTCTTTGCTGTCCACTTAGCCTGTTGGGTATTTGATTGCAGTATAGTGGTTGTCCTGTATAAAATGATGCCAAAATGAAGCCCTGATCTTGAACAGGGCCTGTAAACAACACTGCAACATAACAACGTTAATCCTTTGACATGGAGATGCTAGAAGTTGGTGGGTGTATGTTAAGTGAGGCAACATGTGGTCCTCTATAATGTGATATATCCCCAGGCCAAGGAGTTTTGGTCAAAGTGATCAGGTGAAATCTGCTGCTTTGTATCAGGCCCAGTTCCACCAGGCACTCTTGAAGCAGTATCTTGAGAATTTATAGGCAGCAGAAACTGCCTTGAAGACAGGGTTTCGTAGAGAGGAAATCTCTCCTTTCTTAATGGAAAGGAGAGATCTGCCATCCTCTACTCTGAAATGCCTTTCTTCCCTTCTGCTGCTTTCCCAGCCACCCATTGGTGGGATCAGATGGGGTGGAAAACAGGAAGGGGTGCTGCAGGAAAGGGAGGTATGGTGGAATGAAGCTCTGATATTCTTTGTATCGAATTAAAATCAAGTGCTGTTAATTAAAGATACCCTCCTGCCAGGTGTAGATTAGCCCAGGACTGAGCTGCTGAGATTGCTGGGGGCAATAAAAAAATATAATTCAAACCTGCCAGACTTTAAATTCAAGGCATCTTTGCTTTGTCTGCAAATGACCACAGCATTGTTGGCAGCAGCTGTGCAGCCTGTGGGCAGAGCTCTGCTGTTTGCATGTCTGTGCCAGGAAAGTGCTCCTTATCCTGGGAGGGGGCACCAGGCAGAGCTGTGCTGAGCTCTCTGTAGAGCCTCCTTGGCCCTGAGGGCATGGACCACGAACAGATGTGAAGTGCTGGCTCAGTGCACGAGAGAGGGAGTCATGAGTGGCACTACTTCATGCTCAGCCCTGTTTGGTGATGTGTTTAATCATTCCACCACAAATAATACATGGAATTAGTAACTTCATGTGATGTCCTTTACACCTGAGCAGCCAAGCAGGCTTTTTGTTTTTTAATAACACGTTGGATACAAATCACATGATCTTATGTGACCTAGACACTGTCACACTGAAGCTTTACAGTTAAAAATTACAAGAAATATGCTGGACGACTTGGGCACTATTTTAGAAAAGTTAGGCACCCATTCTGAGTTCCTAGTGCAGTATTAACTAGTTGTTTGCAGTTAGGCGATGTTAACCAATCCAAAGATTTTACAGTACAGGAAACTTCACTGCTTGCAAGTCCCTGTCTTCATATAATGTGCGGGTGATAGTTTAAAAAACAAGTCAGTGCCTGTGAATGCTTCATATTACAGAAATGAAAATTAACATCCAAGGCAATGCAGATATTGTCTTAACAGTGGTTCTGATCTTAGTATTTTTTTGCTTTTCTCCTGCGCACATGGAGATCGTTCCCTATTTGGAAGCTAAAAGATGCAGGCAATATTTTTTGCTGCTAGTGATGCATAAAAATTATCGGAAACAGAACTCCAGCTACAGTGTTACAATTTTGTTAGCTGAAGTGTAAATGTGCTTTGTTACTTCTTAAAATATATATGCTTGTATATGTATATAAAAATAGTCTCTCTTAATTATTGCAGAAATAGATAAGTTGCTGCTACTATCAATACTTCATGGATATTGCAGTAACAGCTGATTTTAGAGCACTGATGGTGGCGAAACAGTTCCACATTGAACCACAATTACACGTATTCTCAGGATACCAGTGCAGAATTGTACTGAACTCGTAGAGTTCCTGGTCCTCTAGTTCCCAGAGAGGACCAGGGTAGGTAATGGAAAGAACTTTATAAAGCCAGGGATTTCTGAGCTGGATTCATTCTGTACCTGACTGCTGAAGTACCCCAGAGTTTGGCATCTCTTGCACCCTATCATGGGGCAGTTGGCACATTGCTCATGGTAGGAGACACACAACATTGCTGTGCCCTCTTTCCCTCTTGATCCGTGATGCCACAAAGGCATCTGCTTATGAGGAAGTTTGCTGCTTGAACATGAGCTGTGATAAGCATTTGCAACCTGAGGGGAATGGATGATAAAACCATCGCTTGTGTGCGCCAAGGATACAGTTGGTACAGTCTATCAGTCACGTGAATTGTGATTGGCCTGTTGCAATGGAAATAGCCTTTAACAAAAACAAAATGAAAGCTATTTACCTTCTGAATGGATTTCACATACTTGCACAGAAAGGAAAAGAAATAGGAAAGGAATAGAAAAGAGAATAGGAAAGAAGAGAAAGATTCCCACCAGCTCTTCCCCTCCAAAATTAGCATTGGCATTGGTGAAGTCACACACAAAGGAAAGTCTCACTTTCTTTGTGCTTCTCACAATGACATCAACATGCATGGCTATGAGATGACAAGAAAATATCTCACTCACAATGATAAACAATTCAGAATTTTCTTCAAAGCAAAAAAATGATAACACAAGACCATCATAGGTATATGCTAGCTCTTCCAAAACACCTCTTTTGAACTCTAGGTCAGTTGAGATCACTTGGCTGGCGACCTGTCCTTTCTAATACAATGCAGGGGGACATTCTGAAGAATGTCTACTATGCAACTTGGCTGGAACATCTGCCAAAAATGAAGTTGGCGTTGTTTTCAACATGGTTATCTACTTTCAAATTACTCCATAGAATAAATAGTGATATTCCATGGGTAGAGGTAGATTATGGGGTTTAAAAAAATCAAATTGGAGCCCCGTAATTTTGTGTGCTATAGGAGTCTCATAGAACTGAGATATTCCCATAATTAACCACTAGCCATGGGATATTATAATATATTCCATGGTGACTAGTATTCTTTCCATTTCCCTCCCCCCTCCCAGTAGAATTAGTATGGTTAATTTTGCTCTGGTTTCACCTATTGCTAACATGAATCAGTACAATTAAAAATAAGAATGAGGCAATCACTGTTTAGGCCAAACCAGCCAGTAATGACCAGTCAGACCTTTTCCAGTTGGCCTTTGCTGCTAGAAGGTTGAAAGAGCTGTAACTCACCAACCCATACTTGCAAAAGGAGCATATTTTAGAAAATGTGGTTCAAAACTCTTCATAGTTCTAAATGCTAAATTCTAGTGGAATATTATAGAATAGATTGATTTGCATGCCATGGAATAAACATCCTTACATCTAGTCTTGTCTCAGAGTGAGTCATTTTGCATTAGTGTCAAGAATTTGAGCTGTTGTTCTACTTTGCAGTTAATCATCAGAAAGAGACGGGATTGTCTCATGAATATGCATGATAGTGTAGTTGTCCCTTCAACTTACTAGGCACCTAGTTTCTGTAATGAGATGGACAATATCTGCCATTTAAAACAGCTGAAAGGTCCCAAATGGGAACAAATGAGAAAACATCTGGCTGTTTCGAATGCCAGCCCTGTTTTGTCAGAAAGCTCTGTAATTGCTGAGTACTTGGCTCCTACTCTGCTCTATGAAGCATTCAGCTCTCAGGAGCCTCTGAGATGCATTACACAGTCCAGCAACACAGCTGTAGAACTCTCAAAATTCTTCCACTAGATGTAACAGCTTTCCAAAATATCTTGAGACTTGTATGCCCTTAACCAGGACCAAAGTTTGGGCTCCTAGAGCGTGCTGTCATCCTTAGTTTTGCAGATCAGCCTCCACTGTACCATTTGTCCCTGCAACCTAGACTTCACACATATTATTCACTGTGTGATGGTGGGACTAGAATGGATAAATGTGCTACCCATTGCTCTAAGAAAGCAGTCTGGCTGAATCTTAAATCACTACGCGGGATGGAGGTTAACGGTCAGATGGACATTCCTCTAAGAGGTTTCCTACCTGCTCTGTTAATTTCTAAAATTTCTTCTTGGGCCAGTGGGCAAGTGTCGCTCTGAGTACTGTGGTGTGGAGAGTTTACGACAGATTTACAATAATTGGGGGATCCCAGCTGGGGTGGCCTCGGGATATGCTTCTTTTTTTTCTTTGGTAGCTTCTGCTTAGCCATAGCTAAGGAGTAATACATTCCGAAATTGTTCACAATGACAGGGACAGGCATGGCAATGGTCAGCACACCAGCGAGAGCGCAGAGGGCCCCCACCAGCATGCCTGACCAAGTCTGAGGATACATGTCTCCGTAGCCCAGGGTCGTCATGGTGACAACAGCCCACCAAAAGCCGATGGGGATATTTTTAAAGTGTGTGTGTTCACTGGCACTAGGGTCATTTGGTTTAGCACCTATTCTCTCGGCATAATAGATCATCGTGGCAAAGATTAAGACGCCCAATGCCAAAAATATGATGAGCAGCAAGAATTCGTTTGTGCTGGCACGGAGGGTGTGTCCCAAGACCCGCAACCCGACGAAGTGGCGGGTCAGCTTGAAAATTCGCAGGATTCGCACGAAACGGACTACGCGGAGGAAGCCCAGGACATCCTTAGCAGCTTTGGAAGACAGGCCACTGAGTCCAACCTCTAGATAGAAAGGCAGTATGGCCACAAAGTCAATGATGTTCAAAGAGTTTTTGATAAATTCCACCTTGTTTGGGCAGAAAGTGACTCTCATCAAGAACTCAAATGTAAACCAGACCACACAGACACCTTCGATGTAGGTGAGAAAAGCTTCAGTCTCTGCTTCCCTGTAGTGCCGCACCTGGGTGTCATTCCCGATGAATTCAGTTTCTGTCTTGTTCACAATGGGGTTAAATCTCTCGTGGGTCTCGAGGCAGAAGGTGGTAATGGAGACCAGAATGAAGAATAGGGAGGCAAATGCCACGTACTGTGGAAAGAAAGATATGAGAGAAGTGTTAAACAGTAGGTTAAGTACAGGGGATTTTATTCTGAAACGCCAGGGAGAGACAAGATGTAAATGTAAAGATAATGCCAAGCCTTCTTCCTGTGGGCTAAAGATGCCAAGTCTCACCTGCAAAGACAGTGTAACATTCAGCCTGGAAGGGAAAGCAGTATCCATGCTAAAATCCACTGCTGTACAGATAGCACCTTAGTGGGAGTGTAAATTTAAGCAAGCACTTAAATCTCAGGACTTTCTGTGGGATTTAAGGTTAAGGACATATTGAAATTGTACCTTCCTGAACTTGGTCTTCTGTTAACTCCTTGCCTTAAAGAGAGAGCACACCTTCCAGGACAACTGCCAGGCATTACTTTTCTCAGCATTGTGTCAGCAGTATCGTGGCTGCTCCCAGCTTAGTGAGAGCTGTGGTATTTCAGATCTCAGAGAGGTGCCAGGAAATACTAGTAGCAGTCTCAGGTGGGCTCTACAGTAAGGAGCAGAGTCTTTGGCATCATCAGACTTTCTTGCCAAACCCCAGACACAGGTTGAGAAGACTCACACACCAAACTGAGCTCTCAAATGCCCCTGTTCTCAGTTCCCCTCTCCAGACCTTTCAGGAGTGGGGGACAGAGAGGGTAAGGAAGAGTTTGTAGGTGAGCCTGTCAGCTGATACCAAAGGACACAGATCTATTGGCTTTCACCAGATACAGTTTTCTTGAAGAGATTCTCATTACAATGGAAGATTTGTACCAGAATTAGATGAATCTTATTTTAGAGGATGTTGGATTACAATTACAATCTGGTCTTGAATATTTCCAGGGATGGGGCATCCACCACCTCTCTGGGAAATCTGTGCTTGTGTTCCACCACCTGCATTTTGTAAAAAAATCTCTTCTAGTATGAATCTTTCCTTGCTTAGTTTAAAACCGTTACCCTGGGTCCTGTCACAACAGGACCTACTAAAAAGCCAGTCTGCATCTTTCTTATAAGGCTGCTTTAAGTATCAAAAGGGAGACCTTGATGACAGCAATAAGGTCTCCCTGGAGCTATCTCTTCTCCAAGCTGATCAACTCGAGCTTTCTCAGCTTTTCTCAGCCTTTCCTCTGCCTAAAGGAGATCTCTTGGCTGTATTTCATGATAATTGAGGGGTACAGTCAGTGCAGTCAGGCCAAAATCCACAAGTCTTGTTACCACAGTTGCTCTGTTTAATCCTCCTTTAATCAATTAAGTAATTTGCATATATCTAAGTCTCTCTGTGTGTTGGAGTAGTACGGTCATGGTAATACTCTTGCCATTCCACTCCCTACATCTGTTACCTTCATGTTTGTCTTGTGTGTCACCTTGACAAGAGATGTCATATAAGGTATTTCCCTGTCTTCATGAGCATGAGCAACTGTGATAATCAAAATATTAGTCAAATGCTCTTTTAGTTTCCTGTTACTCATAGTGTCCCTTTTTTCAACAGTGTAGACAACACAGAGATTAAGAAGAATTAGTTTCTTCTAACTATGTGTTGCCAGTGAATGCAGCGCAACAATCCGAACAAAACGGCTGCTAAAGAAATAGACCCATTAAAAGTAACCTTCGCTTCAAACGATCAAAACTCTCCTGCAATCAGGAAATTCCTCGTCTGCTTTCCTGGGTAGACCTAGTCCAGAATTACAGTTGCCCTTCTATATTAGCAAACAAAGTCAAAAGCATGGAGTTGCCATGCAAAGTTTGAGGTGAACTATTTAATAGAATACAAAGAGAATGGAAGAGAATAAAATTACAAAACCATTTAGGTTGGAAGGGCCCTCTGAAGCTTGTTTGGTTCAACTTCAAAGTTGCTCTTGCCTGGTCCAGGTCTGAGTATCTCCAAGGCTGGAGGTCCCACAGCCTCTCCGGGAAGCCTGTGCCAGTGTTTGGCCAATAAGAGCAAATAAGCTTGGAAGGATGCAGAAGCAGACTCTTCTGCTTTTCAAATTCAGCTTTGTTGCCAGAGTGATCAGAAGCATTGTCACAGATTTAAAAAATAAAACAATATTTTCCCCTAAACACTTGGGTTCTCACAGCACTGTTACGTGAGGATCTAGTATACATGCTGATATGTGCTAAAATCAATGCCTAATGTATCTGGGAGGTAAACGATATGGAGACTAGGGAAATTGAGAAGCAGGATTGTGGGTATCTTTTTTATCAGATTCTCCTGTTAAACAGGGAAATTTCCCTATACGCTGTTTCTCTATGTGTAAAATAGGTGGTGTTGGTCATGTGCTTTGTGATCCTGCATAAATGTATGTGGATTCTTCATGCTTTTATCTGAATGTTACAGACTTTAATGTATCAGCAGTCTTCCTGAAAAATAAGTTGAAGACTCTTTAAAGTGGTCAAAGCAATTTTCTAAGATATCAATAAAACTCAGAGATTAAATCTGCCTATGAGTACAATGAGAAACAAAAAAACATCTTGCGCCAAGAAGTCAGGAGGATGTTCCTAGCAGCCTGAGCATGTCTGCTTTATTCCAGCCTGGGGCAGACTGTTGCTTGGAGTCCCAGAGCCCTGAGAATTCAGGCTGCAGAAGGAAGTGCTGACACTTCTGTAAGACAGGTAGCACTCACAGATAAGAAGGAGAGAGGAGAATAAAACCATTTTGCATTCTAAGGGGTCTGTGAAGATGGCCCCCCTCTTTATCCTGACTCCAAATGCAATCCTCCTCTTGGTGTATATGAATATATATCCTGAGTGAGTTTTTCCTGCTTAGGACACCCTTCAGGCTTGCCTTTCAGGCATTTCAGGCATATCTTGCCCAGCAAGTATCTTGAAACTGATGTTTTACTGTAGTAAAGGGAAGAGATAACCAATTCTGACCGGGCATTTAAGTTCTGTGCAGTGGTACAGGCTGGCAGTGTTATCGGTAGAGAACATCACACCCATGATCTCTCTTGTTGTTAGCCCTTGTGTGCGCACACCTTGACTTCAGAGGGTAATTGAGAGCTTTTAGTCCCCACTTCAGCAGAGCAGGAAGCACCTCCTAAATGAGTATGAAGTGTCTATTTCCTCCTATCTGTATTTAACAGCATCCTTTCCCAGGGATGGGCATGTTTTTGTATGCTTTGTGGCTTTAAAACCTCGAGTCTGCTTTCAAGAATTCATAAAACTATGTCTGAGTAATGGTACTGACAGGAAGAATCCAAGTATTTTTTCTCCAGTTTAACTTTTCTCCAATTTATTTGCAGAAATGCCTGAAAGGCCGGCCTGACAATTTGTTCACTGGCATCCATCTCTGATAGATTTATCACCTGCAGCTTCTTGGAACACAGGAATTTAGCAGCTTACCACAAGTATCATTGGCATAGATTTACTTTTGTGATCTCCAGTTCATATTGCTCTCACCCCTTTTTTCTTTTGAGTATTTTTCTTTGTTAATTATCTGAGATTTAGCAAACTGCAAGCATAACCTAATAGCACAAAAATCAGGGAGTAGGCTTTTCTAGGGAGACCAGCATTAATCCTTGCCAAAAGTGTCCAAAGAAAGTTCTCTCTGGCCCACCATCAGAGGCCGAAAGAGCTCACCCATCGTGCCTAACATGATAACTTATCAAATCCAGAGACAGGCAATTCTGATAAAATCTGATGAAGACTATGGGACTCACACGTGTTCTGTTGTCTTTGAAAATAAGTCTATCTCTTTTTATTTCACTAATGGTCTGAAAACTAATCAAACCAATGGATTGCTCTTGTATAATTTAGTGGTTCTTAATCTTCTTTTTCCTTACATTTTACAGCAGCTTCTCTTCTTCCTGGGATCTGAATGAGCTGAGGGAAAGGAGTGAGGATTTTAAGAAGTGATGTCACATGCTGTTGAGTTACATAATGGCATCTAAAATCTTCTATAATTAAAGAAAATACCTAGGTGAAGTGTTTGAAGTGATCAAAACACTTTTATTTGCTTTGACATATGAATGATTTCTATTTCACTAGAAGTGCTTCTGCTATAATTTTTTTTCTGGCTCTACTACCAACAAAGAAAAATCTCAGATTGTCCAAAACTGCAAAAGCCATAAGTGAAGGCAGAGAGGAGATTTAAAGGGGGAGATTTGGATTAAAATGTAAGTTACATTTAAATGTTTTCATTCTGGAGAAAGAAGAAATTACACTCCTGCATAATTTCTGTTAATACTGGCTGTATTTTAATAAGTTTATTTTGAAAGAGTCTAAAAGGTCTCATGCCCCTAAGTGGAGAATTTTGCAATCTAACTTATATTGCCTCTGATTAAATCAATCTCTCTCTGTCTCTGTCTCTCTCTCTCTCTTTCTGTGTCTCTTCCCCCAGCCATTTTTGCCAGTGCAGTGGGAATATGAAGTACCAATTAATTCATAACAATAGTGTTTCACATCAACTTTGCATGGCTGTAAAAGGAGCAAGGTAATGGAATCAGACATAGCCGCTCATGAATAATTAGCCAGAATTTTTCCACTCAGCATGGAAGGAAAACAAAGTCCAACAGCCTTAAAAACCCAAATAAACCTTCTAATACATGAGGATTTAGAGGCTAGGCTTAGATAAAAGGTCTGAGGACTGGACCAGAAAGCACTGAATATACAGGTTTTGCTCTTTACTTCTGGGAGCAGTTTTCTAAAACAGCACTTCACCTTGCATGTCTTAGATAGTTCTGGTCTTGGAGATAAGAAACCGTTTTTATGCTTGGTTCTGCACAAATTTGCTGGGTAACCTGCTAGAATTCATTGATATGGTGCCTGGAATTTCCAGACTTCAGTGCAGATGGGCAGTGAAGGCTGGTGACGAAAGTACTGGGACAGAAATCAGATGAGCGAGGCTCTTTTGCAACCTCCACCATTGACACATTCTTACTCTTCAAGCATGTGGGCCTGCATCTTTTGCACCATTCTTTGTCTATTTTTTAAAACTTAATTGAGATAATAAACTCTTTGGGGCTTGGAACTATCTGCCAACTTATATCTGCTCCCTGCCCAGACCAATGTTTGTCTGGAGCGGACCTGGGAAGGGAGACCTTGGCCGAGACTTGGCAGCACTCTTGGATCAGAGACAACAAGGAAAGTGTGTGGTGGCAGTGGAAGCAGCAAGGCTTTTGCAAGTCAGGTTTCAGTAACTCCAGAGTTTGTTTTCTAGGAAATAGCGGTGTACACGACACGCTATTCATAATTCATTCCAGATCACACGTTCAGAGCGAGTTAGTAGCAGCTGCACGCTGCAGACACGTGCTCTTCTCCTTTGATACTGCTCAGAATCATTTAACAATCCTACTCAAGCTAGATGGGAGAAAAGAGAAACAGCACACTCAGAGAAGATTTGCTGGCCTTTTCCTTTCCATCTGCTGTCTGAAATATTTTTAAAAGTGATTCTTAATCCCTATCCTTTTATATAGGGAAATTCAGGAAATTCTACCCTTCCCAGAACCTGGATGAAAAGCAGAGGAAGGTGGCATTTTGATTGAACTACATCTGTTGAAACATCAGGAAATTTTCTATGTAAGTGGCACCATCTCTTTCTACTGATCTATTCCAGTGAGTTTTGGTTTTGATGAAAAAAATTTTTAAATCACTACATGATAACACTCCTGGTCCTGTTGAACCAGCAAAGAGGAACTAAGCAGTTTTCATCTCAGTCTGTATGAATGGGGCCTCTGAGCAGCAGGAGGTTTGCTGCTTCTCTCTTAGGAGGACCCAGGGCTTGCCGAGACTGAAATGGGAGGTGAGAATGTACAACTCACCACAGAACTTTGTCTCTGAAGGAGAAGCGATGGTATTCTTAGTGCTATGGAGCTTCCAGAAAAGTATGTTGTGACTCTAGTGAAATCCACTGTGTTTGGGTTAGTTTGTTTTGAGGTTTTGTTGTTTGTTTTGGGGAAGTGGGAGAGGGCTGAGGGGTGTGGATGGGCAGAATAATATAAAAATCCCAAGTCTAGTAATTTTTCACTTTGTCTCTCACTGGTAAATACTTGCAGGAAAAGGTTAGGCTCTGAAGAGTTTAAAATCTCTGCTGGCAACATAGGAGTTGGTTCTCTACAAAACATCGGTAATTCAAATATACCAAGAGACCTATGCTAGACCTGCATAAAGCCCCAGGGTTTCTGTTTACAAGGGGTGTCTTCAAGTATTTTACCAGCTTTATTTTACAGTAGTTCATATGGTTGAGGTTTGTCTCTCAAAACTACTGCACTTCCATGAGAATGCCACCATTTGCCCATCTGTGACTTGAATCTCAAAGCTTTGCCTAGTTTTTGTTTTAATCTGTAAACGGTACTTTAACCACTCTAAAACTAATTTTGTGTAGCCCATGTGTCACCAAAATATTTAACAAGACAAATCTTTTTGCTGTGGCTCAGCCAAACTATGGGTTAAGTGAAAGCTGCTTTAAAATACTTAGCTTTATAAACACTTTATTATGTCAAGACCAATTTTCCAGGCTTTCTTAGAGCTATGGACCCTGATTCAAACAAATGACTCATTTTTAATGTGCCAGTAATTCTGCTGAATTTTTGAAAGTAATACTGAATCTGTATGACTGATCAGATGACTAAATGTAGGCACATGATACTAACAACCAGATAATACTGGGGAAGTGAGCAAAAGCTGGGACTCTGTCAGAAAGCAATCTCTGCAATATTTCATTAAGAATCCTAATGGAAGATGTTTCAAGATCCTATGAGCAATGATCATGAAAAGGAAATTATTTGCATAGGAAAACAATACAGATTTTTTGGGGGGAGGGTTGTGGTGTAGGTATATGAGGGCACAATCAGATGTTGGCACCAAGCTGTTCTCTGTGAAGGGAGAGATGACCCTCTCAGCAGTCTGTCTTTCAGTGAGATGATAAGACAGTTGATAGAGAAGCTCACATCAGCAAACATGCTGGTTCACTCACAAGATCATTCAAATTCATGTTGTAACTGAGACAAATGGAAGAAGGAGGCTTGCAGATAGACAGAGCTTGCTCTAGAGTCAGATAAAAAGTCCACTAGCAGCTCATGGATCAAATGATTATGTAATGCCAAAAAATATATGACAGCTTGCAAAAAAATCTTGGAATGCTTTGTGGCACGCAGACATGAAGCAGCGTGTTAAAAAAAATGTGCAGTCATCTGTAGAAAATATGCTTAAGTTATTCGGTGTTGACATTGCAATAAATAAATTGGAAGCTGATCTCTCGAATGTTAGTCCTAGCAGGCAGCCATGTGCTTTGACAAGGTAATTAGTGGGATAAGCAAGGCTGCACCAGAACTGGAAGTGGGGTATGCACAGGGCTCTTCTGCGGCCACATGGCCAGCCAGGTGGTCACCAGGCAAGGGCTGGAACGGTTCTTTGGAGGTCACAGGCCAGCCTTCCAGTTTCAACTAGGAGAGATTAAATCTTGTGATTTAATAGGAACATTGACACAGAGGAGAAGTGAATTTATTTTGCAAAGCTTCCTTGCTACTCCCTCCTCTGGTAGTGAGAACTAAATGGGAACAGTATGGTGGGACCAAGGGATGTTTCAAATTTCTCAGCAATGGCGCTGTGGGAAATTCTTAACATATATAGATAGATTCCTGATCCAAAAGGGCCCCAAGACTCTTGCAGATGAGTATATGAGGCACAGCAGAAGGAGCTGTAAGTGTGAAAGTAAGCCTTCCATCTCTGAGGGACTACAGAAACGTATGCTTGATAGGGACCTTCAAAATTGTCATTTCCCTGTCCCAAAGCACAGTCTTTGATCATTCCTGAAAGGCAGCTACACTGACTGTTGTTAAGGATCTCTACTAGTGAATAGCATAGAAATTCTGTGGGAAATTTATCCCACTACTTCACCATTTTTAATCTATATTTTTTCTTCCTAATGCCTAACCTAAATCATCTTTTCTTCATCTTAAGCTTGTTCACTTTTGTCCTATCCATCACAGACAACTGAGCATTTAGAAATTTTCAGGTGTTTTCCTTCTTTTGGAAGCTAAAAACCACTAAACATTCAAACATCGCATGAGTCCTAGACATCTGTTTTCATATGCTCATGCTTTTGCTGCATAAATTCCATATAATTATTGATCTCATTTTCAGATGCTGCCACACACTTTTATGCTGTCAGTTCTGTCAAAAGCTTTAGGATTAAAGAAACTGAGAAAGTCATGTAATATCTCATACATGAAACATAAACTAACACATGGCAAACGAAACCAGGGAACTTTAATTGCCCATTAATACTATGAGTTTCAGTCTTTTTCTGTTAGGCAGTAGGTAACATTTTTTGGACTCTGCACAGTTTCTGTTCTAAACTGAAAAGGAGAGTTTTATAGCAATGAATGGTGGTGGTGTCATGCGTTAGGATTTTCAGGATCTCACCTCACCACCTTTGTTCTGGATTTATCTTCTGAGAAGATCACACTTCTTTCCTCTCTAAGTTGCTGCTGGTCTATTTTTTTCCCTTTTTGTTACAGCTTCTGAACTGTGACTTGCCCAAAGGTGGCTTAATTCATATGCTTATGCTTATATGGTGTGCAGCCTCTCTCAAACCTACTTTTTGAGTGGTGCTAGAAGCCTTTCATAGAGCTGGAGACGTTATTTCTGCAGCCTTTCAGAGTCCACCCTCAGTGAGGTTTGATGTGCCAACCTCAGCTTCACACCAGCCCCGAGGAATGAAACTGTTAGAGGTATGAAGGAGGCAGAGGGTGCTCGGTGGTCTCCAGCTCCTCTAGAAAGAGTATGCCCTGCTTACTTACCTATTTTTGCAAGAGGAAACCCTCCAGTGTGTGGGAGTATTGAATGCAAAAGTCCAAAAGGAAACACCTGAAACACAGGGAGGGTGTCCTTAATCCAGTTTCTCTCCCAAAGCAATACCATAGCAAAAATATTTATGATAGAATGCCTCTAGAGAGCAACTTATTTCATATTTGACCATGGATTTTGAGACCTCAGTTTCTGACTCTGTGGGATATGTTCCAAAGAGATTTAAATTCTGGGAGCAGCTGAGTGTTTACCCTCTGATAGCTGAGTTTAGCACCTCAGAATGGAGGCACCCAAAATAACTCCTCACCCTGGAAAACTGGAAGCCCTGGGATCGCTATAGTGCCAGTAAATGTTGAGCTCAGGATTTCGTGTTTTCGCTGCAGTTTATGTGGATGGATGTCACAGATGATGTATTCCCTGAAAAGCCAGAGGTCTTAACAAGGCGGCTAAACCTCAGGCATTTCAATGACTGCTTCATTTTGGATAATTTTACATAATTCAGAGAAATAATTTCTTCTCTTTTTTTTTTTTTGTTTTGTTTGTTTTCCAGATTATGACTAGCAGTGTATTGTAGGCACTTCTCCTTCCATATTGTTTGCTTAGCTTAATCCATAGCTACCAGTTTGTGCTTTTAAAGCATTACGGCCACCGTTCTTTCCTACCTTTGGGCAGTGTGTAGCACAAAAGTCCTGTTAAGCTCCTAGATGGCCTAAATATGTTACTAAATATTGAGACTTTTTTTTGCCTTTGCTCTATACAACCTACATATCAAATATCAGTATTATTATATAATTATATAAAAGTATATCCACATTATTTATGATTGCAACTATTACAAACCCAAATAGAAAATCCAAAAACTGTCAAAAATACTAGACAGTGTTTTGGAAAGCAAAGGATGTTTTCATTCCCTAGTTAGGCAGAGGCCCTTACACAGCTTGATTTGTGCAAGGGTAATGCACAGGATGGGAGCTTACAAAATATTACTGACAGCCATCTTTGTCAGTACTAGGTTTTGATTGGCTGTGAGCCATTTTAGATATCCAAATAAGTGGCAACATAACTTATAAAACTGTCTTGGTAGCTCTTTTAGGCAACTTCCAAAATAGCCTTTGTCATATAAGAAAGATGGGGACAGACAGACGTTTAAGCAGGGACTCTTGCAGTTACATGAGAGTTAATGGTTTTAAACTGGACAAGGGATTCAGGCTTAGATAAAAGGAAGAAGTTTCTTTGTTATGAGAGTGGTGAAACACCAGAACAGGTTGCCCAGAGAGGTTGTAATGTCCCGCCCCTGGAAAGATTCAAGGTCAGGTTAGACAGGGCTCTGAGCAATCTGATGTTGTTGAGGATGTTCCTGCTCATGGCAGGGTGTTGATCCAGATCACCTTCAAAAGTCACTTCCAGCCTAAAGGATACTGTCTGTCTTGACTCAGACCAGCAAGATTGAAGGTATTTTTTTCAACATCAGTTCTCCTGTCTCTCTGAAGAAGGAAATATTTATTCTTGTGTTTCTACGGCTCCACTCTTCAATGTGCCAGCACCTTATGGAGCCATAAGGTGGCCATGTGGTGCCAGTCTCCTGTCCAGGCAGTCACACACTTTGCTTCCCCAGTATTTTTTTTATTCTTTTTCTTACATCTCATGTAAGATGGGAAACCAGCCCATTTTCTTTGTGGTGAGATTCCACTGTTTTGTGGGCAAGTGTATGCATGATATTTATGGAAAGCATACCGTACAACCCAAACCCATGAGGGCACCTGCCATGGCATGAGCTCCCACCATGGTATGTGGCACAGGGCAGTTAGAGCACATTGCCACCCCCCTTGCTGACAGCACCATCCTGATTTCAAGGAGAAAGTTGTATTATCCTTTCTTTCCCTGGTACAAGATTTTCTCCTACTGTGCCCAATCTAGCCACAGTAGTGCATGCCTACAGACATCTACAAAAATCCGTGCTTACATGGAGGAGAGCAATGAAAAAGCCTTGCCCTCACTGTTATGTTTTTAAGGCTAAATTGGTGAGTCACATCGAGCACCTGTGACAGCAACCCTGCCATCAGCTACATGTGGTGACCACCCCTCCCTTAAGCTGGTTCACTGTCAACAACTGTGGAGGCCTTGCAGAGTGAGGGTTTCCAGGGGTATTTCTGCAGAGCTGATTGCTTGGCATTGTCAGAAGGGCTCCCAACAGCCCTTTGCGGGTAAGAGCCACCCTCTCATCTGGTGCTGCACTAAGTACATCTCTCTGTTAACCCCTTTTAGCTGGGGCTACAAAAGGCTCAGGAGGAGCCCTTTGAACCCCTCCTGTGAGATGTATTGCATAAGCAACAAGCAAACGCTTCTAAAACTCACCTCTTGTGCAGTCAAGGTCAAAAGAAAGATGGAAATATTCACAAAGGGTCACAAGGTAAGTCATAGCCTAAACCTAGAGAAAATTTGCTTTCTGCATAAGGTGAAAGGAATGCACAATATTCTAAAAGGTTTGCTAGCAAGATTATGCAACTGTGTTTAGCTTGTGTTCTGTAGTACACTCAACATCTTGTTGGATAATAGGATCCTCTCATCTATTATTGTTTACTGTCTTCTGGCTGTATCATCTGTGCTGCATTTTCATTTCTTAGGTTTATTCAAGTGCAAATGCAGGTATGATGCTAAGTGTGGCTGAAGAACCAACTCAGTTTCTGAATTCTAACCTCAGACACAAAGGAAATGTCTTTCATTTGAAGTAGCTCTGTTTGAATATTATGCATCTACCTGCACTACAAAGAATCCAAAATACTGCATAGCATTTAACCGTGTGGAACTCTACACCTTGGAAGTGCTGTTGAAATGTTAATGGAAGTATCAATCTCTGCAACTGTTTTGTAAGGCAAAACAAGTAGGTACTGCTTCCGTCCCATACACAAGGTGAATGTGTTTAGAGCCTGTGTTTCTCAAGTATGTTGTTTTGACTTTGACTACACAACTACCAGTATTGAGATCTTGAGTTGGGGCAAAATTAGGGGATATTGTTCAAAACCTGTATCCTAATATCTAAACTTGCCCAGGAATCGATAGTCTGTGAAATTTGGAATGCTGGGCTATTGTTAGGTACTGTCTCTGTTGGCCAAGATATGGTCCCCGAGATGTGTTTGCAGAGTTCAAAGCAGCCCGGTTGTGAAATTCCAGCTCGGTCCTTGAGCCATGTTCTTCCTTTCAGCCTTACAGTGCAGCGAGTCCAACACACAGCAAATGTGGAGGGGGAGGGGGCGGTGTATAAAGAAGGGGGCAGCAGTGCTCAGATCTGTGTAGGCTCTCAGAGTTCTGTTCTTTGTGCCCCTCTGTGACATCAATGACTCTGGAAATGGCCACTCTGTTTTAAGAAAAGGGTGAAAATGTTTCCACTGCCCTTTCTAGTGTCCTCAATACTTTGTCATGAGACTTTGAAGTCCTCAACACTAAGAAATCTTTTCAGATATTTTATCATGATCAGACTGGTGGCTTGTTAAAGTTTAGCCCGTAAGGAGATTTTGGTTTGGAGACTCAATAACTGTGGATCGCCAGAAATCACTAATCACTTCTGGAAATCTTCCCAAGTAAGTATCCATATAATAGGCACAAAACTGCATAAAAATTTAAGGGAAACCGAGAGGGGACTGGGGGTGAAGTTGGAGAAGAGAGGAGAAAGTCAGGACTTGTGTTCAAGCCACGTATTCTGTTGGCAAACAAGGATGAAAAATAGCATTTACCCTGGAGGGATTATTTTCACTTGCTCCATTTCTAATTCTTGAGTGAGCTGTGGCAATTATGTGCTGCCATAAGCCTGCTTATAACACCAGCTATGTGCAATTGAATGTTATGGGAGAGCACAAAAATCTGTTTCCTAGGGCAGGACGGTTAAATATGATTTTAAAACATAGAGCTAGTTGGGAATCAGAAGATGCCCAAATCAAAGTTTGTGATTATTTAAAAAAAAATATTTATTTCTCAATCAGAGTTCAAAGTGTTTTTATATTTAACTCCCTGTGTAACCTCAATGAGGTGAAAGAGGCATTGTGACCTCTTCCTTGAATGCCCTGTGTCTCACATTAAGGTGCACAGTTTTCCGGGAAGATGGAAGAGCCTCTTCCCGTCCCCATGCATTAGTTGCAAGCAACTTCCCTGAACAGATTACTTGCAGTGTAGCAACATAAATGCCACTCTAACCTCAGGATAGTTCAGAGGACACTGATGTGAGTGCAGTGAACGGTTTCCTCCGTAAAGCCATCCTTTCTAGACATGGGAAGCACATTTCAGGTACTGACTGGAGTCTGGGGAGGTGAACGCACTCCCTGTTGCCACTTCATCTGCCTCAGAAAAAAGAATCCAGGATTTCTGGCCCTTTTTCCCATATGTCATTAAGCAATCCAGGCAGCCGCCTGTTTGTGGGGAGCTTTGATACACAGAGAATTTACAGTGTGTGGTAGGAGTCCATTTCGGCACCACTTCTTCCAGTGAGCAGCAGAGCTGGGTTTTGATGTGAAATGTTGAGCTTTGATGATCAAGCTCTTCATAATCCAAGACTGTGGATTCCCACATCCAAGCCCTTCATAACGCAGTGTCTCACTGATCTAAAGATTTGCAGCAGAAAAATTAGCTTATCTTTAATCTGGCCTTGTGGGTTGATGAAATTTGCATTTCGCAGACCCTTTGTCTCAGTGCAAGTGTTGACAGAGTATTAGGATTTTTTTTTTTTTTAATTCCTTTTCAAAATAGTCACAAAAGTTGGGGAGGGAGGAATTGCCAACCGTATTTTAAAGGAGCTGTAGCCATGGTAACTGAGGTACCTTCAGTTGCCAAGGTAACGAATGCAGCTCGACTGCCTTGCTGTAAAGCCAGACAAATCTACTCATGATCTGTTGATTTTAAGATGATTTATAAATTGTTGAGCTATTTTAGGTACTTAAATCCATAAATCAAAATGTCTGTTAAAACGACCAGTACATTGTACTATTTATGAATTATTCACCCCATTCTTATTTCACCAACTGGATTTCTTTTCCCCCCAATCAATGTACGTAGGCTTTTTCCAGTCCTAGTTTTTCTCATCTATTGTTTAGAAAATGGTTCTTTTATCAGAAACAGATGATTCGTATTGCTGCTTGTAAATCTTATTAATTTGAGAAATTCTAGCCCCTTCCCATACCTCCCCTGCTCAGTCCTGCAGTCTATAAATGGAGCTTTATGTACTTCTGCCCTGAAACAACAAAATATGCTTTGCTAAAAATTTGCCAATGAATTAAATCAATGCAATTTGGAATGAGTTCCATCTCAAACAATCAATACAGGCCCAGTGATGTACAACAGGCAGGCAGGTAAATTGGTCTAAATAAATTTACAATTGATTTTACTTTTAAAACCAAATTAGGACACTTACAGCCTTACCAAATAAGATCAACTGCAACTTATGCAAACAAGAGTATTCCTGGTTTTGTCTTTTTTAGTACTAATGGTGACCCTGTTACTTCTTAAGGCTCAGTAACTTTTATTCCTGGGGTAATAGGCACAATTTCTTGCCCCAAAAGCATGGTTTGGCTATTATTAAAACATGCTATGTTTATTCAGGATTTCTCAGATTGTTTTCACTAGTAACTTGTGGTAGCCTCTGCTTGTTAATGAGCACTTAAGGATTGCATAATTCAGTGTAAGTTATGCAATAGGTTTGCACTCCTGTGTCCTGGTATGGATGTGCCTGAGGGCCAGAACCTGCCTCTGGTGGTGTTGCTGGCTTGGGTGGGCACACCAGCACCGTGTGCCTTTGTTTCCCTCTTCCCTATCTGAATTCCCCACTTTGCCACTGGCTTGTGTGCCCAAGGAAGAGCGGACCCTTGTACGAGAATGCTTTTTGTACAGGTGGGGCTGACACTCTTGAGCTGCTTGATACTTGGAAGGAGGATGTCCATGTGCAGTCCAAGGTCATCAGAGCTGCAGGTGCACAGAGGGCTTGGATCTGGAAGGAGCATAGCTGTGACACTCTGCCCAGGTCTGCAGGATCTGCCGTTCCTAATCTGCTAATTCGGAGGTATTTCCCCTGCACCGATGACTCATTCAGAGACATGCGGCAGGCAAAGCACTGGGAGGAGAGCGAGATGTAGCTCTTCAGAAATATGCAGTGCCTGCTGCATTCATTTCTTGTGTCTCTAGCCACGATTTTTCAACAGTTATGCAAAGCTTACAGTCTGAAACCAAGTAAAAAGTCTGAAAAGCTGAGTTGTTGAAAGTTCTCTCAGATCTGCTAATTTTAAGTAGTGGTGTCAATAATGCTGTAAGACTGATAAGGTTAAGAAGCTGCCTTTAAAACCCCATAGATACTTAGACAGATGTCATGGGACTTAACACAGCCCTTGGATTTTAGAGGCGCTTATTCTCCCTGAACAACATATGCTTGCTCGTGAGCATGATGTTACAGACCTCTGTTCCTCTGTAATGACCATTAGCAGGTGTTCTCCTTGCTCAGAAAATCCTATTAATTCTTCACATACATACACAACTCACATTAGTATAACAGATGAGCAAGTTGGAGTTATTAGGTGATGCTTTCCCCTTAGGTTTTTGGCATATCAGATGTGACATCATTCTTACAAATCCTGGAAGTAAGAAATGCCAAAAGGTGTATTTGTACATCCTGCTGCAATGGTGAGGACCTTCCAGGGTTATTCAGGGTATTATAAGGGATAAATTTATCTTCCTTTAAGGGAGAATTCCAGAGTGAAATAATTTTTTTTTTTTTTTTGCCTTGCCATGCTTTCATTCCATTATTCCTATTTACATGCTGCTTTGTTTTGCTTAACTTTTTCCTCCTTGGTCAAAGTGCCCTTCAGATTGTTGCAAACTACTTTTTGACCTCTCTAGTCTGTTGCTTAGCAGAGATGGGAATATTAAGTTAGTTCAATCTGTCTCCTTAGTTTCAGCTATTCCAGCCTGCAGAGGTGTCTTTTGATTTTAGTGATGACTCCCTAAAAAATAAGGATGGGAAATGCTGGGATCTCTTCAAAGCTCAGTTTAGACTGGAATGTTTTTTATTCAATATTAACCCTTAAATGTTATTGTTCTTATTGATGGGGATAATTAGATATCTTGCACAGACCTGTTTAAATTAATAGCCTGTTATAAGGGTTTTACTTCTCAATACCCCAGTTAAAAAAAAAACTAATAAGTCTGCCAGTTTGTCTGCCTTTCTAACCTACTCAACAAGCAGCTCAAGTACAAGATGTTCTTGTCTGCTGCAAGTGACAGATTCACTGCACTTACCCAGCCCTCACCTCCCTGCCAGACAGGGAACTGTATCAAGGTATTCGAGCTGCCTGAACACAAAGAATATCTAGAGTGACTCTGTGGCTCGTGGATGCAAGAAACACAATGCAACGCATTTATTACAGTGTCCTGCTCTTCTAAGTGGACTTGGATCTCTGACGGGCTCTCTGGGATTAAATATTTTCAACGTTGACTGGAGTGTTTCTGTTCCACGCTCTCACTTAGGTTTCATGGTAGCCATGTGGCTGAACTGTCCTCAGGAGACGTTTGGAAAGTGGGCTGGTTTCATTAATCTCAGGGCCAGGGACCCTGGATATGCCATGGCCATTAGTGCTAGAGCTAAAATAGAAGGTAATTGGGTCAAAATGGGGAAGGAGAGAGCTGTTGTTTTTGTAACACCTGCATTTGTATTTTTCAAAAAATCCCCATATAGTGGAAGGTGATATGTCAGCAGTTTTGAAAAGGAGAGAACTCCTGATCTCCTGCGGAAAGGAACACTGGAGTTTTCTTTCATGCCAGACACAATGGATTTCATAACTGTTGATTTTTTTGAGTTATAAATGGCTCTTGAGCTGACTTTAGGCCATGGTCTTGCAAGCAGAAATTCGGAGCCTGTGGTTTATCACAACCATCCAGCACCTGGCAAAAGTGCTGGGGATGGAAAACAAGGTGGAGAATTTAAGTGTCTTAGCTGGTGGTGAAAAACGGTGGCTGCGAGAGTTGGAAAACTGCCCTCCTTGATGTGCTGTAGGTGGGTGATCTCAGTCTCCAGTGCAGTCACTCCCTGCTTGGCATTGCCTTGTCTTGTATTTTGATCCTCTTACCCCCTTACCTTTATTAGATTCGTATGTGCAGTCAGTTTCTGCATTCTGGGATCCCTTTCTCATCTGTGCCCATGTGTGAAAGGGTTGCAGTAGCTGTTTTTAGGACCTTCTGCTATTTCAAATACAGAAATAGATTGGAGTCTTCTGAAAAGGGAATAAATTCTTCTTATGCTACTAGGGACATGTATCTCTGGGTTAAAAAAAGAGTGCTGATGCAAAGCTAGTCTGCAGCTTGGAAGACAAAATCTTCTTGCTCTCCACCACTCTAAAAAAGATTACTATTGTTTGGAAGCAAAGAACTACAAAATGGGCAGAAGGTGGTGTGCCTAAATGGTTTATAGTGGGTAGCTTTAGAATAAGGCATCTCTTTCAACGTAGCGAATGAATTGACAGAAGCTGTTGTTATGTTTTTCTGACAGCCTTTTTTTTGCTATGTGCACTGCAGCACAAACGCTAAATTCTCTAAATGGCCCTCAACAGGAGCTTCACCAGTACTGCAGTGAATGTATCTCCTGTGGGAATACCTGTATTTCAGCTGGCTGGTTTGAGGGTAGGTGAGCAGCACAGCCCTGCCAGATGCTTGGCTGGAGATGTTAATGTGTTCTGTGACCAAAGCTTACGGGGCGATTTGCACTAATGAGAGCGAGTGCTCTAGGGCAGGGAGTGTTTCCATAGGCTGAGTGCAAAACTGTGCTTTCAATTCTCTTGTTTCTTGCAGCCAATTTACCTTTATTTTGGGAATGTTGAGCAGTGTGCATGTAAGTGGGAAGGAGCAAGAGATAAAAACAAGGAAACATGACATTGCACTAATTAGCTTTCTGCTGCTTGGCAACAGCTAAATACTACTTGGGAGCAACAGGAGTAAGGCTGAAAGGAAAAGCAGGTAGCTGAACTTGGGATTTGACACAATTTTTTCCCTTTTAAAATCCTCTTCTCCTTACTCCTTCTTCAACTGATAAATGGAAGAATAAGATCTGAGTGATATTTTTCCCTGTCCTGGCATGTTTTCTTCGGGAACGTATAACTTCCAAATGGCGTATGCTCATAGTAAACCAAGTCTTGTGCACTGAACACAAAGTGAAGGTGTCATGAGACGTGGTTTTCCTTTCCAGACTGATGGAGATTCTAGATACATATTATTTCATTAGCATGATAATTTTGCTTGGTTTTGGATACCCAATCTTATTCATTTGCTTGGTTTATTTTCATTTTTCCAGTAAAATTAATTGGGCAAATCTATATTTTTATATACCTTGCTCAGAGAGATCTCTTTGTAGGGCTTTCAGGTAAGTCTAAAAGAGGAAAATCTGTCATGTTTTATCTCCTTGAAATCAGCAAGGTCAGGCCAGAAATGACCAGGTGCTCTGTGGCACTTGGAAAAGAATGGGAAAGCAATATAATTATTTTAGATATAACTTGCTTGAAATGAACGATTGTCAAAGTAGAAAGCATTTTAAAATAAAACCTTCATCACCACTCCACGTAATCATCTGGAGCATGCCACTGAGACTTACAGAGGATTACAGAGACTCCCTGCAGCCAGGTTTGTGCCCGATGGCATCTGCCTGGCTCCCTGGAATGCCTGGAGCTGATGCTCAGCCCACCTCCCCTGTGATGCCCCAGTGAAGGATGTCTGGCTCTCCTTTCACACACCTGCCCTCAGCTGATGCAGTTGTTCCTTGCGCCATGGAATTAGATTAGTCAGTTTTATGCCTTTACCATTTGTAAGTGACACTTTAATTTTCAGTCTGATCCCTGCTGCACAAGGCATGCTTCTGGCAGGCTTTGATATTAATGCTTTGTAGAATCTCATGTGTGAGGCTGCCTACCAGATGTCAGAAACTAGTGGCTTTTTTCATCCATTATGATGAGCTTCATTGCTTTAAAGAAAAAAAAAGTGGCCAGGCCAAGGGTATGTTTGTGTGAAAAGAACATCAAATGCAACCAAACTATAGTGAAATTAAAGAAAAACTCTTAGGTGTTGGAAGCCAGTGCATCAGTGAGGAAAGCAAAGCATTCCTGAAAGATTTGTAGACCAATGTTAGGTTTTGGTATTCAGTGCTCTTCTACAGAAACCAGTGTTTCAGTTGTAAGGTCATGTTGGCAGCAGATGTAGCAGAAGCAGCTCTGCTGGGTTTGATCCTTCTGGACCCTTATCCTGATGGCACTGAAAGTTACACTCTGGCTGTTGGGTTCTGTGCATGGAGCAAGGTGCAGTGAGGCAGTGGAATTCCTGAATGAAAGCCCAACTTGAGACACTGTGTCTGAAAGTTCCACAGTGCTGAGTATTGAGTCCTATAAATGAGAAAAACCCTAGTACCTTGTCTCTTGTCTCACATACTGGTAGGGAGGTTCTGATCTGCTCACACAAACCCCAGTCCAGTGGAACCTACTTCTACAGTGTTGAGTCAAACTGCAGAACTGGCATTTCACCTTCAACTAATAGCTTTTTGCACTTAATTACTTGCAGGTTTATGACCTAATTTAGTGGGGGGAATGGCAGGTAGTTGGAGAGGGGAGAAGAAAAATATGGTGTTCTGTTCACTTTTCCCTAGAAATCCGTGGCAAACAGTAGTAGTGTTGTGTTAAAGAGCTTTTCCCATGAGCATATCTCAAAATGATTAACAAAAGAGATAGGCTAGCATTAATTCCTCATTTGTGGCTGGGGAGGACTGAGCTGCAAAGATGAAATTGTATTTGCTCACTGGTGAAGTGTATGTACTTCTAGGAAATAAATAAACACAATCCAGAATGTAGTGTGGGATGTAGATATGGCAAAAATATCCCTTGAGAGCAGGTATTGCTTTTAAGCTACAATGTCAGTGAGCATTCAGGCATGACCAAACATGATTCATTAACTCTGTTTCTTTGAAAATTCTGTTCAAATAGAACTAGAAATGGGGCAGGAGCCAGCCAACTTCCAAATATCGGAGCACTGTGGCTTATGATGCTTCTATTCATTTGCTGCATTAATGGTTCAGCTTAATGGAACTGTGAAAGAAAAGGCAAACATCAGTCTTCAGTAGCTTTAGCCTGTTAGATATGTATTGAGTATAGGGTCATTCAGAAAACAAAGTCCTATAGTCCAGTTCCTGCTGGTTTAAAATTGGAACGAGAGCACTCTTCTGCACCTCCGAGGATGTCGTGACTCTGAAAAAGAATAGGGCCTGCTGCCTTAGTTTTCCCTGACTCATTATTTAAAGAACTGGTGAGATTGGTAAAAGATACAGGCTCCACGTCACAATTTCATGCGTAGACTTGTGACTTATTTAAAAGGACCAATGAAGTGGGTCAAGACAGCTTTGGTTTTTATTCTCATTATGACTCTAAAACTAGGAGATTTCAGGAAAGAACTTTGTGTTTAAGGCTGCATTCAGGGCACAGCTCTCAACAGTGGCCTTAAAATGTCCTAAAAAGTATGTCCACATCAGACCAAATGATGGTGAAAAAGGAGTTTGGCAAGACAGCAGAAATATCACTACAGAAGATAATTTAGCCCCCTAAGAAACCAATTCCCAAGTAGCTAATAATGAGTGGTAAGACTGGTGGGAGAGCAAGGACAAACTCTATGGGCATGTGCTGTAGAGTACAAATCTGCTCACGGCTCTATTCTGGAAAAAATCAAGTTTTGCTGGTGTGCAGAACAGAACTTTTGGAAATAGGTAGAGACTTTGCAAACTGGATGATCCGAATTTTCTTGTCAGGCTGTCCTTTTAACTTGGGCATCAAGAGATGTGTAATAGACTTCTTTGTCTTAGGGGGTTATATTTACAAAGCAGTGTGCACACTTTTTTTATCTTTTAACCTGGGGACAAAAGTAAGGTGCTCCTTCTAAAAAAACCAGTGTGGAGTTTGTCTGCTTATTGCATAGGATTCTGTGTTTAGAAGCATTCAAACACAATCGAAGGACTGCTTTCTATTCTGGTCAATTTATTCCTATTCACATGGAATAAAAAGAAACCCATGTAGATAATGACTTTTGCAATTTTTATATATATACATTTTAGTCACATTCCAGGGGAGATGAATTTACTCTGAAGTGGTTTGTCTGAGTGAAATAAGAAGCTCCTTGAAGAGTCAGGAGCTCCATGTAGGTCCTTGGAGTTCGGTGCTTTAGCTGCAAGACTGTTATACTTGTCATATTTTCCTCCTTTCAGTGAAAACATTCATGTAGGCCACAGTCATGCTGTTTTTGAAATTGGTAGGTAATTTGTGGCTTATTTCAGTGGTTAGAAAATTCAGTGTCTGATGTCCA
Organism: Dryoscopus gambensis; assembly: GCA_013389985.1. Taxonomy (NCBI): domain Eukaryota; kingdom Metazoa; phylum Chordata; class Aves; order Passeriformes; family Malaconotidae; genus Dryoscopus; species Dryoscopus gambensis. Next base: position 197,187 of record WEIT01023376.1, on the reverse strand, counting down.
TGGAGCACTGAACTGTGTGTTCTGTCCAAAGCTGTTTTCGGTCATTAGAACAGTTGTGAACCTTTCATTATTGGGCAGACTCACTCATAAAAACTCAGACCATAGCTTTTTTCTTTCTCAGTTTCTTGGTATGTGTTTGACACAGAGTTTACAGTGCGTGAGAAATGCATCCTTTCTACCTGTAAAAAAACTAACCACATTTTGAAGCAGCTGTTGAAGTGATACCAAAAATGCAAGTTGCTGCAGAGATAGAAATATCTTTGTGTCATAAGGGCATGTTGGTGATGGGTGAGGAAACTCATCTGGGATAAACCTGTGCTCGGGAATAGAGATACAGCTCTTGCATCTGCAAATGGAGCGGGGGCCTCTGGCGACCCCACATCTTTCCGTTGAAATGGAAATTTGGTATCCTATGAGAACAGAACTAGTTAAATCCATTTGTCGCAATTTTGGGTAGGATAGCAAAAGGTTACAGAGGTATTCATCTAAACCACTACCCAGACTTAGCAGCTTGGTTAATTCACTTGCTTCTGAAGAGTAATTGTCAAATATTTTGTTTTACCTGCCTGAGGACTAGAATATCAAATAAGTTTCATCCCCTTTCCACTGTGCTGTTTTGGCAGGGAATACGCACTCACACATAGCCAGAAATACTGTTCCTTCATGGTCGGGAAATACCTAACGTTTGAAAAGAGATTCCTGACTCTCATGCTGTGGGTTTCATGAGGGCAGAACATGATGTCCCATATGTATGAGGGACTGCTGAGAAGTACCATCAGTGAGACAGGCAGTGAAATTCCTGGGCACAGTCAGAACTGGATAATGCCAGTGACAGAGAAAAGCAGCCAGTTCCTGGTGGGAGGGAGGTGGGGAGTTGGCAGTTGTTTATTTTTTTGTGAGGGGAAAGAGAGGCACAGTTAAAACAAAGATACATCCACAATTCTTGCTAGCCAATTCCCACTTCAGAATTCTTATAGCAAGTTGGCATTATGGGCTTAATCTTCAAAATACTGGCTTTCACGTGTTTTCTAGGTCTGTGCAACAAAGATACCTCTATCTTCCTCTGCTGTCCTCCAGTTTATGCTGAACTGTAATACCCTTGAGAGAACAAATGCCACACCAGCAGGTTTATAGTGTCATTTGGGTTTTGGTTATGCATGTAAAGTCCAAGGCCTTTTTCTTTATTAGGGTACAGCTGGCATTAGTTTTACACCAGCCAAACTAGGGCATTTGACAGCAGGTACCAGAAGGCAGAAACCTCACAGCTAATGCTTTGCCTGTATACTGATCATCTTGATAAACTGGGAGAAATATGTAAGCTTAATAGCTCTTCATGATCTCACATATCCCTTTTCTTTAAGGAAGCACCAGAACCATCTGCACTGATCTTCTGCTGAGTCTGAGGTAAGGCATCCCTCCTGGCTGCTACCTGGAGAAGTCCTGTGTTTTCCCAGTGTGCTGTACCCCTAGTAATCCCTGTTAAATTGGAATTGGTGATGGTGTGGAGAGGAGGAGGGGTCGCTGAAACAGGGCCAAAACTGTGAAACTGTATACCCAAAACTTAATATTTGGCAGTGGATGCAGCAACCCCTCAGAAGTCTTCAGATTTCCTGAACCCCATCTCTCAACACAGAGGTTCAGCCAGCTATCCACAAGTTTCAAATGCCTTCTGCCTGACACCATCCACCACCTCCCATCATCCTGCATATTTGCAGATACTGTCCCAGCAAATTGATGTCATGCAATGATGTGAGAAATTCTGCATTCGATAAATTGTTGTGTGACTCCATTTAACAAAAATGTTCTTTCCTTAATGTTCCTTGAAGCCACAGCAGAATTTCCAGCAGTGTGGAGTTTGGCATGAGGGTCACTAAGAGCCAGAGGGGCTCAGTGTGGAACTGAAGTGGCGATTTCTGTGCATTGTGTGGTGGGGGAGCAGCAGAGAAGGGTGGGCTATCTGTGAATGTACTCTGGAGCAGTGGGCACACACTAAGGAATTGGAGTGTAAGTAAGTGATGGGACACATTCCATTTGCTTGTTTGTGTCTAGTGTGGCTAGAAAAGGTACATTATCTTTTTATGTGAGCCTCATGTTTGCTCTGGGTTCAGCTTCCTGACAGGAGAACAAACCGTGGCTGGGTTATGTTTTGCTCGGGGCTATGCAATCCTGAATGGTGACACACATGTTCAGGCACTGTGGTGTGTACACCTGGAGGCCCGCGGAGCACGCTCCCGTTATGCCCTGGAAAGCTGCTCGGCGTTGCTGAGCTCGAGTGTGTGCCGCAATACAAACCCACCAACCCTCGCCACATGTAGGGAACAGGGTAATTAAAAGGGGAAGCAAGCTCACCAAATAGTGGAGTAATAAAAGATAATCCAGCTTTCCAGAGAAATCTACAGTTAGGACATTGCCACCTGGTAACTCTGGAGAGAAGTGCTCTCTGTATGTACTGATTTTCCCTTCCTTCTCACTTTCCTGTGTTTGGTTATGATGGGGAGCACCCACAGCAGACCATTTACGCACTGCAGAGTGGATAGTTGTATTTCAAGATGTTTAGGGATAGATGCTTTTTTTCCCAGGAGATTTTGTGTGTTATGTTAGGTGAGAACAATCCTTATGCAGCCCATTAAAAAAACCCAAACAAAACAACAGAGCTTTCATCGTCTGCATCTTTATAGATTGGCAAGACATTATAAGGGTCCATTTGGGTACCACAGCAGTGAAGCTGTTCAGCATTTTATTGCTTTCTATGCTCAAAGCAATTTACGTGGATTTAAGTGAGTGTTGACAAGCTGATCCTTACAATTTACTTCTGAGATTGCTGGATAACAGCTGTTACCTCATGTGACAGACCAGGAAAAGGAAACAGGTGAGGGGCAACACTGAACCCTGGATAAAGGGAAAACCAGAAGATTCCAGCTCATCTTCTATTGCTTCAGATAGTATTTAGTTTCGGTTCCTGGTTTTAAACACCACAGAGCTGCATTTAGAGTCTATATACAGGCAGTGAGATAACTTAATAGCAAAGCTATTTGGACCAACTAAAGTCACAGAAAAACTGCAAAACAATCTCTTGGAAAAAGTAAACATCCCAGAAATCAGTACTCAGAAAAAATTACAGGAAGTGCTGAATTTGCATCTTACAGGATCTGCAATAAAAGCCACACTGAGCTTTGTGTTAAAGTCATGCCCTGCAGAACTAGAAGCCCTGAAGGGCCCACAAGGGGCATTTGGTGGTCTGGCCTGCACAAGCTGCACTGTCTCTATAATTACGGTGTATTTCCCTCCAGACTGGGCACTTTGAGCATGTATTGAGTGTTCTGCCAAAGTGCAAACTGTGATCTGTTTGTACATTATTTTCTGGCTTGCTAAAGGAGCCATCTTAGCAGGAGCTTGTAAGTGTGGCTTATCCTGTTGAGATTCCATTTCCTGGACCTTTACAGTCAGAATTGCTTTTACAAACCATCGGTTTCCCTCAGCTGGCACTGCTGCATTATTAATATGCTTGCCTTGCTCCAGGAAGATACTTTTCCAGTGTAAGATGAAGTTTAGGTGACAGGCTTTCATGACTGCCCTCCCCTACCCCCCCATAAGCTGCTGCTACTAGCTGGAATTTTAAGCTTTTATATTTAATCATTAAATTTGCATCATCTGCTGTAGCTTAAGCCTTGATGGATGGGCTACTGCAAGTACTGTACTGGCCAGGCTGCTCAAGCATGTTATCATCTGCATGCATATTGCTGGGTGCTGCACTCCACATGTGTCTCCCTGGATTTAAATTAAACTTGCCTTCCAGTTGTTGTTATTCCAGAAAAAGCCAGGAAGATAAAGTATATTAAGACTGCTGTTATGATTAACAGCAAATTTCCTTTGTTATTGACAAAATAATTACTACTGCTTAGTAAATGCACACGGTAATACACCCTGACAGGAAGAACATCTCTAGAGAGATGGCTTGGAAGAGAAGCCCAGAAAAATGAGATTTGCTGAGCTCTCGCAGCAGGAGGTTAATGGCAGAACCTGCTGGTCTCCTGACCTGGCAGGGCAAGAAACAGGTGTCTGGAATGGATTCAGTTAACAGAAGTTGCACTATTTTTTTTTTTTTAACTTTGCTGTCATTAAAAAAGGATTTAATGTGAGGTAATGTGGCTTTGTGCGCGGGAAGGAGGGAGAGTTATAAATAACCTTGTCTTGCATTGTACTGCACCTTCTCTCTGTGGATATTGAAGCACTTGACAGATTAATTAAGACACACAACTCTCATAGGAGATCCATAAAGCATCAAAAGCTGTTGAGTTACCCAAACCCTAGTGACTTTTGCATGTCATCTGAGCAGCTCTAGGTGACTGGGAGCACCCTTAGGCCATTGCCAGTGCAAAGAAGGGGTCATCGGTGTAAATCCACTTGAGCATATTTAAATCATGAAGGTGGTTATTTATTCCTCTACTTGCAAGTGGTGCCACACCAAGCTGTGGTAACACGATGGTTTGGAGACACGTTCAGGTAATCACACTGCAACAGGTGTCCTTTTCCAGAGGGAAACAATGGATGCCAAGCGACTAAAGGCCGTGTTCTAAAATGAGCTCGTCTCTGGTTTCACTCTGGCCAGACTTTCAGGTTGCACCCAGAACACTAGGGGGTACTCTTAGCTTTTCTCCTGCAATGGGAGCTGAGTTTTTGCTGGTCCCTGTTGATAGGGATGAGTCATTCAGAAAATTCTGGGTTTGTCCAAATTTGCAGGTGATGACAAGCCCTAGAAATAGATTAAAAGACTTGAGGGTGTTAGCTGAGATTTTTGTAAGTGAACCTAAGTGGATTAGGAACCCAGCACTCTTCACAGGTAAGTGGGATGGGAGATGTGATTTCTGCAGATTCCTTGCAAAATCTGACTCTGCCTAATTATGCAAAATGCAAATAGATGCATTCAGGTGTTGTGAAATAATGGAAAATAGGAATCTAATGTGAGAATCCAGTCATGAATTTTATTCCTCTATATCTGCTGTTGCCTTCTGTGGCAGACTATGAACAGCTACTTCTTGGATGTCATTTTCTAAAGGTTCTGTGTGAAAACTGGGCCAGGAATAGCACCAGCAGACAGAAACATCAGACATCCTCTCCAGCATGTAGTGAAAGACTGAGTGACTTAGCAACATGGGATTCCAATTTCTCATGAAAGGATACCTGCTGTGGACTCAAAAAAAAAAAAAAAAAGAAAAAAAGAAAGGAGGGTGTTGGGGAGGCTTGATTTGCCTGGTTAGCTGATGATCAGCATTACTGGGAGCTTGTGCGTGCATTAGGGAAAGATCATGTCCTGAGGTCCCCAGAGCTGTCATGAAGGAAGTGTCAGAGTGCCCAGGCAAGCAGAATACACAGAAGGGGATCTGCAGGGTTCCCACTCTGGCAGCACGGATGGCTGGAATTGTCACTTTGGGGTAATGTGATGTATGCATTAAAAGAGGGAAAAAATAGCCACAACAAAAAACCTCGTGTTTAAGCCTTATACACAATATGTGACACAACTATTTATTTTTAATGCCGGTGTGCTCTCTCCACTTCCTCCCTGCTCATGCCTCCTCCTTTCCTGTCTTCTTGGCTGTGTCCATGGAGAACAGCACTCCCAACAGGCTTGCATCTGTCAGATTCTCCTGTCCTGGACTGCCCCTTCCTTTTCTGCCATTTGTTTGAGTTTTGATCCAGGGCAGTTGGAAGCCTTGCCCCTCACGTGTTGTCTCAAAGTGCCAGGGACAGAAGATATGCTGCAGGCTTAGAGTATGATCCAAAGCCATTTGGCCTTTTGGATCAAATCTTTTTCTGTTTTAAAAACTGGCAGCAAGGCTTGGGACTGTGCTGAGCAAGTGTGGCTTCAGGTCACTGATTTATTTGTATTTATGAAGTACTGGTCCATGTAGCTGTGATGGCACTAATCTCTCAGGCCTGTTGGCTTTCTCACAGAGAATGCAGGCAGAAGGTTTTTTAAGCAAAACATTTTCTCCCTTTTATTCTTTCTTAACAAATTGTATGTTGAGAGAAAAAAAATTAGCATCCAAATTACAGCCAGGTCAATGTGGCTGCTTTAAAGGGATGAAGAAAATAAGGAGCAAGGGTGAGGAGCTTTGGGCTCTGAGACTTTCAAGACCTAACTCTAACCTTGCTTTTCCTGAGACTTCTTCGAGGTCATTCCTTACCACAGTCCTCTCCTCTCAACTCCTTGCACTTTTACTTATTAGGAAATGATTCTTGTTTCTATTGTTTCGAACTATGGCTGGTGAACTTTGTCAGGCTTTTCTAAGTGCCTCCCAAAGAAGAGAGGTCTTTTGCTGTGGTATGGGAAGCCAAATCCGGTTCCCAGGTTCACAGCGCCTGGGGCAGCCTGCGTGTCCTTGTCACCATGCAGTGGGACTGGGCACACTTAATTTCTCTCTCTTCCCCAGCCCTGCTGGGATAGCCATGCAGAGCTCACCAGTGTCCTTAGGGAATAGGGTTTACATTAGCAGAGCTCCTGGGGGTTTCGAGCATCCCCTGTATGCTTTAGCAGAGCTGTAGCAGTGTGCTGTGGGTCAGCCTGAGGGTGGCTGTGGTTTTAAAATGTCTCTGAGAGCACCCTCCTGCTGTAAAGGAGCAGGAGCTGTCCGTGGTGCCTTTCCCCCTCATCCCCCCACACTCAAGCCCTGCTACTGTTTGTGTTGCATCTTCGGGATAGAAAGAAGAGCCTCTTTCTTCTTAATTACATTTAATCAATGAAAGAAAAACCAAAGTAGGCAGGATATCCGCTGGACTGGCTCAGGAATTCTGCAGCCAGGCTCTCTGCTGCAGTTCTCCTGCCTGTTTCTACAAATCTATCTCAATTATGATATGCAGCATTTCTCCCTTCCCCTCTGATTTTTGTACAGATTGCCTATGGTAGCAGATTTTGCAGTACTTCAGAAAAACATCTTTTCTCCCTTTTCCTTCATTCCCATTCCTGTTTTTTTTTTTTTTTTTTAATTTCAACAACTAACTTAACAAAGACCTCCAAATCCAGGGCTCCTGAGGGATCATTGAAGGAAGAAAGTTCTGGTTTTTTCCTACGTAGTGAAGTTGTTTAGTTGTCTTCATTTTTCCATTAGCTGAAGCCCCAAAATAGACCACATAATTTAAAGGAAATAAATCTGAAATCAAATCATGGAAGTATCAGGGATAGATATTTGGCATAGGCTCTCCACATCAAACCAAGATAACAAATTGGAACAAAGAGGAGAAAGTAATTGCTTTCCTTTGTCTGCACTATTCATATGAATGTCACAGATTAATACATTTTACAGGATTTGGAAGGCTTTTAAAAGCCAGCATTGCAGTGGGATCATCCCTATAGCAATATTTCAAAACAGCTGTTACTAGAAGAATAACATGAAGCATGATTTCTAATTAGCTCCAAGTTTATCTCTGTTTGACCTAATCTCCTCTGATATTTCATCTCAGTATTAAATGCTTGCTTAGACGGATAAAGGGCAGAAGAACTGAGCAATTGCTTATCTACTGAACAAATTTTGTACTTCCACTCTTTTTCTTCTTTCCAATATTTATAGTAACTCTTTTCACAAAATTAGCAGATCTGTTTCATTTTAGAAGCAGATTTTCATATTCAGTTGCCTAAAACTCTTGCAGGGTAACACGAACATTCAGCTGCTTTCCCAAAACTGATGTCTGCTCAGGCAGTGCGAGGACTTAAACGTTCAGCAATCCTTTTGCATTCTCAGCTCCCAAGCAAGCACAGATACTATTTTCACATGGAAAAATGAGTCCAGTGTATTAAAACAATAAAGACACGCTAAGGCTGAGGACCCAAACCTAACTTTTTCTCTGTAAAAGACATCGTTGCCAACCATACAGGTTTCATTGGAAATTGAACAGTGGTGTTGCACGCAGCCCTTTCCACTTCCAACAAAATGATCATTAAGTAGAAACCCATTTATAAAACTGCTGTGGTACAAGACCAAGACCTGTGTACTGGATGTTACATGCAGCAAGATGAGGCACTCAACTGACAGGAGGAATATGTACAGCACTTGCAAAAATTTCAGGTTCACCTTGCTTTGTATTGTCACGCTGGGCAGACACAACTAAAAAGGAATTTTGCAGCTTTTGGCAAAAATGTTTCTGCTGTTACTAAAGCAGGAACATTGTACTTCATTTCTGTATGCAGATTAGAGACCAGTGAAAGTAATTTCAGATATAATTGCACTTTAGTGACAGTTTAAATTCACAATTTATATTGTGAAGCCATCCTGCCTGGCAATCTGGTGTCTACCTTCATGATACTAATAAATGCACAGAAATATTCTAGAGCATTAAACCAAGAATAGGTTGGTTTTCTTAAAAAACTAGATACCTTTTTGAAATATCAAAGCTCTTTTTTAACTTCAGAAAATGTATATTTTTTAAGGTTTTTAAAAATTGAAACATACGTTGAAGGTTTTACATTGAAGGTTGAAAGGCATGTTACTTACAGAGAAAATTAGATTTTTTTTAAATGAAACTAAATACATGAGAGTCAGCATTTACTCACAAAGCGTTTTTTTTTTTCTGACCCAAACCATTCTTTTCACTATATTTTCTCAATTTTTAAGCTGTATTGAATGGCAATTTTAATATTGACAGAGTGCATGGGACATCTCTAAGTGACACCAGTGCCCTTCATAATGAAATTGCTTGGAGAGCAAAGATTTTGAAAAGGATTCGAGGAGTTCATAATCTAAGATGGGAGCAGGGTGTAAAGGGAGAGAGTTATTTGTGGTGGTTTAGGGGTTTTGTGTGTGTGAGTGAAGCTCCCTTGTGTTGACTTATAGTGGCTGATGATCTGACTTGGTACAATGAATGAAATCTCATCCTTGGCTGAGCCCTCCTATTTTTGCAGTCTCTAGTGAGTAGGGTAGAAATGATTGTTCCCCCTGCTGCCTCTTTTTATTCTAGAATTTTGGGGTTTTGATACAGTGGTCAGCATATCTCACCCTGTATTTGTTATGCTGTTTCCTTCTCTACACTTTCTTGGGTTCCCTCTGGTGTTTTGTGGCAGTCCCCCGGCTCCGCTAATCATAGCGTTGCCTTCCCTCTCTGCTCCCAGTCAGACTTCCCTGCCTTCCACCTGCTCTGAGAAAGTGCTGCTGCTTAATAAGAGCTTCAGAAGTGCTGTGAATTCACCTGGCTTTCAACACCTAGTTAACACTCTGCTAAACGTTTCAGAACATGCAACGCAAGGACTGGTGCTGGCCGTGCTGAAATGCCTTTCTAATTAGGAGCCAGGTGCCACATTGGGCAGTCGAGGTGACAACAGAGAATGAGTTTGAAAGTAAACATGTAGCTTTCAAGTTTTAGGGGGTGTCGTCTTCTCTAGAGGAATAGTAAGAATTCAAGCTAGGATTGGTAACTTTCATCTTAGCTGGCAGCTTTAATTCTTATGGTTCAGAACGTATTTTTAAGTCCTTGCATGGACGTCACTGCTAATATACTTACAAGTAGACTGTGTTTTAACAAGTAATTTATGTCAAGCCATTTGGTCAAGCTGAGGACATAAGTTAATTACTTGTTTTGTCTCCAGAATGACTCCAATGACCTTGATCATGGACCTCTCTAGAATGATGGAAATGAGTTCTTCAAACAAGGAAACAGACTTAAAGTCATGCCTTGCCTTCTTTCCATGAATGACTTGGCTCAAGGAAGAAACTGAGGCACAAGAAAAGTACCATTTCCAGAAGCCATCTAAAGACAGCTGTAAGTAAATAAATTGAAATAAATTAAGTGGAACTAAAGACAGGTTTTTTGATTCTTGGCCTTGTAATTTAATGACAAAATCTTCCTTCCTTAAAGTAGGTAGAGATGTACGTCTGCTTCTATATACCTTGGAAAGGAAGATAGCTTCCATGCTGTCTTTTTCAATGCAGCCATATCTAGAATGTGAGTCTGTGCTACTGCATCGATTTTGGCCTGAGTCTGTAAAATGTCTGACAGACCCAGATCTCTGTGGCTTTTTAAAAAAAATCTCTATCTCCATCCCTTCCTGTGCTTGAAATATGTATTTTACAAAGAATACAACTCAGTCTGTTACTGTGCTGTCCTGTTCAAAGGAACTCTTGGGGCTGTGACTGCCTGATATGTAACTTTGAGTCTCCTTGAGTACTGTAATGTCTTCTTGCTACTTTTTGTGTTGCTTAAAATAAACCCCAAACAAATTAAAAAAAAATCCTGAAAAACTCTGATTAGGTAATGCTGTTATAAATTACCTTAGCTCACGGCCCAAGAAGCAATGCATAATGTCCTTTTCCATGCTACCCTCCTCCTCACTTCAAGATCCTCCCACCCACAAAAGCCTCTAATGAAGTAAGTACACAGTCACTCAAAGTGCTGGGCCAAGACTCAGATGATAGAAAGGCTTTTTCATAGCTCTGCAACAAACTTCCTTCTGGCAGTGTCTTGGTCTATTTTCAATACTTACTGGTAAAATGTGATTCATACTACTTCTGTTTTTCTTACCTTTTGACAGGCCTATGCAGACTTTAGACTCTAGATATAGTTCATATCTCACTATGTCTTGCTATGCTTATAACTGCATTGATCATCTGTCTGGGGAAGACGCTGTCAGTAATAAATGCAGCAGCTAATTGCAATAAAATGTCTCATTCATGTTGGCACAGGCAAAGGTTCGTGTCATAAGCAGGGCTGATGGCAAAGAAGGAAGAAGCAGACAAGGAGCTTGGGAAAGGATCTGCTACCTGTAGATGGAAGTGATTTGCATACTGAGAAGTGTTTTACACCTGAAGCTTTTTGTTACACTTTCATGATGCATTATCACCAGCCCTCAAAATCACAGTCCAGACCTTTCTAGCTTGGAGTGTTTTGAGCTTTTAGTACAGATGCTTTTGCAAATTAAAACCAGTTGAAGGGANCTATCATACTCTTTATTCCCATTCACCATAGGGGAGAATCAATAATAATCAATATATGCTAGTGTTTGCAAGCATTTTAAGGTTTGTTGCCTTTTTTTTTTTTGCATATTGAATAACTAGAAAAGGTTATTATAACAAAGAATAACAAAAAACCCTATAAAACTGCCCATGTTTCTTGCACTGCTTCTAGGAGCTCTGTGTTTCAAAAACAAACAAAAAAAAGCACAGGACAATATGGGTCTGATAGTGACCTCTGACTTTTCCGTAAGTCTAAGAGTTTCATGAAATTATATGTCCA
>WEIT01023376.1:143469-180964 GCA_013389985.1 Dryoscopus gambensis | reverse complement strand
TGAGGTTTGTAATGGGAGTGGGATTTGTGTTGCATATTATCTTGAGTTCTTTGACTGCAAGCAAATGAATCTTCTTCAGAGAGTTTGAAAGCCAGTGCTATTTCGCAGTGGTATCCAATACATTCATTCAGACTGAGCTGCAGATCTGTCATTTTGAAAGGCTGGTTGCCTTCCAAACTCCACTTCTAAAAAATAAAGATTCTTGCACTATACGTAGGTGTGCCTTTGTGCTGGAAATTGTGTTGGCATTTAACTTGGTGGCACTTTCTTCTAAGATTTGCATCCTATATGTTGCCTCAGTGGCTTCCTCTGGAAGGGTGGTTGGAAATAAAAATCTCACTCAAATTTCATGGTAGGTGCAATGTTGGGACAGGGAGAGGAAAGAGAATAGTCACAGCTGAGTGTCTAAAATCAAGTACCAAGCTTCAAGAAGCTGGTAGCAGTTCCAGCTGTGTTGTCCATTTGGACCGGTTATTGGAGCTGGCATTTGTGCAGCTATGCAAGTCACCCAAGGTCTGACTTTGTCCCTGGCCCTTGAAATTATTTTTCTTTTCATGGGTGGAGCTAAAGGGAAACAAAGAAAGAGGAAAATAAAGGGAAGTGAGAAAGAAAAGGCAGAGAAAATGATGACCTAAAAGAAATGGAAGTTGGGACAAAATATAAATTTTGGCATATGGATGAAAGAATGAAAATGTAGAATACTTTTGTAGATCAGATGTAGATGTGACAATGTTGGCAGCAGGTGGGAGAGAGCAGACAGGATTCCTGGGTGTTTCCATAATTCTTCTTAATTCATGAATAGTTTTTCCCTTTTATTTTGAAAGTCTACAGTATTTTGTATGTGTTTATCTTGTTTAAAAATGTTAAATGTGCCCAAATGACTCAGAAACTGAAGAGCAATTTCAAGAACACTAAGCTATATTTCTCTGTGGAGAGAACATCTGTGGAACTAGGGGTCTGTCACTTTTTAATAACTGGACTTTGACTCTTTTGTTGTTTCAGTGCTTATAGAAAACATTCTAAATCTTTACAGAACTCTTTAAGTTAGTAAAATATTATTTCGTATAGTGTCAGCTCACTCAGGACAAATTTATATAATAGATTTGGGTTTTTTTAATAATTAATGTGCTCTCAGTGAGAGTTGCAGGCTACAAGGGAAATTGAGCTTCTAAACAATTAGGATTTCCGTGGGCAGGTAACTCCCTCCCATAAATTCAACAGGCCTAAGGATGAATATTAATTAGGAGAAAGTATGTGCCAGACACTCAGCCGGTGGAAGAGGAAATCATTCTCTTCCCTGCAGTGCTGCCAGGTTCCCTTACATCAGACGAGAGTGTGACCAAATGTCCCGGAAGACAGTGCAAGGCATATATAAGATCAGCATAGGAAAGCCTGAACCTTGGGATCGTAAGTAAATACTCAATCTGGCAGGAAGGCTGCCTTCAGAATTTCATCAGAAATGGCTTTACCACCGCAATCATATACCTGAACCATCCAGGACACAGCACCGTGTGTAATAAATAACTCTGCTCAGTTGTAAGCAAGGGAAGAAGTAATTAGTGGTGTTGAGTACATGGTATATAGCACTTTGTTTTCCCCTCTACCCACTGGTTCCAGTTAATATTATGTGTGCATCTTCCAGGATCAAGTTGCCTGAACTAATAGGTAACATTTTCCTGACAAGCATTCAAGAACAGACTGTTGTTCTAAGGCAGACAGACCTGAGACCATCAAATGTTTGCTAATAAAAAAGTTAATTTGGGAATGAAGCGTAGGTGTTTGTAACATCTGTGCATTCCCCTGAGTAATGCCTTGTTGTCAGCTGTTCCTCCAAAGACTTTGCCAATCCTATTTGTGCCCTAAAGAACTGGCTGAGCAGATACACCCCAGCAGAAAACAGAATTTGGCTGCCTATTTTGCAACTTCTCTTTCCTGGTATTGAAGTGTCTTTAGGAGGAAATTGCTCTCTGTGTCCTCTTGTTTTTACCCTGGAATTCTGTGCCATCAAGAGAGGAGGAGGCTGTTGCTTCAGTCAGGCAGACCTTAGTCCTGTGGCAGTTTTGCCTGACAGAAGTTCCCTTTGACTCAAAGATTCAGTCTGAAACCCTGTGACTTATGGAACCAATTTAAGTCCCACAAAGTGCCCCTTTGCAGGGTAGAGAAGGTTAAGCTCTATGGCTTGTTACCAGTCATGGGGAGCTTTGTCTCTGAAGATCATACTGGTCCTCTTTCTGTGCTGGGATTTGTGGGCTTTGGTTCAAAAGTCCATTTGGAAATAGCTAACATCCACTACAAAGGACAATTACAGGCAGCTGGCACTTCAAGTCTTGATCATTATTGTTTCACTGGGTTTCTGATTATAAAGTGATTATTTCTGTACCTTTCACTAGATACATTATGTGGGAGATGGAATGAAAGATGGTCCGCTCTGGGCATTGCTGTATGGACTCTAATCCCTTTGCTTCTCCAGTTAAGCAGTGTTCTCATTTAACACCATTTGCACTTTTGAACACCAAAATCTGCTTCCTTCCTAGTAGGTTCCTTTCTAGATAAGTCAAGAATTTAATGGAAATTTTTGCTGCATTTCAGAGGACAAATCAGTGCTGCATAAGCTCTGTAAACACCAGTCTATATATGATGCATTTCCTCTGGGCTTTGTATGTGTGACTTAGACATCCCCAAGACCCCTTCTCTTCTGCAGTACATCATGCTTATCCTGGGGACAGAAATGGTTTGGGCTGTACTGTACTTTGGTGGGATGGCATTAGGAAATGCCTTTAAATCACAGAGTTAAAGCTTCCTTCTTATTCCTTTCCTTTTCAAGCCTCTCATTCAGTGATCCCAGATACCTGGAGGTGCATCAGCCCTGCTGTGGTCTGCTAAGGAGTGCTCACTTCTGCACCAATTTTAGCGGGGGATGAGGCATTCACTGTCTGTGAGGCTGCAGGGGAGCTCTCCCCTGCTCTGAGGAGCAGGAGGCAGTAGTGAGGAGCTATTTACTACCTGCCTGCCTGCAGAAACTGCAGTCACTGCTGAATTATGAGTTGAATGGTTCCCAGGGAAGAAACTTTCAGTCCCAGCTGGGACCTTAATTCTAATGGCGAAACTTGGCATCCGTCTTAAGATTATTAAGTTAGTTAATAGCCACCTTTTCTGTTAAATCACTACTTTACACTGCCTGAAGGCTCTAGTATTGGAAGTATCACACTCCGGAGCAGCATTGTAATTGCAAGGTCATTGTGCTGTCTAGCACAATTGTGCATGTGTTTTGGTACATCACCTGCCCTAGAATGTGTAGTTTTTGTTCTAGCTCTCCAGGATCACTCAACAACTGGTCTTATAAATAAACTGACCTGTAGATATAATGATCATGTATTTCTTCTACTGCTGTTTTAAGGGAAAACTCTGTTGACCAAGTTAAAAAAAAAAACCCTCTTAATTTTTTACAGATCATCTGGGTTTTTGCACATTTTTATGAACAGTATATCCAGTACAGATTCAGGCTTGACAAGTTTACTCAAAGACTCTGTACAAGTAAGCATTGGCCACGATTAGAAGGAAATCCTGGCCTGAGCTCTTTGAGAGGTGGCAAGCTTTGATTCATGTGCCTCCCATGGAAAATAACGCAAAGTGATTATATTCCTTGCAGTGCTTTGAAAATCTTGCTGGAAATTTAGCCCCAGAGTGACAGAAAAGCTTTCAGATAGAAGAAAGCGTTAAATATAGAACAGTCTGGAAAGTCATTTGCCTGGGCTCAGTGTCAATCCATAGTCAATAGGGAATTTGGAAACAGGTGATAAGACTTCAAAAATGGAGTTTGTTGCAGAAAAATCAGTTTGTTTCTTCGCTTGTTTTACAGTTGTTGAAAGCACTTCATACACACACATATACTCTCAAAAAACATAGAAAGGACACAAGCATATTTGGGTGCTAAATTTGACCTATTAGAAGCTGCAGGAACACTGACCTGGAGGTCTGTTTAATTCCTCACTCGTCTCATCTGATGGGTCTCTGTTCTGCTCTACTTTTTGCCTTTTGTCTGTCCATTGACAAATGTAATGACTGCTGGTAATGACCACCTCTAGCTGGTATTTGTGCAGAGCCTGCCATAAAGGGTTCTCAATGCTGCTTTTGGGGCCTGTAGACATTTCTACACTGGAAAGAATAGTCTTGATATGTTTCTTGTTCTGGGTTGTTACATTTCTGCATCGAGAAAAGAAAGATTCCAATTTTCTTTTTATTTAATGAGCTTTGCTTCATGACTGCTGATAATGGTACCCTGTGTGTATGAGTGTTTTATATTATGAAGAGTGCACTAACCTGTAAATCTTATCTCTGCAGAAAGGTGTCTAATCTAGTGTGTGCTTTTAAGAAGTGGCTTGATGTACAACTCATTTATCAGGCAGAGCTATGAGATTTGTAGACCCCAATGCTACAGTGAAGGGCATGCAGAGAGGACTGTACTTAAATTTTTTGGTGGGATTCAATCAAAATCCTTACTTATGAATTACACTAAAACTTTGAACTACTCACAGATAAATAAAAACAAGAATTCAGTGAGAATATATGTTTTACTTTTCCCAGTTTCCAGAACTTCAAAAGAAAGGCAGTTACACTAAAAAATGTTTGCACTTGCAAATATTGTGTAGCATGAACTCTGGGGTTTTCATGCTATAGTGCCATTGGAGGAAATAATACAGCAGTAATTCATGATTTATCCTTGTGTTTTGATAAGGATTGGCTAGGCCATAGGCTTATACAATCTCTTTTCCAAATAGGCTTATACAGTTGGAGGTGCATCAGAGGTTATAAGAAAGTTTCTGAATGAAAGGGAGACTGATACCAGTGCCCTTTTAAGACACTGAGCAAAGTGAACTCGAAACTTCAGTTATCTGCTGAGGAAAGGCCATTTTTAAGGAAACGCAGGCCTCCACAGTTTACTAAATTGTTAGAACTCTTCTTTTCTCCTCAACTGAGATACCAGGAATTTTCCTTTTACATAATGTGAGCATTCCCAAATGTAGTTTACTCCTTACTTTCATATGGCTTTGCCATGGTTTTGTTTATATAGCTTTGCTTTTGCTGTAGGGATTATTTTATTCAGATTTCAAGCATGGCAGCAAAGTGGGTCTGTGTTTACTCTATGTTAAATATCCTTATTTAATTCATAGTGAAAGAGTCTGAAAGCTTTTTAAAATCCGCACACTTAGTAGTTCTAGCAGTACACTAGTTAAAGCAAAACCAGACACTGCTGCAGAATGATGAATTCTGAAAATGCAAGTCTTAGTTTTGCAAGCACAAACTTAAGAAATAGAATGAAACTTTGATTTCCTTCTCCCCACCCAAAGCTCTTGAATCCAGCAGTTCCTGCAGAAGCCACTTAAAAATGTTTCCACTCATTCACTGGGTGATGAACACTTCAGAAAATCAGGTCAGTTCCTTAGGTTTCCAAATACAGATTTAGGATCCTAAATATAAGCATGCTAGTCAAAGAAAAACTGGCTTCTCTTTATATAGATTGTGAAGCTACAATCAGATTCACTTGACTTATTCTATTTCCAGCTCTTATGGAGGTCAACAACAATTGTATTTCCTGCTTTAGCATGAAATTGTCCTTCCTTGCAGGTGAGTGGGTGTGATTTTCTAAGTCTCTCTGGTTACCTGCCTTTCCTTATTAATATAACAGGCTATTTTATTTCACTCCCAGCAATCCAGAAAGAGAACATGAATTCCTTAAGCTCTGCTTACGTGCAGAAATTTGTACCCTCCTTCCAGATCAAACCCTATCCAGGTCCTTTCTTCAGGTTTATTCTTTGTGGGATGCCCTAAGTAACTCCGGTCACTCTTGGATGAAGTCCCCAGGGAGAGCTTTGTCTTAAGTAGACAAAGTGACTGTGAATAGCACAGTAGGTGCTGAAAGATCACGCAGAGAGTTTGTAGTTAATAGTATACTTAATCTCTAGCCCATATTATTAAACCAGTGTTTTCTCCTGAATTGCTTCCACATCACTTTCTTTTGCATGTGAGGGCTGAACCAGAGATTAATAAGAGTGCCTATCTCTTCTATGCCATGTTTTATCCTAGAGCCTCTATCTCCGAGAATTCTTTTGCCATAGATGAGAGCACCTCTAAACTTACCCTGGTTGATCTCAGCTGAGAATCCTACCCTAATAAATCTAAAAATCATATACAACATATGCACATATAAAATACATGCATGAGTGAATTTTCTCACCTCTGGAATCAAATGGAATAAATGTGGCATATGGTTAGCCACTGTAAAAAAGGACTGAAAATTGGGAAGTTTGCTCCACTTGTGAACAAACCTGCTGGAAGAGCTGAAGTGAACATGGTATGGCTGCAGTTACCCCACAGGGATCTGGCAGGAATGCAGACTTTGCTCCCTGAGGCCTTTGAAAGTATTCAACTCAACTAGCTGGGTGCTAATGGCCATCTGGGGATTCAGTTGGCAAAAAGGAGCCATGTGCTGGCACAGAGCTGTTGGAGCTGTTTCCTGCACTTGCTGTCCCACTGTCTCTCTGTGTAGGGGAGAGTGAGGGTGCATGGGATGCTAACCCTCTGTCAGGATAGAGAGCCTGCTGCACATCTCACTTCATCCTGCACAAGCTTCTCCCCAGAGCCACCAGCCCTCGAAGTCAGAGGCACACCAGTCAGTCTCCCCTGTGGCTGCAGGAGGGCTGACCCAGCTGCACTGGGAAAGCTACCAGGTGGTCTTTATCAATGGGAAATGACTGCTCCCTCTCTCAGCAGTTCCAAAACAGAGCACCTTGTAGAGAGGCAAGCTCCAAACTGCATGATCTGGAGCTAAAGACTAGATGTGAAGTTTAGTCTCTGTGAGATAGAGTGCACTGTCAAAGCAATGCAATGAAATTTATCATGGTGCCAAACTTCCGATAATTAAAATTTCATTGTGATGTAACACTGATTCCATCTCTAAATCTTCCATATAGGAAGTGTCTAAAAAAGAAAAAAATTTTTCCTTGCTGTCTGTTTTGTAAGTGGTTCTGTAAGATTTAAAACAAAATTAATCTTTTTCAAATTGTTGAACCCACTAAGTGCAAGTCAGCAGCTTCCCCTTAACTGTTTTATAGAGACATATGTCTCTTGGGATCACTTAGCAAGGAAGTACTCTTTTTTTTTATAAGTTTGCTCGAGGCCAATTTATCCCAAGCATTGAATTTATCCAGCTGTAACTGCAAAAAGAATTCATTTCCTGACTGCCAACTTGCAGTACTTCAGCCAATGCATGTAGAGAAGGAAGGATTGTTATTTACCAGAAACGAGGGGTCCATTTCTTCAATTATGCTTGCATGCCTATCTTTGTTTTCATAAGACAACTTCTGCCTTCCCATTAGTGAGAAGAAAAGAAGAACTAGAATAAATGAGTCAGATCCTTAATCATTATAAATTGCAATAGCTTTCTAGTTTTTCAATTTCTATCTGGCTGTGCTCTATTGACCTCAGCTCTAGATACCTTAACTGTCTGGTGCTGAAGTGGTTTGTGAATTTTCAAGCTTGTATCTCAATCCCTATTTGTTTCACTTCAGCAGTGGCAAGGAAGGCTTGGTTTCCAAGAGTAATGTCGATGTTTCATCTTAGTTAGCTTAAAAACAAAGCTGTTTTTTCTGAAATGGGGCAATCTGCAACAAAGAGGTGAAATTACATTTGTCATGCCTTTCTTTAAAAGAGAATGCGTTTGTTTGTTGACTCATACTAGTCCCACTAATGGAGGAGTAAAAATAGTATTTTTGGTAGGGAGAATATGGATTAGCAGTTTTAGGAGTAGGTATTTGCTGTTGCTTAGGACTGTCAGCTGAGAGTTAGCTGATTCTTTTCACTTCCTGCTCCACCGTCCTATCCTGAGGTGTGATATATGAAAGGGGAAGAAAGATTTGGCTGCCTACCTCTGAGCCCTGGCGGCAGCCCTGGGAAGTGGAAGGCAGAATTAGATAGGGACCCTTGCTTCCTGCACCCCTGTGCACAAAATGTAGGTGGCAGGAGCTCGATAGTGGCAGCAGTGGACAGTTTGTGTCTATTGTTCCAGCTTAGGCGGCAACACTCAGGAATTTTCCATTGAAATAGATTTCAGTTAATTAAATCTGCATATTCTGGAAAATCAGATTTTTATTCCCCCTTGTATTACCCCCGAAAATTTCAATTCTGTTAAAATACTTTAATCTTCTCTTAAAGAAACAACAGTTGAAGTCTAGCACTTCTGATCTGTTCAAAATTAATTAGGCTTTATGTTGTAGTTCACTTCTTGGTGGGAATTCTACCAGTGCTTCCTTTGACTCTTGCTTTTGAAGTCGACTTGGGGTTTTTGCCATGCTACACAGCAGCCTCTCTTTAATCAAGCTGTTCCACGAGTTCCTATAACCCATATTAGTGCCCTCTCTGTCAGTTTAGGGCAGAGAAAAATTGCTGTGTTCCAGCTTTGATAAAGCTGCTCTTCTTTGGATTCTGAGAGAATAGGACATGCCTCAAGCCCTCCCCACGTTTCTTGGGGTGTACTTTCATTTAGACCTGAAGCATCAGACTAATGAATACATCTACTCACCTTCATCTCTCAGGGCAAGAGTGGAAATGACCCAAGAATGCCTTTTTGGCTGTGGTTTCCCTTATGTTGCACTGTGTTCATTTTCCCCAACATTTGCCATAGCACCCCTGGAGAGCAGATGGAGAACTGAGCGCTGATGAAAAGGAGGAAGCAAAGAAGAGCACTGAAAGCAGGAATGTTTTGCTGTCAGAGGTATTTCCTTCCTCTGGCTTTTTGTTCAGTGCAGTATAATGATGCCCTTTGTGCTGGCACGGGTGGTGATGGCAGATGGACCGGCCATGGCAGCACACAACCCACAGCTGCTGGCACGTGGTGAGCGGGTTTGCTGCCATGCCTCATGCCACAGCCAACAAGCAGCCTCAAAGAGATGGAGGGGGAGATTCTGCACAGCTGTTCTGAAGAAAAGATACCATTGAAAACTTTAGAGAAGTGGGTAATTAGTGAGCAAGTTTTATTTAAAAGACCTGTACAATTATTTCTGTAGTATTTTAATGTTGCTTTCTATTTGCAGTTATCCATTATTTTTACACTGTTTCCCAGCTTTTCTCTTTGCTGTGTTTGGCTGTTTATGTTCCCTGCTTGAGCCTCACAGTGAGGATTGCACAAGGCATTGAGAATGAATTTGACTCACTCGGCTGGCATCAAGGAAATTCACTTAAAACCCAGTGTTAAACTTAACAGCATGCAATATATTCCAGAGCTTCCCAGTAAAGGTGCCTCCTAAAATCCTCAGAAATAGCTGTGTTTTATTGGGTTAGAAGTTCCATTAATGTCACCCAAGTCTAGCAGTTTCAGCATTCTTATGGAGCTAACAACACAGGAGCTGAGCTGCAAAAGTGTTGCCGTAAATTCAGGACTTAAGCCATTTTACAGGAATACAGAATGCATCTATCTCCCCTATAAATGCCTGGGTATTCCCTTGGATAAGTTTATAACTACTTCTCACCTTACTGTTCTTTTCCACCTTGATGTTTTTGCCCCTGTCCTTGCTTTTCTGTATGGAGAAATTTTGCAGTTGGTGTGGATCAAGATGGGCCCCCATGCTCTGACTGCTAAAGCTGCTTCTGCTGATTGTAACCACAGGATTAGTCAAAGGCAAATCTTGGCAGCGTGTAGACTGTTTGAGGGGTGGCGGTATCAAGATCTTGCAAACATGGTAAAAGTTCCACTCCAGAATGAAAAGAGTGCTTTTGAACTTTTAGGCCAACTATTTGTAATTCCTATGAGAGACCTCTCATTACTGGAGAAAATGAGAATTGGGGATATTTTTCCCCAGACCTTAAAGGTAAAAATTGCAGCATGACTTAGAAATTATCTGATCTGGAGAGCAGAACGAGAATAGCTATTGGACATTTCTCCTATCCCTAAGGAAGATTAAAGCCAAATATTGTTGACAAACCAGCGATTTTTACCAGCTCCCCTGTTCCAAAAAGAGGTTGTTCCTCTAATCTCAACTCTGTCATTGAATTTCAACTTAATTGTATATTCCCTTTAATAAAATTAGTGCAATATCTCTTATTAGTCTCACAGGCTCAAATCACTTATTTAAGTGTTTGAAAACAATTTTTGACTTTCAGCTGAATAATTTTGCATATACTTGAGTTTTATCAAAGATTGTGTTCATACAAGCAATACTTCCGATTGCCTCTCTTTTTACAGCAATAGCACAAAAAGAATCACTTAAAGATGGCCCAGATAAAGAAATTAATTAAAAAAACCCCATTAGCTGTGCGGCCTGATCTTTCTTCCCCTCAGTTTGTGTTCCTAACCCAAGTTAACCTTTCCTCTGTCAATTCCATCTACATCTGTTTTAAAGCTACACTATGTTCTTCTCCTTTGTAGTGTGTGATCTATGGATTCCTTTTGCATGTAAAAACTGTTTCTAATTTCAGCTGCAAGTTTTTGATGATATTAATGGCAAGTGCTCTGTGCAAGGTACATCTGTAAGGATTGTCTTTCAAAGGATCTTTTCACTTGTATCAGAAACTATCTTTGACATCTTAATTTTATTTTTTTAAAAAAGTATTGTCTCCAGTTGGAGGATGGCTCTGAATTTTAGATGAAAGAAGAACAACTAAGCAAATCAGTTTTTCCTTCACATTAGTTAAAGGTCAATTATCAAAAGCTCTTCTGCATTACAAATCCATGTCATAAGAAAGTGAATTAGGATAGTAGTAGTAATTGTATTAGATTCTTTAAAGTGATGATATTCCATAGCAACTTCACAACCAGACAAGTTGCAGTAGCATTGATCTCTCAGAAATCACTCTCTAATTCAACAGGGATCTCCACTCAGAGAGGAGCAGTACAAAGCACGCCCAAATTTCTTATGCTTATATCTTTTCTCAGTGCAGGGTACTGAGGAACCAATTGTCTTTTAACATCGATGATATTTGTGGAGGAAAAGTAGCTATTGATCACTTGATCACATTAATTTGGAGTTCATTTATTACCATACAAGTCAGGGAGAAATGTCCTCTAAGCGAGAATACCGTTCTTTGCAAATGGCCCAGTGGCTGTATACCTGCATTTTCCTGAGCAGAGATGAGAAAGCAAGCATCCTTAGAGGCTCATGTTTTCCTTAAAGTCACACTCTGCCTGTGTTCTCCCACTGTATCCTAGTTGTCTAAATGAAAAACAAAACAAAAACCCCTAAAACCCAACCCCGAAACTCCCAGATACCCAAAAGGCTGAAGCTGTGTACTTTGGTAAGACTGTGTGCCTCTGGAATAGCAAACTACCAAGCCAAACTACCTTTTAACTACATACACCTGCGAAAGAGCTACCTGCTGCTTTCTTTGACCACCAGTTTCAAATCTTTACACCAACCTATTTGTAATGTCCTTCTCACGATGTTTATATGTGGGGCAACACCAGCACTTGTCCTTGCCCTCACATGTGAATGTCAAGATGAGGAAAGCAGGGAGGAACTTTTCTATTGCTCATATGTCTCTGCCAACATATTGGATTGGTCCATGGTTTTTCGATTTTAATGAGACTGGAACTCAGCCCAGACTTAGTCATTGCAATGAATTCAGATGATTTTCCTTTCCTTCGCATTTTCTATTTTCTGTAACCCAGGAAAGTAGTTTAGATTGCATCCAGTCATGTGACAGAATAATTTTATTCATGTGAAAACTTTTCCAGTTAAAGATGGGTGTGGAGATGCCAAGTCTGATTTATCATTCTTTCCATTTAGGTCCTTAAGAAAGTAGATTTGGATATTGTGACCCATGCCTGCTTTTCGTATGGGTCCTAAGTTAAGCCTTCAGATCTGAACATTACTGAATTTCAGCAGTTAGAAACTGCAACTCTTCTTTGGCAACACTCTCCTGAAGAATTATCACAGATCTTCAGCTACTGCTAAGAGCAGTGGATAATATATTGTCTTAGCATAAACCAACATGGTTTCCATAAGTCTTAGGATCCTTAAAGAACAAGCAGTGCAGAATACTTTTTTCCCTTTAAGTGTCGATGCAAACTTCCACTATTATATCTCAGATTCCTGCTGTTTTCCACTTAGGTTGCATCCCATGAGCAGTATTTGAACACACAGCAAAACCAAGTAATGACCCGACAGCAAATAGAAATACCAGGGCATAAACCAAGAGCCTTGGATTAGCCCATGCCATGTTGAACCTCAGTGAGTTAATCCAGTGTAGGAGAGTGAAGAGGGAAAGCTATTTTCTTCCTAGTTAAAAAGAAATGTATTGTGAACACTGAAAGCATAAGGCTGGATCAAGACACTACAAAATAATTCTTGAATAATGTTTTTGTTTGATTACATTGGCAGGGTTCTGAAATAAATTTTAGTCACTTTGTTTTTCTCTGGATTTATCAAGGTATTCTTATTTGTACGGGAGTTTGTAGTGAGCAGTTTTTATATAATCCTGGGCTCCTGCTGAGGCCCTTCTCTCTGAGCGATGACCAACTATTTCACAGCTTGAAACGTGAAAAATAAAAGTTGAAGATTCTAGCTGGGGAGGGGGTGGTTAGTGGCTTGGTTGTCTTTGAGGAGTGTTTCTTTAGTTGTGAATTCTTTTGTGTTGGTTTTGGTTTTTTTTTGGTTTTGTTTCTGTTTTGTTGTTGTTTGCTGGGGTTTGGGGTTTTTTGAGCATTTTCTACGTCATGTTTTCTTCCAAGAGGTTGTTTTCCGATACCTTCAGCAAACTAAGGTGCAAAGTTCTTCCAGAGAATACCTTTCATGAATGCACATGCCTGGCAGAGCTGTCACAATGCTTGGTTTAAGGACTTCCCTTGATTTCAATAAGCTTCATATCAATTCCTGAAGGCAGACCTCTGTGAAATCACAAGCTTGGTAATTTTGCTTCTGCTTTCCTTTATTTCTTAAAACCACACAGGGTTTTCACTGTCTTTTGGGGGGCAGGGGAGGGGGAGGCAGAGCACATCTTAAGGCAGTGTTGCTTGAAGCACTGTGATTCCCATACTCAGCTAAGGATGCCTCAGAACCGCACTGCTAAAATCCCAACATCCAGGTTAGTTTCAGCCCTGTTTCAAAGGATCGTTTCACTCCTTAAATGCATAGAAAATGTCTAATATTTAAAGTGCTTAGAAGCCTTAGCTTCTCTATTAATGGGGAAGTTACAGCAATTAGTTATCCTCATTTTGTAGCTTGGAAATCAAAGGACAAAAATGAAAATGTCCCATATTTCTGACTTGGATCACTTCTAAACAATCTGCTGACAAGAGCTAAAGGCAGTCACAGTCAGGAGCAGTCACAGTCAGGATTACAGCTGCTACCTACCTGTCAACAGCTCAAGCAGAACCACATTTGCCAGAAGTTGTGGGGTTTGTATTGTGGTCTGTTTGTTTGTTTGTTTATTTTTAGCCAGTTATTCTTTTGTAAAAGCTTATAGGAGTGCTTAAGCTTTGGACTTGGAAAGCAATCCGTGAATTCTTGGCTGAGCAGGACATCATATGCTTGTCCTGCTCATTCTGTTCAAATTAGAAGGAAGACTGTATATACTCTTTGTTTGACGAGTAGCTGCCAGTAAGATTAAAGGAAGCATCAGTCTCATTCAAGTGATGGCTATAAAATTACTTCACATTTTAATTTGTCCAAGCCTTTTTCAAATCTCATGTTGATGTCTTCTCCAGCTACCTAGAAACAGAGACTAGACAAGAGTAAGGGAATAAAGGTAGGTATTTATTTGAAAGGCCTTCCAAGGTACACCCTGGGGAGCCAGAGGCTACTTCCAAGATGGATGACAGGTCACGAGTTCTTCACACTTTTATAGGTTTGGTCCATTTGCATATCAGCATAAATTCACCAATTAAAACTTTAGCTTTCTGCAATTTCCCCACCTCTCCAGAGGCCCTAGCTTACACCTTTGGGCCTAGGACAGTCTGAGTGTCCTTGAATAGCAAGCTCAGAGAAGCTTTGTTGTGTCTATCTGGCCTAAGAGAGCAGCTAACGAGCTACAAGAGATTTCAGAGTTACACACTAGGCAATACAGGATTTGAAAAAATGTAAAACTTAAAATCTAAGGCATCAATCTCTTTAGCAATACTTATTGGTGTTGGTTAGTCTGTTGTTATCCTATTTTCCACCAGCTAATTTATTTTACTCTTGGCGGCAACACAAACTATGTTAATTTGCTGATTTCATGTTTTGTACAATAATGTATTGAGACATGAGAAACATGAATTATTGCCTACTTTATTAAGTCTTCCAGTTAGATATTTTAATCACTTTTTTGTTTGTTTTTTTAAAGTATTTTTTTCCTTTTTTTCCCCTTTTTTTCCTGCCAGATTCTAAGCACTCAGGTTCTGGCCATCTCCTCTGCCTAACTTCTTAGGACTATCAATACAACCATTTATTCTGGAAGGACATTTTAGGCAATTAAGTTAAGCATGTGTTTAAGGGTATTTTTTGTTTAAGATGAAAATGGTCAGCAGCTGTTGGAAACAAGTCCTTAAGCCTTTATTAGAATGCATAATTAATCTTTTGACTTGATGAGAAGGGAAATATTAATTGGGTAATTTTCTGCCAGGTCTTAAGTGGCTTCATTTTGTCTAAATCAAAGTAATTAAAAGAGACTAAAAATGTAAAGTTTATGCAGTAGAGAACTGCATCCAGGCAATTCTGGTCTGCCAAGTGAATGGATTTCAGGCAGGAACAGTGTTCTCTTCGAAAGCCAAGAAAACATTACTGATAAGATACTCCTCCTAATATTTTTTGAAATTGACTGGGGTTTTTCTTACCTTTTGAATGGCAGGGTTTTTAAGTTTCCTATCAGATGCTGTTGTTGATTTTTGTAGTCCTGATTGAGTTCAAAGTAGGTCTTGGTACTGATGCTAAATCAGGCTGGAAGGACTCTTTGTGATTTGAATTTGATGGAAATTAAAATCCTGCCAGCTGTGTTTTGTGTGTTAGGGCTCTGCATAAATAAGCATAAATCTCTTGGATTCCTTGATAAAAGTAGGTGTGCTTCCTTGCAGCTTTAAATGTGGAACCTGGAAGCAAAATTATATTGCTAAATGTCAAGCTTTAAAAGTTAAATGATTTGGACTTGGGGTTCTTCTCCTTTTCTTTCTTTTTGTCATTAAAGTAATGAAGTAAAAATACCTCATAAGGACAAAATGATTGTGTGGGCCAATCCAGTTAATGCATAGTAATTTAACATTAGAATTAATGTAACACTGTGGATTTCAAGTGGTTTAATTGACTTGCAGACCCCACTGCTCACCTCATCCTTCCTCTGGGGCTATCTAGAAAATCTTGGGCTGTTCTTAAGGCAGACCCTCTTCCTTTGTAACAGCCTTGTCTCCAAGTCCTTAATGCTAAGTGAAAAGGATTGCTTTGGTTGTGCTTGGGAAGTAATTGACTGAAGATACGAAGTAATGATAGTGTATTAAAACATGTATCATGTTTAAATAGCACTTGCATGACTCCAAAGGGAAAGAATGAAGATGTGGAGTCATTCAAAGCCTATCTAGGGCTTATGATATCCTGTACACTATTTAAAAAGGTTTATGTCTAATGGTTTGGCAAGGTAGGAGCATTTTGCAAATAACACTTTGTGGAGTGAGGATCGGCTTTCTCCCAAAACCCTTGGAGGAAAGCAAACCTTATATTTTATGGAGTTGGTTAGAAGCAATAAATGTGCAACAATGTTATTGCATTTCAGTGATTTTTACAGGATTGTAATGAACTGAAATCTTCTCATAAGAAGACCCAAGAACACCAATATTCCTGTGCTTAAGGATAAGCAGACAAATGGCGTTGGCCATATTTCTGTGCTAGAGATGAGAACAAAGTGTGCATTTTGTGTGAAGTATTTACCCGGGTACAACCAGAGTTTCAGGCCTATCACTAGCCTGGAATTTTCACATTCCTATAGAGGAGCCACACCATCTTCCAGTCCTTACACATTCCTTACACTAAGTTAGAAATTAGCCCCAAGAAGAGGTGATTTGAAATGCTGAACCAGTCTCAAATCATTGAGTGCTGCCATTGACTGCAGTGAGACCTGCCTTTCACTTCAGGCCTTGTGAAAGGGGCAAAATAGTCCATAAAATGAACATAGTGGGAAAAATCCTCCCTTGACTGCCAAATGAGAAAAGGATACAGTCAACTATAGGATCCTGAATACCTTCCTTTAGAGTCAAGAGTGCAGAATAGGATGCCATGTCAGGGAATGTTTCCTTTATTTGGATTTTAGGGCTCTTAGGGATGTTAGCTGGTATCTGGCTAAAAATGGACCAGCTTTTCAAAACTGTTGAATAACTTCCCTTCTTACTGGGATCAGAAAACCTTCTTAAATGCTATCACTGTCTCTTTATTGGGGAGAAGGGACCCATCCCAGACCTTTGCCCTTTAACTGATGTAATGGTGCCCGAGAACAGCCATATCTTTCAGAAGCTCTAGAAAATGTTAGTTGAAAGAATTACAGGAAAGGGGTCGGATTCCCATGAGACTAGCAAGGCAGATGGGCATGGCTGGGCAGACCGTGGGTGCAGGTGGGAGCACAGATGCCCCTCACTAGGTGAGGTGCCCCCTGCCAGAGGTGGCTTAGAAGACTTGAAAGTTTTGTTTGACTATCTGTGAGGGACAGACTGATGGCTTGCAGCAGTCTCAGCTCTTGGGAGAGAGGAGGCAGATGCCGTGCTTGGCACGTGGGCCAGCTGTGCCAGCAAGTACCAGGCACAATGTCTTGTACTATGGGGCTGAAGGCAGGAAAACTGAGCACTGCAGAAATGAAGGCTGTTTCCAAAGAGCCACTGATTAAGCTTTACTTGGATCACCAACATATAATTAAAGCACTTTTCAAGATGAAAAGGAGAGATATGTTGTCTCCTATTTCTGGGCCTTAGTCCAGCGAAGCAAGAACTACATGTTTAATTCTGAAGAGCGAATAACTTTGACACCCAGTTCAAATGGGTTTAAGTTATTTGAGCCCTTAGCTAGATTGGGGTCATATTTTTTTGTTCCCCTCTCTCTAATTAGTGCAACTGCTTAGCAAAGATATTTCCCAGGACTAAGTGGTAAGTTGCCACTTTATAGTTTTCTTTTAACATTTCTGAACTGATTTCTTTTCGAAGATCACTACCAATTAGCACTAATCCTCCTATGGACATTGGTGGACTTTCAATACTTTATGAAGTTTATGGACTACATTGAACTGAAGTTAGCTTTAGAAATGCAAAATAAGGGTTGGGGTTGGGTTTTTTGTAACATCACAGTTATGTATCTTTAATAACGCTTCTTTGGTACTGAAGACATTTCACAGGGTCAGTGAGCCTCTGCTATTTAATTAGAATGAAACAGAGAGCACAGATAACTCATTAAGTGGCCTGTAAATCCCTACTCTTGTGTGTAGACTTTTTTCCATAGTGATTTATACTAAGCTTAGAATAATCTCTTTAGAATCTTAAATATAGTAAACAAGACCAAATTTCACATTACACTAAAACTTTCAGATAGAACTTAGTAGAATTATGGGAGAGCTAAATCTGACTAGCTCGTATGGATTCTCTGGCAGTAAGATATAAGAAGGGAAGGATAAGGAGATCAGCGGTTTGGTTTTGATCTCTTGGGACTCGCTGTAAATCAGCAAGGCAATAATGTAAAACTAATGCAGTGACCATGGTAATAGTGGTGTGAGAATACACTCGGATCCATTAATTCCTAATTCCAGTTGCTATGGAAGGGCTGGGACCCTAGTGTTTGCTCAAAACACTGTGAAATGCATTTTCAGTTGTGGTTCATAACCAGCTGGTCCAGCCAACACCATTAGTACTGCTCCATACTTGTCTGCCTACTTGTCTTTCCAGCTGCTCTAAGAATTCAGAGGATCCATGCAATACTGCAGAGGTTTTTATTCCCCAAACATCACCTCCTGTTAGATTCAAAGGAAGAGAAATATTGCTCCAAATTAATTTCTTCTCCTTTTGTGTCAAAAAATGATCCCTGAAGTATTTTCAGGATCTTGTCCCTTCACAAAGCAAGTTTTGGAAAAAAATTGTTCTGTGGTCTCTCTGGCAAAATAGTCAACCCTGAGGCAAGTTAGCACACCCCCCAGTTTAAATGTTCTCTGCAACACATACAGAGGGACTAAGAAATGTTTTGTCGCTGCTATGTTTTGTTAGATGATCCTGGTGAGAAGTAATCTGAGCTCTGCATCCTTTTTACCCTTGTGGCTAGAAAACACAGCATCGTGTTATTTCCATCCTGTCCCAACAATATTGTTTTTCTGGGGAGATAGACATGTTAAAGTGTCAGAGATGGTAAGAAAACTGGATTTTGGGGGATGCAGATATGAAGACTTTCTTCTGTTACAACGAGTAACAGCTGTGCCCCCTTGCAGAGGCCACCTTGTGCCTGCTTCAGGAGCATGGTTATCCACTGCTGGGCCGTGGCTTTTGAACCTTTCTGTCCTACAGTCCCAGGTGGCTGCTAGACTCAACCTTTGTGCTTATATCCATCTGCCCTTCTGGATGGCTGCCAGACCCAGGATCCACAGCCCCTCAGTTACCAGTAAGAGGAGACTCAATGGTTTTCTGTTATACTTTAGTTTCTGATATTTTGAAACGTTTTAGGAGAGGAAAAGCTTCCTTACTCTGTGTGCGGTATTTCCTTCCTTCCCCAGCCAGGAGGAATCAAGAGTGTGATTTCCATTTTGCAGAAATATGCTTTTCACTCTGTGTCTTGGGGGAGTATCAGCAGAGCTTGGAGTATCTCCAGTTCTCTCTGATACAGCATTTGTGGAACATTTGAGTGTCCGTCCCCTTGGTTTGGCACGTGCTGGATGCTCAGTGCCTTCATCCACATCAGGCAGTCCCTGAGCTGCCAGGGTCTCTGTACATCTGCAACAGCAGCTGTGATATCCCAACACGCAGGATTTCCCACTCTCCTCCTCTCCCCGTCCACACAGTGAGTTGTAGGGGCTGTCTGAAGCGAAGGTGATACAAACACAATCTTCCTGGAGAGTCTTTGCCTCTGGAGGCATTAATGACTTTGAGGCCTAAGGGCCAGGCCCGAGGCGGGAGGACTTTGTGGCTAAGTTCCAGGTTAGCATCCCTCTGAAAGCACTTCGTCTAGGAAGGAATATCCTAAGAGGGGAAAGACTACAGGGCTCTTCCTCTTATGTTATTCAAAGGAGATTTGCATAAATGAATTGCTTCTTGGAAGCAGCGTGGTTGCACTGTCTCTCTCTGGTTTTTGTTTTTTTACTGAAGGACATAGAATAATAGTTAAACAAAACAACCTTGTTAAATCAGAATGAGATTAAACCACCCTGGTTCATTCCAACTACTTTATATTGGCTAGCTGCTTTTCTATTTCAGTTGTGTGCAGTGTTCTTTTCCTAGCATTATTTTTGTTCAGCGATAGGGCAAGCAGGAAGGAAAATGAACTCTCACTGCAAATATTTGGAAAGAAGGAAACCAGGCTGTGTGAGAGAGGGAAATATTTGAGCTATGTGATTTTAAATGTTGCTGTGCTATCTGGCTGTGTTTTACCTTACATACCACAACACAAGAGAGATCAGTTAGGATTCTCCTCACTAGTAAATAAAAGGTTTCCTCCTTCCCTACAGGCTGCCTCATTTTCTCCCAGCAGTTCATAGAGCTGTGGCATGTCAGAAAAAACCCGTCTTGATGTATTGACTTGATTTTCCCACTAAAAGTTAATTGCTTCCTATTTGATGAATGGTGATAAATAGTAACCTTTCAAGTGTGCTGCGGTCTCAAGTATACTTAAAGCTCTTAGTTGAAGGGACTTTGCAGGTATCTGCAAGTCATGGCTTCACAGAGGGGACCCAGGGAAGAAAGGTAAAGCACCACACAAGTTAACAGTCGAGTTGCTAACTCTTACCCATAAGTGTGAATGACTTTAGTTAACAGGTGATGTATACAAAAGCACCATTGCTGTCCTACTCTAGTTAATGCCACATTGAGATCCGGCATCTCTTTTATTTCCTTCCATCCTAGAAAATCTTAATTCAGTGTAGTTGAAAAAAACCAAACACAACCCCCCCAAAATAATGCAAAAATCTCCTGCCTAGCCTGGATTTTATTCTATGGGCAAATTAAGACCCTAACCAATTGATTTAATTCAGTTAACTGGGGGAAGCACACATGCGGGACTTGAACAGACAACTGAAAAAATTTTGTGTAACATTGGGACAGGTCCTCCTATGCCCACCCTGTTTAAAAGAACAAGCTTCTGGTTTCCTTTTACTGTCAACTGCAGCAAAATTACAACCAGATTTAGTTATGTTCTTTTATTGTATCTGTCAGGTTGCAGGTTGTCTCATGTTTTACACCAACCTGTCTAGTAAAGTTTATGTCCATACCTGTTCTGGCTGCCCTAAAAGGGACTTAAGTCTCAGCTGTTCCACACCCTTCACTGCTATCAGGTCCTGCAGCTCCTGTCACTTGTATCTTCCTCTACGTACATATTTTTCTGGGTTTTGATTTCAGATTGAATTTAAGCTAATATTTCAATTGAATTTATATCTTTGTGTTCCTTCCCATTTGCCTTGGTTTTTAATACTATTTTTCAAACACTGCAGAGCATTTTAGAAAACATTGAGTATATGCAAAATATTTTTTTTTAAATTTTCTTAATTGGGCAATGTGCTCAAAAGGCAAAAACCTCTTTGTTAACAGTTTTCCACTTCTCAATTCTGTTACCCCTGTCTGGCTCTTTTTCTGGTGTCTCTGAGAGCTCTGCATGCAGGTGAAGCAGAGAATGCAAATAGGAAGTGCAAAGTATCCCTAAGGAACCTTTAAGCATCATAGTGGTAATGTATTTCTTTTCCCCCTTTAATTTCTTGTGTCTCTGCATGACATTCAAAAAAGTCAAACCTCTTCTGTCTGAAAGCAAAGCAACATTTTTTATGTGGAGAAACTGCATGGTGGATCTCTATGCGATTTGCAGTGAGACTGCTGGTTTGTGTGCGTGTGAGGGCGGAGGGTAGACAGGAAAATCTGCATGTACCACATCAAATTATTATTTAAACAGTTCTGGCAGAATCTGTCAAGGAAAGTAAGATAAATCAGGGTGAAGGCAAAAACAATTGTGTAAGGTAGTTTATACAAAGCAGTTGCCATTATAAATAATAAAGCAAAAAGACATTCTTTGGAAACTTTCCAATTCATTTTTACCAGTTCTGCCTTAAATAACTGACAGTTTTTGTAGTACTTTGTGTTCTCACTCAATTTTCTTCCTTTGCTATGGGAATCTCCACAAGTACTCTTGGCTTCTTGGTTTGGATCATAAATCTACATCTTTGTTCCTTGCTCTTGTTTGTTTGTTTGTGTTTTGTATGCCACATCCTAGAACCTAATCACTAAGGCCATGTTCTTTATATAGATCTCTTGGCATCCAAGGCTTGTTTCTAGCCAGAACTCTCCCAGATAAACAGAAACACGAAACCTTGGCCATTAATGTACTGTTCTACTGAATGTGTTTGTTCTCAGAAAGAAATAGTTGCCTAAGCGAGAAGCACAGGGTAAGACTGGGATCAGCGTCCATCCCCACAGGAAAGAAGGCAGATCACAGGTCTTTGGTACAACGGAGTGTTTGTTACTGACCTGCCCGCAGGAGCGTGGGTGTCCCTGTGTGCCCTGGCATTGCTCTCTGATGGCACGTGGTCAGCAGCCTGAAGCAGCCTCCTTTTCTGGTGGTGACTTTCTGAGCACATGAGGAAGGGATGGTCAGTGGAACAGATTATGGCAGCTGGGGCAGAAGCCTGCTCCTCACCAACTCTGGTCTGAGGACCTTTCTTCCTTACACAACTCTGATCTTATGAAGAAGGGGAGACCAGTGGAAAGGCTTTGGGGGTGTTATGAAGATGACATGTTGTCATCTTCATAAATCACAAAAAACTGTGAAGAACATCTACGTTTTAAGGAAAAGTTAGACTGCTATGTTATTCTGACAAGACCATAATTAAATATTGGCACCAATTTACCTTTCAGTTTACAAGCAAGCAAATTATTACTACAGGTTTTTAAATCCTAGGAAAAATGATAAAACAATTAATTCTTCCTGTCAGGAGTAGTTACAGAAACACTGTCTCTGATGGCCTAAATTTACTTGGCCAGAGACAATGCTGCGAATTGCTGTATTTAGCATCAGTGCAGCATAAAAGTCCTGCTGTCTCAGACATCTGTCAATACCAGATGAATAGTTTGGTTAAGTACGGAGGACAGAATACAGGTGAGGCTTTCTTCCCATTGCAGTCAATAATGAAATGCTTGCTGATCGCCAAGGGCAGTGTAATGAATATATGAAGAAATGTTTAAAGCCATGGCATCTAGAAATATTAATTAGTATCTAGAAATGTCTAATTGTTTTGCACATACCTTGCTCCTCCCTTTTGCTTGCATTGGACTAGTGGTCTTATTATTTAAGTCTAAGAAACAGAATAGATATTATCACTGTTTTAATTCTAGGTTACATATTAGTCAATCATAATTTAAAAATATTTCTCTCCTAAAGCAAATGTGAGGTGATGGTTTATGTACTCAAGCAATGAGATATATTTCCCTTATAACTGGATAAAAACAGGCAATGGTGTTTCTCTTGATATATTGAAATTCTGGCTAAATAATTAGCAAATTCGTAGTTGACCTGCAAATTACAATAATTCCTTTTTTGAAAAGGCTCTTAATTTCAGTAGAATCAGAGAAGGCCACTTATAAAAGAATGGATATTCCTATCTTTGTCTAGAAAATATCAACTTAAGTTGTTGTGCAATTAAAAAAATTAACTAGAGGATCCTCTCTCAAAAGGACAAATGTGTAATGGGATTTGTTATCTTAGGTACCAACTCCTCTTGAAATAATTTTACTTAAATTTGGGAAACATAAGCACAGAGTACTTTTAGGATGATTTAAAGCTCTCCTTCAGTATCCATCAGGTGCCTTGAGTATTGCCTTTCCACATTTGCCAGATAACATTTCATGGAAATGGGTGCCTGAATTGAGCGTGGAATTCTTCTTTCAGAATCAGGCCTCTGGATCCGCTGATGGTCCTTTTTCAAGGACATGGATTGGATCCTAGTTGCCTTCAAACACAGAAATCCGGAGTAGGAACAGGCCCCAACTGAAAGTGGATTGGGTCCAGATTTGACCATCTGAACTACTGAGAGATGAAGGAGAGGCTACAGCAAGGAAAAATGAAAGCTGTTGACATGTGGCA
The DNA here is from genome assembly GCA_013389985.1 of Dryoscopus gambensis. Taxonomy (NCBI): domain Eukaryota; kingdom Metazoa; phylum Chordata; class Aves; order Passeriformes; family Malaconotidae; genus Dryoscopus; species Dryoscopus gambensis. The sequence goes on along the minus strand of WEIT01023376.1, from coordinate 157,712 downwards.
GATGTGTCATTTTGATTGATTAAAACAAAGCTAATCCACGGGGGACATCTCTAATGTGGCCTTCGGGATTCTGCTTTTTTTCTCCTTGACTACACGATTATGCCAGGCAGCCTTTGGAGCCTCTGGTTTGAGTGCAGCTCTGGGTGACCTGAGGTTGTCCCTGTCGGAGCAGCTGTTGAGCTGTGAGGGGAGGCTGCTCCTGCCTTTCCAGGGCCATCCCCCTTGCTGTGAAGCCATGCTGACTCAAAGTGCTTGCAGCTCTGTAGCTGTCCTGGTGTGACAGCCTGATATGATGTTGGAGAGCAACGACAAACAGCCAGGAGGTGATGGGAATAGCTCTTGCCTGTTGTGAAAGGAAATGCTAAAAGCCAAAGTGCAGCACTGCCCAGGAGAACTCCCCTGTGACAAGCAACTCAAGGTCCATCTCCACTCGGTAACTGAAGTAATGTAATATTAAAGAATGTGCTGTAACAGCTGGAAATGCAGCTGTAGTGCTGCTGAGTCTGAGTGCTCCAGGACAAGCTGGAAACCTCCATTACCCTCACTCCTGGGTGCCACAGCCAAGTGAAGCCAGCTGTGCCATAGTCAGACCTAACTGTAGACCAACTGGGGTTTTCCAGCCCAATTTACAGATCTGGGGCTGTTTATTTTCAGCCATGTCACCAGTGCAACTTCCAGAAATAGCTCCATCTTGCTTCTGCCAGTATAAATCTGTTGCGGACTGCAATAGGATTTGGGCTGCCAAGTGGTTGGGGTATGTCAACATATTTCTATGGAATACGTGGTATCGCTTTTACCCCTTAGGTAAGAAAGTAATTTAGTTGAGAATGCTGTGGTTATGGTTGCCCGAAACCTTTGTGTTAAGGAGCATTCTTCAGAGCTGGACTGAGAGAAATGAATGACTGTGCCCCATTTTTTTTTAAGGAGCTAGTCCTGTATCTTAGTCAACACAAACACATTTCATAAAGCATATGTGGATCGCGAGAAGCTGGTAGAAAACTAGTTCAGGAGTTTCCATTCTTGCAACTTGTTTGTCTTCCATTCTTCTGTTCCTTTCATGACTAAACAAATTTGTCTGGAAGCCTTAGTTTCTACTCAATGAAACTTCAGTACTCTGTGGGAATTCAGCAAACCAGAAACACAACTTGGTGCTTGAGAAGCTGCTTCCATTTTGAGAATGTGTTTCTAGAGAAGTAGGGTGTGAGTAGATGTGGGTAGTGAAAGAAATGGCACCAATCATTGCAGTCTTGATTTCTGAAGGCATTTCCTGAGTTATTTTAAAGGTTTTACGTATGGTTACTGAAACCTTAACTCTGAATATGAGCTGTTTTTTAAAATGAAAACTATTAAGCCTGGACTTCTTTGTTGCTTCATTGCAGTCACTTGAAATACTTTACTCCCTAAGATTCACATACAGAAATGTCTTCCATGAAAACAGGATGGAAAAAAGCTTTACCTGCTCTTATCTTTCACATCATGTCATCTTCTATTTGCTAGTATATATGTGTATATATTGTATACTCTGTACTTTTATGTTTTCCGTTTTGTCGTTTTCATAGAGAGAGTTCACGTCTGATTTTCTAAAGAATTAATTTTTCTATGTGGACAAAAACCAGATGGGTTTTATCCTAAATTAGAAGTTGCATCTACATATTGGCAAAGTGTAACGTATGTCACATGGGACGTTAGCTCAATGGCTTCCAGATTAAAATAATAAATACTGTAGGCATTAACAATTACCTCATAGAAATGGATAATAAACGGAGTCAGAAAAGGTATATATGTAAACCAGACTCGAAGGTAGCTGTTGTTTACATTTTACACAGCAATTTACACTGACTTCTTTCTCTGTGCAATCAGTTGTTACCACAGAAACTGCAACACAGAGTACTAGGAGAGACAAAACTCCTTCATTAAGAAAGGCAATCACTAGCCATAAAATTCTCTTCATCTTATCCCTGCTGTTCAAAGGGTGCAAAATGCTGGTATGTCACAGTCCCATCGCAAACAATGTAAATTCAGCCTTTGGTAAGGAAATGCTGTTGGTTATGGCCATTGGAACACCTTGGACAATGCAAGTTTTACTGAAAGCTCATCTTTGTGCTGCTGTTGGATTAGAACAGCCCCACGATGTAGACCTTGAATGAAGCATGAAAGAATTTGAACAGAATTAGCCGCTACCTCTAGTATTCTTTAGTGAGTTAAGGGGAAGCTGTTTCAATTTTTTTCCACAGGAGCTAGATTAAAATGCATTTAAAGCTCTTGTGCAGGTTTGAACAGTGAGTTTGAGACTGTCTGGACTCAGTTTCCATGAGAGTGCTGATGGAAGTGAGAAAACCCTAATTTTCACACATCTTTTTCCTTAAGGCAGAACAATAGGTTGGCTACAGACTTAAAAACCCATTGGATTTGAGGGAATTTGTGGCTGCAGAAGTTGTAGTCAGGTTGTGTCTCCATGGCAATACACAGGTGGACAGGGACTCTTCTGCAATTGCTCTCCCTAGAAGCAGCTGTGCTTAAGGGATGGAGACAAGTTGGCATGGATTATTATTAACCCCATGTGCTTAAGGCCCTCAAGAAATGAAAGGAACAGACATTTCTTCTCCCTAAACTCACTACAGCCCCTTTTTCCTTTACGTGGGCCTGTCTTTAGGCTTTGACTGCAGACTCATCAAGAGTGGACTTTTTAGGGATTCCCTGTGGGATCCAGTCTACCCTCTGGGCTCTCCAAGCAGGAGTTCTATAAAGAAATAGAGAGGCAAGGGCTTTTCCACGCTTTAATTATGTGTCTTAATATGCAGGAGCATCACTCTATTTTCATCTGTGCTCCTGGTGCTTGCTGGACCCCTCATCCATTTGAAGGAAATGGTGGACACCAAATTTGCCTCCACAGGTCGGATTCCCACTGCAGGTTGTGCAGGACAGAGTCGTGACCAAGCATGGGCACCAAGAGAGCACCAGCTCTGCTGCTGGGGCATTTGAGGTCACAGTTGAAGTACAGGTAGCTTCAAGGAGCCAGCATCCCTTCTGGTTACTGTAAGGTAGAGAAAAGATTCTCACTGCGAGGAGGGAGAAATGATGAACCTCACTGTAATCTCACTGTTGAGTATCCTGTGAGATGCTGACACTCTGCTTTAATGGGCTTGAGGTAGCTCATGTTCTTTTTAGGAAAATGATTTAGTAGATTGTATAAGCCATACTCTGGCATGATAAACTTGTACGGATACCAACAAATTTAGGCAGAACTCCTGAGCTGCTCTAGACCTCTGTCTGGTGGTGTTATATAGCTTTAAATGAAGATATTGCCATCAATCAGCTTGTCACCTACCTCACTACCCACTTGTATTAAATGATTTCACTATCAGCTAAGATGGAGCACACCACTGAGTGTCAGATTATAAGTGTCTAGAGAGATTAGATACTGAAATTAGATGGATAACATCCAGGCTGCTGCGCTGGATCTCCCAGTGTTGCGGTTGCCAACGTGTCCTGCTCCAGTCAGATAAAACCTTACTGTGCTGTGCTTCCTCGCTCGCTTCCTTTAACAGAGGATGCGCGAATGAGGGTTGAGTAAAGTCAGCCTCCTGAGAAAGCCCCAGTATCTGTGGGCACTACATGAGCAATGTGGCATCTAATTCTCCTGTACAAATAGTCTGCTACATTGTAGCACGTGTCTCAATTCATCAGATGCCTTAGCAAGCTCTTACTATCTGGTTCAGCTTCTTAAATCAGTAGCTTCTCAATCTGTTTTTTTCTTGGGCTGGACTTTGACCAAAGTTGATTTTAAAAAGTAATAATTACACTATTGGTAAAAAAAAAGGTCAGCTAAGAGATCTGGAAACTGGTGGGGCCCACGATGACAGCCATCCTTGGGGAAACTATCCTTCTCCCTGGGAAAACTGATTTTAATGTGTTGGAGTAGCATGGGATTTAAAATTGGATGCATGGGTGTTAACATTATGCCTTAGTTTCTGTCTCCTTATGATAGGAAAATATTCTGTTGAGAAAAAGCTAAAGATATTGAGAGACAGCATTTAAATTCCTGTTTCCACTGGTGTTATCCTTTTCTCACAGAGGGGCACAACCTTAGGAATATGCAAAGGGACAGCTGGATTGACTGGTGGACACTGACACAGGAGGTCAAAGGCCTTGTTGCAGATGTCTGTGGAGTATGTTAGAAACTGTTTTATGAATCCTTTGGAATATTCACAAGTGTGTAGGGATTATTTAATTATTCGTAAGTCACACCTGTAGAAACAAGTAGACTGTTATCAGTTCATCTTTTGAGGGATTAAGAAGATATGAAAACACATTAAACAATCACAGTGACTTTTCTAAATTTATAATTGTAATGACTTAGGGTCCCAGAGATTAATACTGAAGAGGATCTCCTCTGTGTTCTGTAGCAAGATTTTTTTTTCCCTAGTCTCCAGTTAGGCTTCCACATTTGTAGTAAAGAAGGAAATAGTTCTCAGAGTTTAAATATGTATGTGTATGTATGTGCCTATATAAATTAAGCTTATTTTGCTCATACTAATTATCATTGAAAACTATCTCAGTGTCCCTATTAAATGAGCTATCATAGCATGGCTTTGTTCTGTAATGGGGCCTCTGAGTGTTTTCCTTCAAGAAAACAATAAGTAACACTCAGGACAATAAAGTAATAAAGGCAGTGGTATGCTTTCAAAATAATTTTGGGGATCTTTTTGGGAATTTTGTGGGAATTTTTCATGGTAGAAATGTTATTTTTGGAAATCTCTATATCTATTCCTGAGCTACACCATTTGGCAGTCTTAAAACAGCATTCAGTTTTATGCCAATGGTGCCCTTAATTCATGTGTTATCTTAAAATCATTCCCTGCAATTTGTGTTACAAAAGATTAGGAAAACAAAATTATTTTTTCTTTATATTCCTTTTTTTTTTGGTGGTGGTGGTGGAAAGTGAATATAGCTGCAAACTAAAAATTTCAGCCCTAACAAGATCACATATAAGAATTCCAGCTCAGCTATACCAGCAAGTACCAGGGTCAACTATCAAACAAAAAACAGCAACTACTCAAGAACTCCAAGAGAAGAGCTGAGCAATGCTTTATTTCAGAGACCTGCTTCAGGAGTTTAAGGTAGTCAGAAAGTTCAGGCTCCTTGCCCAGATTTCTGTTTAGCAAGGAGGCAGTATGATGCTCCCAGTATGATGGCTGAGCTCAACTAATTAACTGAAGTATTCCTATAAGCAAACACAGGAGAGTGAAGGGAGCCTGCATGTCTGGGATTTGAAATTGGACCATTGGGCAATCCCATGCACAGGCTGCTGAAAGAAGGTGAAGGAGTTCTGGTAAGTTTTAGTATTCTTTGTTACAGGGTATGAGATGTCTGACCATGATGGAAATTCTGCCCAGTGCCCCTGCGGTGCAGAACAGAGATAAGAATTTCAGTCTACTGGCAATAGTTTTAAACTGAGCACCTTGCAAGCCAGTATGGTGAAACCACTAAGGGGAGCATCTGCAGGGGATGGTGAGGAGGAAGGTGGGAAGGACAGGTGCAATGTTGCTGTTGAGGACAGACGTGTTTCTGCATTTCCCTTCCCCCTTGTGGGATTCCTCTTTCATTTGTTCCCCAAGGCATGAACAGCTCTGTTGGCTAACATGGCACAGCTTTTCTTCTCATTGCGAATATCTCCCCTGTCTCTTCTCAAGAGGTGGCTGTGGCTCACCTTGCCTGGTGTCTTTCTCTTGGAGGCTGCACATGCCAGCAGCTCTTGGCCTTCTCCCTGTGTGTGGTCAGGAGGGGATGGGGACAAGTCCATGTCCCTGCCTGCACCTTAGTGGCACTTGGTGAGTCTAAGATATTTGCATGTTTGCTAGAGAACAAAGATGGGTATGCATGGAAGAAGTGCAAGGTGGTGTAACAGATGCCCATTTGCCCAGAAAATACTGAGCCTTTGCTACCCATCTCAGGGAGAATCACAGGATTTAGAGCAGCATCCATTGGAACTAAATACAGCAGAGATACTCCTAGATTTAGTATTATTGCTTTTGACCTGTTTAGACCTATTGACAATGGTGAGTCTGGTGAAAAAAAAATTTAAGCAGGGGCAGGCAGGATTCTTTCTCATTTTTGTTAATTATTTCTTTTGATTAATTTAAGAAATAAGTGGGATCTTTGTGTGCTGCAGATCACACATCTTGTGAGAAAATTGAAAGAATACTTTCATATCTCACTAGGGATTCTAAAAGGATTAAGTAATTTGTAAAGTTTTTTGAATTTCTGAAAATTTTTATGGACAAGAAAAATATTATTCTCCTTGCATAAATATAAAACGTTGAAGTAGAGCAGGGATACCTATGATAATCTAAAACTCATCTCATACATTTATAAATCCTCCTCTTTTTTGGCTATTCTTATAGGTCCTATTTCTGAAGATGCTCACTGTCAGCAGTTTGTAGGCAAATCACTGGAATTTAGGGATGCTAAGCCCCAGTGCTGATTATTTTTCTTCACTACAATTCACAATGCTTTCTTTAAGCTCAGTGTTGAAGACCAGGTGCTCAGCTGGAGTAGGTGCAGGTGGCTGTGTTCAGCTGAATATCTCTACGCCTTATTTGTGCTAGATAAAGGTCATGCCTGTATCCTGACGTAGAAATGTCTCAGTTTGCACTGTGAAAACTGTTGCTTTTTGTTTTCCCAGTAGTTAAGATACTGCAGAAGAAATAGATTTCAAAATCCTACTGGTCATCTGGAAGGTAGTTTAGAGTTCATCCTGTTCTGCTAAGACATGACATTTGTAGTGCAGGGCCTGGTGAGGGAGTAAACTGGAACAACCTCATAGTTGCCGACATCAGCAGAGACAACTGGATGCTACTGCAGGGCTTAGCTGGTATTATTTCAGAATAAAATCCTTTCTGTAGGGCTTTAACTCCTGCTGACTGTCTGAAATGCAGATGCTGTGCTGCAGAAGCTCCTGAAAAATTGTATCATATGGGTAATTTCAGACTGTCAGCTGTACCAACAGTAACAGGCAAGGAGACTACAAAGAATGGGTTAAATCACAGACTTCTTGCCTCTTCGGTATTCCTGGATAATAATCCACCTACGGTGACTCCACTCTGTGGGTAGAAAATGCCTACCTCTTTTTAAACATAATTTATGCACTCCTTTGCCTTTTGAAAAGGATAGACACCAGCCAGGTAGAAGACTGCTCTGCTGCATTAGGGCTCAGAATTAACCATCAAATGTGTGCCTGATGTGCGAGTCAATCTGCCAAGTCATAAATGTTACAAGCAGACATCTGACTACAGCGTGTATTTTTAAAGTACGCTTTTTGGCTCTGTAGCCTTAGCAAATACTGTTCCTTCCAACCTGTGCTAAAAGGACAGGGATACACATGCTGTTAACCTGGCACGATATGAAATCTGCCAGAAACTGATTTCCCCAGAGGATTTCTCCCTGCAAGGGCTGTGTGCTGTGAGGCAGTGTCTCCCAGATGATTCCAAGTGTCCTTGACTCGATCTGCAGTAAGCAGGAAGGTGCGTGACAGTTTCTTCTGTGATGCAGTGGTGGCATCTGAGGGGGCTGAAGGGTGTGAAGGAAGCTCATTCCTCCCCTCCCAACCCCACCCCCATGACAAAAAAGTTCTTGGGCTTGGATCCGAAGGGGTTGGTTGGTGAGAAGTTTCTGCTTCTCAAGTAAAACTCAGACCTAGAAAATTCTATGGTGGTTGCATAAGTACTGAAATTGCCACACAGATGAAGCCTGAAAAGCAGGCAATTGACTGGGGAGCATATTTCTAATATAATTGCTTTTTGACCTTTTTTTTTTTGTTTTGCTTTGAGTTTTGATTAACTTCATGTTAATTATAATCAGTGAACACTGAGGAAGAAAGAGATGGTTTTGTTGGTTTAGGTTTTTGGTTTTGGTTGTTTTCTTGGGGTCTTTTTTGGTTGAAATTCCAGCAGCTTTCTGTTGTTACTCCATTCAGGAAAGGAGTAATTCCTGGTCCCTTCAGGAATTACTCAAGAAAGAAAATGAACAGGGAGGTCAAATTTGACACTTTTGATTCCTTGAATTAGATAGTGATATCAGCAATTTCAGGCCGTCCCTGTGTGCCATAAGGAATAAATCCATGGTAAATATGAGGTAGAATTAATCCTTCAAAAGGAGTACATATTTTTGAGGAACACGATGGCCCCTGAGCAACGCCCAAGGCATCCAGCCATTTTCTGCTCACCTATAGCAAGAATTACCAGATTATTATAGTGGAGAGTCTTGTGCTGCTCACATATCTGCAATACACTCTCTGGTCTGCATCCCAATCAAAGGGCATTTTCAGAGACATTGGCATCTGCAAAGCAGATGTGCAACTGTTTTATCATCTGCCTTGCTCCCTGAGTCTCCAGAGGAATAACTGGGCAACTTCTTGTCCCAGCATACTGCCGGAAGATGTCTCCGTGTCATTTTGCCATGTCAGTCTTTCCTGACTTCTCTGCCTCTCCCCTGATCTGTAAGAGTACCTCTGCCACTTCTGGCTGAATGGGAATCCCTGGGAAGTGATTAGCTCATCTTCAATATCTGCCTGATGCCTTTGTGTCAGAGGTCTTGTAATGTAACGATGATCCTGGAGACAGAGCCAGCCCAGCTGAGAAAAAGGTGAGTGCTCCCACTCTGCTTTGTGCCTCGCTGGGATTGCTCAGGGAGCCACAGCGTATGTCAGGCTTCAGCACATACAGCATCTGCTCTGGCATCTTATTCCGTAGGGTGTTGGTCTCTTGGAAGAGACCCGCTTTGCTAGACACAGCTCTCAGCTCATACTTAGTCTGCCTGCTCTGGGAAGGCGATGTGTTTTCTGACAACAGCCAAGATAAAAATCAAAGGTTCATTCTGTTGCACTTCAGCGCTGATGTATAACTTGCTCCTTCCATTCAAAACTTCTAGTCAGAATACACAGTTTATGGAGACAAGGGGTTAAACTATTTTCTGGCTTTATGGGATTGCCACAAACCAGGGCCAGTTAAAATGTGGGGTCTGGTTAAGCATGTTAGTGTTTAACTTGATATGTTTTTGTTTTAAAATGCCTATATGATGAGATATAAGTTTAAATTTTGTCATTATATAATTAAAAGTTATTTATTAGACCTGTCAATATTCTGTTAGGCACAATCTGCTGGGTGTATCTTGCATTAATTTTTCATGTGAAACAGCAGAAATAATTTTGTGGATTTTAAACTGTTGTTTTGTAGATGCAGTGTTAAATGTTACTAGATTTTACCTTCCTGATCCATGAAAGCTTTGTTTTCTCATTTCCTGTCAATCTTACTGAGAAATGCTGAATAATCAGAATGAAGCAAAGATAAAATTGCCTTCTGATCTCCCTGATTTATTTTGAGAAAACTTTAGTTCCTTCTGTGTCAAGGTGTCCTCACTTCACCTGCTTAGAGCAAACATGATAGTGGAAATTCATCTAGCATCTCCAATTTATCTCCAAATTATGGTGCAACTCTTTGTCTCCACAATACCCAGAAGAGGTAGATAAATAATGTTCAATTATCCTGATTATAGATGTAGATCATTACTTAGAAGTTGTGGCTTGTCAGAAGTCTCATTTGAAGTCGTATCAAGAGCTGGTGCGTTTCTGGGCTTCCTTCATAAGATTGTAACACTTTTGTTTGGTACCTTATCTCCTTGTTGCCTCAGCTCCATCACTGTATCTGCCACTGGATCTTACACATATTTTCATATTGGAGTCCTCAGTGAACAGAATACGTTAAGAAGCCACAGCTTTTCATTAGACAGAAAATATTCTCAATAAAAGATTGCTCATTTTTTCTAGACCCTTTTTGTTTTTAATTAATGTGATCAAACAAGGGCAAAGAGGTGAATGAGGATTACCCCCAGAATAATTCCTAAATGAGGACCACTGCTGAAACCAGCACAGTATCTTTTAGTCTGACAGAGCAAGTGCCTGTGGCATGCTCTCACTTCCTCAAGTGCCCTATATATTTAAGCCAGTTGTTTTCTCCTGAAACCCCATGTAGTCTTGGATCACAGCTGAAAAGGGTCTGTGTGTGTGGTGAAGGACATAATTCTTGTGCAGGACTCCTGACTGGAGAAGTTAGTTTGGCTAGGTTGGAATGCTGAAATATCCGTTCTAGAGCTCTTAAGCAGATGAAGTTGGCCTCTTTCTCGCTCTTTTTTTGTCCTGCCCAGCTCTTGTGCCAGCCATCAAGGTGTCCGACCTTCACATAAGAAAATGAGCGCATCAGAACACGCTGTCCAAAATCCTCACGTGTCCTTACAGCAAAGGCTTCTCCAGAATTAGCACTGGTGACAATAAATGAAGCTTTTCACATGGAGCCTAACCCTTTTTTTTATTCTTTGGCAAACTTTCAATAGCAAAATCTGCTCTTTTGACCACAAAATCTCTTACTTCAAAGAAACTCCCTTCCTCCTGGGCTCTCGTGAGGGCTGCTTTCTTGCTTGCAGCACGTGCAGAAGGTACTGCACGTTGCTAACTCATTTGAATTGTTCCGACTAGGTTGTTCTCACCTTGCTGAAAAAGGATTTGCTGTAAGCAGCCACAGTCTGAGATTTCAAACCCTTCACCATCTTTCTCTACTAGCAAGCTGCTGCTTTGTCATCCCGTGTTCCCTTTCCAGGGCCCTAACTCTATTTGCCCCTCAATTGAGGGTGAGACTTCCCTCTCCCTACAGCGATTTGTTTTTCTAATTCTGAAGACTCCTTCCATCTCTTATTTCTAGGAGATATATCCTCCTCCAGGCATTTTCCTTCTCACTGCTTACATTGCAACCACTGTTTTCTGCAGTTCCACTTCAGAAGTGTCCTCATGTCTGATGGTGACTGCTGTTCCTCCACTGCATGGCATCCAGTGCTCTGTGAGCAGGAGAGCAGCTATTCAGCAGTGATTAAAATGCTGTTTAAAACCCAGAACTGGTGCCACAGCCTCTGGGTGAAAGAGGAACCATCAGAAGGACAAGAAGATGTTGATGCTTCCAAAAGGGAGAGTATTTTCATGTCCAGAAAAGGCTGAAAAAACAGTGCCAGGTTGAGAATCATTTGAAGACATTTTTTTCTGACCTACATGGAAAGCTGTTTATATTCCCAGCTAATTTAAAACTGACCAAACAAAGCCCCACACCTCAATCAAGCTAAAGGACTGCAAGAAGACGGATGTGTACTTGTAAATAACTCAATGGAAATTATAAAAGCAACTTGGGGGAAAAAAGGAGATCCTTTTTTTCTTGAAAACATTCAACAAGGTTTGTTATTTGTCCTTCAGACTTCAAACAAGCAAGGCTTTTTTCTTACCTAAAGATTTTAGCAAAATATTGTGCAGAAAGTTATTTCCTTTTTATCTCCTGGTCATTCCCTCTTAAATTTTGCTGCTTTGTTCTTTTTTTCTAACTACCATTTTCATTTTCACTTTTTTATCAAGTCAGCGTGAGGGGAGAAAAAGAAACGAATACTGGGCAGAGAAGGGAAACTTCGGGATTTTTCTTACGGAGAAAAGGGAAAAGCTTTGAATAAATGTTATTTGAGAGGAGCGAGAGAAATGGAAGGAAAAAATACTTTGTTGCCAAAATGTATCTACATTTATTTGTCCAGCCGTGGATCTGAAACTGGAATACATACAATATTCTTTCTTAGCCAAAGAGTCCATCTATTGTGAGAAGGCTTCCTAAACATCATCTGCAAAACTTCCAAAAATGCAAACCTCCAAAAAGATCAAGTCATGGATGTTTTCCCTTCCTTGCAACTCTCACAAGCAGCTGAATTGGAAAGATAAATAACCTTGTGCAATAAATGTTAGAGGGGCTGGTGACAAGCATGGTGACTTTANGTTTTGTAATTTGGGCTACTGAGTTGACTTTAAAGCATTTTTGTGGCCTGTGGGCCTTTTAATAGCAGGACTTCACTGAGTGTTATTGAGAATTATGCAGCTTGAGAGCTTCATGCCATCCTGAAATTTTTCTTGATTACAGCTAGTACACTATGCAGTGTAGTTAGTAAATGGAAAATATTTTTTTTTCATTTGAATCCAAGTCCTTATTGATATTCCTGTTGAAATACAGTTTCTGGTCTCTCAATAAACACAGTGCAAGGCTTGTGAATGTAGTTTTCACACATAATTTCTGGATGTATTTGTGAGCCTTTTGCCATCTGTGTACATTACAGATCTTTAGACTAAACTACTGCTGTATCCAGACAGCCGTACGAGCTCATAGCAGAAATCTCTCTTTTCTTTTTATTTTTTATTTTCTGCAGTTGTCAAAGTGAGGAGCAAGGGATGTCACAGAAAAGTATTTCTACTATAAGTTTTGCAGTTACTAAAATTAATGATGTGCCCACAGTTATCATAAGTGGAAATTGGATCTGTTAGACTGACATTGCTAAATAAAATCTGGTTGACTACTGGGATGAACAATATCCTCAGACATCCTGCTGGCAATAAAAATAAAAAGGTAATTATTCCTAATATGCACATCTACGACCTCTGCTTAAATTTACCGCAATTCTTGTGCCTGTAAACATGTACATCTCACTTCTAAAATAGATTTAGGACAATTAGAACAAAAATATTAGATGCAATTTCTCACTGGTCTGAATTAGATCTTGATATTGAAGTCAAGAGCAGGAAAAGCTGATATTTGCAAGAAATGCCTTCAAATCAAAGAGCAGCTCTGTGTGTTGTTCTCAGCAGACATACAGCTACGTTGAAATCCTACCTGGATGAAGAGAGTACAGAAACCTCTTCACCTTGGTGCTTATAAAAATGATACCTGAATGGAGAAAGCAAAAGCCTATGGATAAACATTCCCCCCTGTGCAGTATTCCATAACCACGTAGACCCAGGGGAGAGACTAGCTCCCTGCTTTATGCAGTTTTGTTTCCTGTCTGATAGAGGCTGTGTAATGTAAGTGACTGTATAAAGGAAGAAATGGCTCCAGTTGCACAATGAAGGTAAGTATGACCTCCCCAGATTCCTACACATGAAACATAACCTTCCCCTGTTTGCAAGAACCCAGCAGAAGCCTTGTGGATGTGCCCCCTTCCTTTGCATTTGCGTACAAGGGGACCTTCATCCTTATTGTCTTGATTATTTTGCCCTCCAATATTGAATACTCGCTTCAAATTCTAATCATATTTTCATTATAGTTTGTCCTTTTTGTAGAAGCTTTTAATCACAGAATCCTGTTGATGCAGGGCAATATTAGTACTGGCAGTCTCCTTATCAGATGATGACAAATAGATGCATAAAGCTACCACAACGACATTTTAAGTTTTTAATGCTTAGAACCTTTGGGGATCAACTTAGGGACCATCTGCAGTTTTCATTGATTTCTAAGAGAGCTACAAAAACTGGGATCCAGTGCTGAAATTTCTGTTGTGACCATGGTGAGCTCAGCATTTATATCTAGAGGGGACTTCGATTAACATAGGATGTCAAAGGCTTCGTGAGACCACGGAGACAAGACTCAGCCCAGTGCCTGAAACCGGCTTGTGATTAGTTTGTTTTCAGATGTGGTAGCAAGTCTTTTGGATGCCAAGCAGAGAGTCTTGAAAATATCATTCCTCCTATTTCAACAGCATAGTTAGTTAAAAAAGTACATATTTAATTGCAAAATAGGCTGGAATTGTTTTCATTCAGAACCTATAGAAAGCAAGGGGCTCAGGAGCACAGCTTTAAACTTTCTGGGTTTTGCTCATATTCCTGCCACAGTTCCCAGTAAGATTTCTCTTTTATCTGCATTTGACGTAGTTCCTTCTTTCTTACTTTCTAATAATTTAAGAGACAAGATGACAGAACAGATTAAAAAATATCTATAAATAATAGCGTACATAAAGAGGCATTTACCCACTGAGTCTTAAAACTCATTCCCTGATTTGGATCTATTTTTATAAGCTTCATCTCACTTGACACTGACAATGATTCACATAAATATTAAGTGTTCATTTTTAGTCCAGTGCACATAAGTGAAGCTAAACTGTAGTGTTCTTTGGAGTTTTTACCCCGAAGGTCCTTACTTAGGATGGAAAGAGGGTTAGGAGGATGCCGTTCTTAAGCACTCTACAATCATCACATATTACTTAGTGTAGATGGAGCATTTTTAAATTTTTCAATGACATTCACATTTCAAATGCATTTTTTTGTTGACTTTTTTTTCCTGTAGGATATAAAAATAGGGTGAGTAACCCTGAATTAAAGTCTAAACCTGAAGGCTGTGGAATAA
>WEIT01023376.1:131034-142129 GCA_013389985.1 Dryoscopus gambensis | reverse complement strand
CCAGGCAACTGTTTGACACTACAAATATCTCCTGTTTTCATTTGAGTATGTTTTTGAAAACAGCTTATATTCAGTATGTATTTGGCAAGTACATTTAAAGGACTTTTCCTATTAGTAAGGGAAAATTATGGGCATCAACAAGGCTTTGTTATAAGGTAGTTGCCAACAGTACTGAGGCAATTTTGGGTACAGGCAGAGACAACACTGTACGCACTGGGAAATTTTAATATACATTTTTAAAAAATACAACTGCAGGGTTAGTGTTTTGAGAATTCTATGTTTGAACTCACATGGTGACACCCTTTCATGAGTCTGCCCTCAGAAGTGATGTAGGAAGTGACTGCTAGATTTCCTTGATGCAGAAGTGATGGAGAAGGTGGTGATGGAGAAGCTCTGCTGTCTGTGCAGTGGCCACCACAGCTCAGGCACATACTGCACCTTTGGAAAGAACACAGCCTTGGGTGATCTTCTGCTGCAGTCCAGGTTGGTTTGGAAAACACTACATCTGAGTATAGTGTAAAGCCTTCCCTTAGATGCTGTCAACTTGCTGTTTTTATAGTACAAGCATTTAGAGGTGTCACAGAAATTATAACTCTATTGTGCTAGCTACTGTAATAAACATATAGTAAGGGAGAGAGGAAAAAATGCAGAACAAGAAATGTGAGAAATATTTTTTTTCTATTTTGAAAATGACATACTAAGATTAAACATCTTGTATGATTTCACACACAGTAAAATTAATAGAAAATGAAAGGGGTTGAAACATACCCAAATGATGTGCCCTACTGAGCTAATAAAATGTGGTGTTTGTGTGCTCGTGCCACCGCAAATGTTCATTTTCTGAGCTGTATGTGTGTGACCTGCCTTTGCACTACTGGCATGCTGCAGATGCTCCCCCTGAGAGCATCCTTCAGAGGTAACATAGGCAAGCAAGTAGGACTTTGGTCAGATCTTCTAACAAATGCTCACTCCATAAGCTGCATTAATTCAGTTGCTTGTAATCATTTGTTCAAATCTCAGGTTTGAGGGGTTTTTTAGGGTGATGGGGTTTTTTTGCTTTCTAGTAAATTTCCACCATGTAGGTCTGTGTACACATCTGAGGACGTGGGAATGTTCTGAATGAATGTTCAAAATTACCTAGTAAGAACCAAGGCTTACCCTGATGTCCTAACCAAGATATCCTTTGAGAACAGTAAATGCAGTTTTAGGAGTTCCTGTAGCTGATGGTAGTACGTGCATGAAGATAAATTTGTGGTTTGGAGTAGAAGATGCTATAGAATTTTTACTGAATTTCACCGTTTTTGTTTGCCTGTAGTCCATACCACTGACACAGTGAAAACTGAGCTTCTTTGCTGACCAGAGCAGGTTCTCCAAAAGATGCTTTCTTTAGAACAGTGAATGCACTTTTGCACTATTGATTTCCTGCTGCTTAGACATAACTAACATTTTAATTAATCTATACAGTTTTGAAATTTACATTAGGTCTTTTAATAAAATCACTAGCACCTTAGGGACTTCTTGGTAGGATAGACAGTGCACTCCCATCAACTGAACACTGAACAACAGAACACTAAATTTCCATATCGCTTAAGCAAAATTCTGACCTAAGCTGATCTGCTACTGCCCCAAAACCAGAAAACCAAACACCACCCCACACCAACTGCCTCAGTCCAGGTATTGGTAGAGCTATCACAGCACAGTCAGGTTGTTCTTGGTTTGTCCTTACGAGTGCTTTACTGAAAGACCCTGAGTTAAAATCAGCTCTGCATTATGCAGGACACATTCCCGAGAAGTGCTAAGACGTACTGTCACTAGATTTCTTGCAGAACTCCACACTAGAAGCAAAGGGGAGATCCGTGCTAAAAAGGGAAACGGGAATAGCACAATGTGGCTGAGATCATGCTGTGGTGTTTTTAGAGTAGAGATCAAAGGCTGCTGTGAAGGCAAGCCCTTTTGCATTGCGTGTTGTGGCAATTACACAATTGTCCTTGTCCTGAAAAATTTTACCTGAAAGAGGTCTGCATGGGTCTCTGTTGAATCCCACTAAAATCAGTGATAGTTGGGACCATGGTCCTACAAGGTGGGGTGGGATTTAAATGATGGTCTATTAGCTTCTTACCTGTGTCCTTTTCTGCTTTAGGACATGACCTCCCTTCTGCTGGAGGTTGTAGGCACTCAGCATTTTAGGGATTTCTTCCTATTCATTTTGTTTTGAAGTCTGTTATCAAGTCTGAATCATTCTGACTGAAGGTTTTAATTTAATTAATAACCGGATAAATCACAGAACTGGCCTCCACCATCCATACGTGTCAATCGATCTGGTGTAATGAAGACTGCAAGAAGCCCATACTCAAAAACAGAACAGAGGTATTGGAATGAATTTTCAAGGGAAATCTGCAGCTAAATTTCTTTTATATGTTAAATGATAAGCAACCCGAGCTGACCAGATCTTTCTGTATTAAGGAACATGTTTTTTGAGGGCAAACGTGGGCTGCAATAGGAACTCTGCTGCAGTCGAAACAAGTAGTTATTAAGTAACTGTTGATGTATCTCCGTGTACATTTAATTTTCTTTGTGAATGGGTAGATGATCGAGGAAATTCAGAAAAGATGATCAATTCGGTTTGGTTGTGCAGATGAAAATGTATGTTTTAACTTATATTTGCCTCTGAAAATTATAAGACTCGATAGAAATAGGTTTTGCCTTTGCTATTTAAAACCAAATAATCCATTTTATTGCTTCTTAAAGGGGACATTCTCTCCCAGGTTTTCAAGTAAAAAGCCAGTATGATATTTTAAGCTATTTCTTGTAGTCACAATACCTCAGTGGTCCTGGCCCAAGATTTTTCAAAGTAAGCCTAGCAGTGCTGAGATTTACTGCTGCTCCTGAAGTCTCAACATAATTACGTAAGTGTGTGCCAGCAGCGTGTGCCTGTGTTGGTAGCTCATGTGCAGCACACACATCGCTGGCTGTCTGCAGTGCACTGAAACCTGAGATTTATTGCATTTACAAAAGGCCATTACAATGCAATTTTAACTTACTGTCATTAAAGGGTCTTATATCATAAGCAATCACTGCAAAGAGCCTTGGCCCGCGATTTATTCTTAATTTTTATTGCATGATTTATTAGCACTTCTGTTACATTTTATAAATCTTATCAGAAAGAAATTAAAATCAATTAGGGCCTTGTCCTTTCACCTTTACCCGTGTTGGGTGCTACCTTGTTCTCAGCCTGAAGGAAACGGGGATATTCCTGGAGTAAGCTATCACTACAGGAGTAGGAGTGAAGATAGCAAAATCTGGTTACTTAGTGAGCACAGGAGAGAGATGTAAAAATTATTCTAGAAATGACAGCATTTGGTTTATATTCCAGGGGGAGGAGGTGGTTCTCCATGGAATCATAGATTTCTCTGATTTCATCCGATCCTACTGCTTCTGTGTACCATTTGGAGTGAATCACATATTTATGTAATTCAATATTCAGCAGAGAAAGCCAAGTCAGCCTTCTAAACTGTTCTTTCCTCAGATCAAATTCAGCATATAGTAACTGAGAAGCTAATTGTAAGACAATTGCAAAGATCTCAAAATGGCTTTTCTATTAGTCTTATACTCCAAAAATGCACTGAAATTCCACAAAATCAAGTTTATGCAAAATGGAAACTCAGTTTTGCCATCTGTATTTGCATGAGAAAGAATTACACACTTGATTATCAATTAGGGCCCAATTTTTCAATCTGAATACCCCTGCTTGCCCTTTTTATTATGAAACACAGCACTTGGATGTGATTTAGTTGAACATTAATTGAAGTCATGTGGTTTAAAGGGGGATGTTTTCTATAGTCCTTTGCAGTAAAAAATGCCAATAAGATCATGATGAGCTTTGTCAGTATTAGAGCTCAATGTTTTGATGCAGTGTGCTAAAGATGCTCATGTCTTTAAAGGATTATGAAAACATGTATTTGAATATGTATGCTCCTAATAAATTGCTAAGATCTATTGCACTTCAGTGTTTTGGAATGGAAAAATGCACCACGTCTATTAAAAAAAGCAGTACACAGCAATTAATTTGTTATCCTAAACCATACTGCAGGAAAATTCATTTCTATCCTTGAAGTTGGTGGTAATTTTGGCACTGAGCTTCGATAACAGTAAGGCTGGGCCCTCTGTTGCTGATTTGCTAACATCTCTCTTTATGTTAAGAGAAAGGCAGCATGTATAGACTTTACTAAAGTACTACCATAAATATACACAGATCAGTCACGTATTTTTACAAACAAGAAAGACAAATACTGTTAAACACTAGACCGCACAGCAGAAGGGAAGAAGATGGAAAAATAGTTTTCCTAGGTATAGTCTAATATACCACATTTCTGTGAGCAGTTCTAAAATAGAAATATTAAAATTGATCCACAGATCTTTTTATCCTTTGTCTCATGATAGACCAACAGAGAATACCAGGATTTTGCTGCCTTTTTTGCCCTAACCAAAACTAAAATAGCAAATGTCAGGAGAAGGGCAAAGAAAATAACTGAAGGCACATAGGGATGGATTATAGAGAGAAGGGACCAAATATCTTTCTGAACCCAGCCACTAAATTCACATTGATTTCAGTGGCACCGCGGTTACTTTTGCAGAAATATTTTGGGGTGGTTTAATTTTGAAGTCCTTCCTCATATGGAAATCCCACTCAGCATCGTAGGAGGTGGCAGCAATAGGAAGGCATATATATGTGTATGCATATGATGGTATGATCCATACAATCACAGCCTTGGCTAAATCAAGTAAATTTTGTAACCTAGAAACATTAAAATTAAGTGAGATTTAAAAAAAATAAATTAAAATGGCAACAGATGCTGTTCTTTTTTTAATGTTTTGGAATAATAGAAATAAAATTGGAAATAGGCAAATAGATTTTAAAAAAATGTCCTTGAATCAAAACTGCTATGTCTGTACTAGGCAGCCATGGATTTGTCAGGTGGGCAACATCCTCTCTCTCATCTCCCTGTGAGATCGTGACTTCAAAGAGATTGTAAGATTTTCTGGGCAGACATCATATATCTTCCTGTGTGTTTCTGAACAGCTCAAACTGGTGAAGTCATGATTCTGCACGGCTGTTCTGATATTTTTAAATTATTTTTTCGGGGTGTGTGTGTGTGTGGTAGTTTAAAAACGTATTACTTCTGAAGTTGGACAGACAATTCCCAGGAGTTACTTGTGTACCTGCTCCCAGCCTGACCAATTTGATAGGGACTGGATGTGGAATTTGGTGTGAGTGGTGAGCACTTTCTAACTGGCATTGCAAAGGTTTCTTTGGGCAGGATGCAGAGAAGACTACCGTGCTCACTAATGGGTTATATAAGGATTTGCAGTAACATGTTCCTTGATGGGAATGGGGGAAAATAGGGATGGGGATGGGAGAAAATAGGAATAAAATGGAATTTTAGGAAGTATATTAATAATGGATGATAGAGTGGTAGCTAATAGATGTCTGTAATTCCATTATACTACAAGTGCAAGGGAAACCTCATTTGATGTGCAAAGATTCTCATTTTTCCAGAGCTGTAATGCAGCGTGCAGTTAAAATTAGGCTGTCTCGTTAATTGTCCAAGTGTATGGTGAGAATTCATGCAGCCAGGTTCAGTGCAGGATTAGATATGCCTCTGCAGGAGAGACCTTCCAGAAAGGCTCAAGGTGGGAGAGCACCTCCACTGGGGCCCCTTCAAAGATGTCCCTGAGGAGGGTAGAGGGAAGTGAGTGGGGCAGGTCTCAACCCCTCTCTCCCTGTCTGCTTATGCTTGGTGGCAGTCTCCACACCACTGTCTGTGGAGTGCTCCTGTGCCCAGCGTGTCCCGCATCACACAGCTGTGGAATAAGCTCCCCTTGTGAAAGATGAGGAGTATCTGTTCCCACTCCCCGATACCTGCCTCAATTCCCGAGCTAAGCCATGCTGCTCAGGTGTAAGGAATGAGCAGAATCGCCCCAGCCTCTAACCCTCAAGACAGTATGGTTATTCAGGAACCAGGATCCCATAAGCCCTTTTATACCTGTGAGTTGTACTTTATATAGAGAAAAATCAGTTTAAATGAACACAGCAAGGTAGAAATGCTCTTGGATGTATAAAAGAAAGATGGAAGAAATCCCTGGGGAATACCTTTTTCTCATCTCTTTACCACTATCCTTTTTCCTGTCTCCTTCTCAGTGTCAGAAACTCGTCCTTCAAAAGTCACCCACTGAGGAAAGCAGATTCTTCTGCAGGATGTGAAGGCAAAACATGAGGGAAGGGTGAGTGAGAGTTTTGCTTTTCCTCTTACAGATCAAAGCGGTACAACATATGCCAGGACTGCAAGTCAAGCTGTTGAGGACTTTCCATAGGACCCCAACGAGCTTTTATTTTAAAATACCAAAAATGTTTATTTGGAAGGACTACAAGAGCTTTCCTGAGGGTTCATTAATAAAGCTTAACTGTCCAATTTGAATGTGAGCAGTAGCACAGAATCTCAGCTGAAAGCTCCTCGTTCCCAAACACTGAGTAACACAAGGAATATGAATTAACACAAACACAACCTTATCCTGCTGTGGAGGAGGAGGAGGAAGAAGGGGAATAAATATGTTAGATACCTGCAGGCCAAACTCCTTAGGAAGTCAGTGGGAGCTTTACTAGTGGAAGAACAGCATGACCAGACATAAATATAATGGAGAAAGGATGCCAAGAAAATATTTTTCACACGTTTGTGTATTGAGGGACCTATGAAGTCTAGTAAGTACAGAGGGCAGGAACTCTACTACAGTGTAACTCTGCTGCTTTAGCGTACCTCCGTAGCTTTCCAGGTGACTCTATTTCCTGCTTTGTGCCTACTTAGGAAAAATAAATCTACAAAGTTGTCTGATGATGCAAAAAAGACAGTTCTAATGACAGTTCAGAGAAACATCTCGCCAGTTTAGGTGTGTGCAGTGACATTTAGCTGTCTGGACAGATGCTTTTGACAATCCTCCTGGATCCCTAGGTCTTTTCCATCACCTTGTCTGTTACTCTGTTCAGACCTCCAGGTACCAGACTTTGCCTCTGATATCCAAATGTGGATTCTTTAAGTTAAGTTGAAGTGTAATACCTGTTTATTTTACTAAGAGAGGTGTCTAAGGCAATCTGTCATTTGAAACAAGCTATCTTTTCTAATTACAGATATCAAAGATGATGCAATTTTTGAAGTATTTCCTCTTTTTAGAAAGAACTACATTATTAAGAAATTAGCTTGCAGAAAACTAGAAATTAATTAAAATCAGCCACTATCATTTTAACAAGTAACTGTTGACTATGTTGCACCTAAAGACAGATGATTAGTGACTGGGAGCTTTGTTAATCCAAGTAAAGAAATAAACAAAATTTGCAGAGTTTGCTGATTTTGCCTGACATACACAAGTGCACTTCCAGTCTTCCCTGGCTGTCTACAATGAGATAAGAAGTAATTTAGTGTGAGTCAGGTGCAGGTGAAGCAAAACAGTCAAATGTACTCGTATTTGCAAGCAGTGTCCATCAAAATCCTCCAAGAATGGCTGGATTTGAGTAAATGCTGAGCTTTTCATAGACAGTTCCTAAACATTCACTGATCTCGTGTACCAGATACAGTCCAGAGAATCTTGCTTTGTACAGATATGCAGATTTTCATTTAATGTTAATATTCAGAGACTGTATTCCTTTTACTTGCCTAAATGTAACACTATGATGGTTATGTAAACTGATGCTTACACTGAGATGTTATTTTGACATGCACTTTTGTGCCATATGTAAACATCAGGAGTGTATAATAACCACCCTTAGGACAGGTCCCAGTTCCATTTAGAAAGAGAAAATTTTGTGATTTTTTTTGGCAAAATGCCAATGTGAATTTAGATTTGTCCACAACTGAATTGCAGTTTGTAACCGAAAGTAGCGAACGCAATTGCAAAAGGGGTAACAGTGGATTTGTTGCCTGACTCTACCAATGATTGCCTTAATATACCATTCACTGGTTAATAATGTTATAAATTATTTTACTATAAATTAGCTATTGTGAGCTTGAGGTCTTTTTGCAATGTCTGTGTTAGGTTACAGGAGAATAAATCAAACTCCCATCTCTTTTTACATCCATAACCATAATGCATGGCTTTTATTAGGAAATGTTAAGTGTCTTATAATGTGTTCTTAATGGACAGTGTGTGCATGTGTTGATGAGGAAAGCCATCTTCCTTCATGCAAAATATTAATGCATGTGGCCTACGTCTCCATAGATACAAGTTAAAGAATCATATTTAACCCACGAAATATTCAGTGTACTCATATTTATCTAGTTTAACAATCCTTTAAGGAAAGAACAAGTTAGGGGTAAATCAGGAGTTGAATTCTAACAGGTATGCACAAGTGATTGTGAATAAATGGTACATCATTCACTCCAAAAAAACCAAAACAAAACAAAACAAAAAACCCCAACAAACCCAAATCACTTCATAAAACACCTATTCCTAAATGAAAATACCCTTATATTTATAAGAGTAAGGAGAATTTATATCCTTCTAGAATTCCAGCCTGGGCGTTGCAAAGACTTTTAATATTGGTGATAAATTTTTGTCCTCCACCTAAAATATCATAATGCCTCCAAGCAAAAGGGTGTTTAAACCTCTGTATCCTTTTCATTGGGACAACATTATCCATTTGGCTTTTGAACCACTTCCCAAAATCTTGAACAAGCACATTACTTTCACTTGAAATGAGTATTACCAACAGATTCCTGGGTAGCAGAGAGATCTGCTATTCAGATCTGCTAACACTGGGCTTGATTAATGGAAACCAAGCATTTTGAAGGATATCCTCCAGCCTTGCCTTTCCCGTTCCATGTTCCCTTGGTAGAAATCAGGGATTTGAAAGCTGCAATACAACAGCATCATCTTTTCATCTTGTGGTAAATATTTTATTATTCCTTTTATCCCCCATGCTGCTTAAAGAAATTCATTTAAAATATGAACTCCTTTGTTCAGGGAGGAAGTCTCCAAACAGTGTGCAAACAAGAATCTTTAGAAATGCAGCAAGATAGAACTCCAGGCTCTGCTCCAGCTTTCTTCGTTCATTCAGTTTGCAGACCTGGTGTCTCCCTGCTGGAGATCTCTGCTCAGACCCAAAGTCTCCGGCAGCTGCTATTCCACCACCCATTCATACACGGCCAGCTCCCCTCTCCCTGCTCCCTGCATTTCCACTTCTCTTTCCTCCATCCATCCAATTTTCTCCCTAATCTGATCTGACTCCTTTGATCCCTCTCAGGAATACTGACCACCCTCCCACACCAAAGCACCGCTCATCCCTACTGAGGGCTGGCAGAAATTAAGCTGTAACAAAGGTACATTTAAGAGTAAAGCCCATGCCAACCAATTTCTTTATGAAGGCACTATCCTCCATCTGTTTCCCTAGTTATCAAATTGACTCTCTTGGGAGTTAATCCTGCTGCTGTTCCTGAAGTAAATGTTCTCAGTACTTTTGATTTCAGGAGCAGAATCGGGCCCTAATTAATGTAATTACCCTCATAGCATGAGGAGGTGCCTACTTAAAGGAGATGGATGACTGTTACAGACCATTTTTATCTACATCTATGCTGTGAACTGCACCAGTGTGCATTCCCTTTCCAAAACAACTGCAGGCACCAGGAGGGGAGGAGTTGTCCTTCAGTAGCAGGCAGAAACCTGTCAGACACAGTGTCCCTTCTACATGAATGAAACCCTTTCTTCTGATTAATACTTTGCATTTCCCACAAGGGAAAAAGACACAGAGTGAGCAGCTGAATTAACCGTTTTCAGAGAAGCATGTTCATAAATATTTAACTTGGCATGTATGAGAAAAGAGAAAGGCACTGACTCCAGTCCAGGCTGAAACTCCCTGCTACCTCTGGGACTGCCCGCTCCCACAATCCTTTCTCCATCTCGTAAAGGGGAGAGCCATTAGCTTATAAGAGGGCTGGACAAGGTGTCTCTCTTCACTGGGGGATGTCTGACTGTAAAAATCTATGCATAGAGGGAAATTACCTGGTGTAATGGAGACCTCTCTGGCCCATGAATGGGACCCTGCCCCAAGCTGTTTTAGGAGTTATAGAAGCCTGTTAGAAAATAAGGGTCTCTGGAGGCCCACATGAGTACACAAGCTCAGGCCTTGGTGTCTACCTGTTCCCAATGCATGGGGCCTGCTTGAGAGTGTGGGTTACATCCCCATAGACCCCGCATGATTTTTGTATGGCCACACACATGGATGTCTGCTCTGCTCTGACAGCGGAGAGAACCCTGGTGATGCTGGGAGGAAGTGGGACTGCAGGGAGGTTTGAGTGTTTTGATGAGGGTGCTGTTTGCATAGCTTACCCTTGCATATCTGGAGGAGTAGGGATCCTCAAAGAGTGCCCAGATGCGGGGCTGCCACCGTCGCCAGAAGCCCCCAGACCTGCCATCTGGGGAGTCACTAAGTGCTAGGCGTTTTGTCATCTCCAGCTCATCTTCACCATCACCAGAGTCTCCGGTGCCATCTATGTCTCCGTCCTCAGCACTGCTATCCAGGGGCGCCCCACCAAAGCTGTCCAGAGCCTCTTCGGCGTCGCGGTGCTGCCGGTAGGTCATCCAACAGCAGGGCTCCACATCGGTCTCATCGATGCCCCAGAAGGCCAGCTCCTCCTCATACAGGGGCCCGCACACGTCCGCGGGGCAGTGCAGCTTGCCAGTGCGGTAGTAATTCAGGATGTGGGCGAAGACGCCCGGGTGCCGGTCAAAGAAAAACTCATCCGTGCGGGGGTCATAGTCAAAGTGGCTGTGGGCATCGGGCTCAGCGATCCAGGCCAGCCGCGTGCCGGGCAGGGTGCGCAGGGTGCTGCGGTAAGTCTGGTGCCTAGTCCCTCCCACGTTGATCACAATGCGGTCGCTCTCGTCGCCCTGGCCCATCTCGTCTCTTATTCGGCATGTCGCAGACTCATCCAAGCAAGCACGGCAGGCAGCAAGCCCGTCAGGGGACGGCTGCTCGGCGGCAGTCGGTGCCTAAGCCGAGCCCCGCTCCGGGCCCGCGGGGGCGAGGGGCCCCGGCCAGCCCCGCTCCCCC
>WEIT01023376.1:110516-130512 GCA_013389985.1 Dryoscopus gambensis | reverse complement strand
CTCCCGCCCCGCTCACCTGCCCGCGGCCGCGCGGTGCTCACACCGGGGGTCGCCTTCGCGAGCGGTGGGTGTCGCGGTGCTACCCCTTGCTCGGCTCTGAGCGACCCTCTCGAGCACCATTGACGTGAGTCACGGCTGTGCTCGTCCTGCGTGAACCAGACTCGCTGAAGGGCAAAATTCGAGATCTCCCAGGCATAAATTTCTTGCCTCACGAGCAAGGGTACCCAGGGTTGTCATTTCCTATCACGTCGCGCTTTAACTTGGTCCCACGCACCTACACTACTTCTCCATCTTTTCTCTGCTTTTCCTACTTTTCACTTGGTTTTTTTTCCTAACACCTGTGTTGGTAGGAAGTTGCAATTTCGGTTTGTGTTTTTTATTCTTTTTTATTCTCATTAATTCACAAATAATGACAAGGGAAGTTTCAAAAACCCCCCAGCTCCTGTCTTGTGAGGAGCATGAAGAACAGCAGGAAGATGGTTGTGTGGAAGGGAAGTAAGAGAGGTATGTAGACATGTTCTGTATTTTGTTTTATTTGCTACCAGTGTCTCCGGAGGAATGGGTCTATGGGAGAGCCTGGAGAGCTGAGCCTTTGCAGATTGACCATGCGAGGTCATGTCACAATGAACGGATAGGGTGGTGAGACATACAGTTGAAGAGTACATGGTTAGGGAATGCCGATG
This sequence comes from Dryoscopus gambensis, assembly GCA_013389985.1. Taxonomy (NCBI): domain Eukaryota; kingdom Metazoa; phylum Chordata; class Aves; order Passeriformes; family Malaconotidae; genus Dryoscopus; species Dryoscopus gambensis. Next base: position 129,829 of record WEIT01023376.1, on the reverse strand, counting down.
GAGTGTACAAGTGGTAGGGACAACATGATGCTCAATAGAAGAGGGCAGACCAAGGGAATGTAGTTAGGTTGAACGTCAAAGTATGACAGAAATTCAGATGTGTGGGAACAGCCGGTGAAGAACAAGTGGAAGGCTGTCAAGGAGCACTCCGTGTGCTCAGGTTTGTGAGAGGAGGTGTTTGGTTACCTGCAGCTTCCTTGCAGAGTGTTGCATGGTTGGGATGCAGAGAAGAAAACTTTGCAGTAGCTGTGGTAAGATGTACCAAAGAGGTCTAACCAGCAGATTTGTCTGTGAAAATGGCAACAGACTGGTCTTGAAGCTGGTGGGGTAGAAGGAAGGCCTGGGACCTGGTGCTATTTGTGTGTGACTCTTGGGAAAAGGGAGGGAAGACAGGAGGAATGGGAGTATGTTACTCGTATCAGCTATGAATGAGAAATGGGAAAGTGAGGCTAAATCAAGGCAACTCTGCACTTCAGCTAGCATAAACTGATGAAAAAATCTCCAGGAAGAGATGCCAGACAGCAACTTGAGCACTGGGACTGAACAGAGGCAGAAAGGTTGATGACCGAGGGAGAATCTGAGACTCACAAGTACAGAAACACTATCTAAAATCCTTGAGAATTGCCAGCCAGAGGACACAGAGGGAAAAGAGGGCTGTGAACCCAAGCCTGGCATTAAAAAAGGAAAAGAGGATGTTGACTTACTGACAGAAATAATATATGTGAAAATTCTTTTTAATCATAGTAAGTGCCTAGTTTTGCTAATAATAGATCTGGGGATCAATGGGAAAGAACTGTAGGGTAGGTTCCAAGAGTTAACAAAGGCTGAGGAGGGCAGGTGACCCAGAAAATATGTCAAGGGCCTGTGAATCCTAGGCTTGTGGGTCCTTCTGGTCACATCCACAACTGTGAAGACTCTTTCCCAGCTCACTCGCTCCTGCCTTCCCTGTTACCTTACCTGCAGTGAGTGATTCCTCTTTAGGAATTTCAGTGTTGGGATCGAAGGTGACTGTGGGGATGAAAGGGATATTGTGCAGCGTCTCTTGCTTGGATTGCCCTTCTTGTCTGGGGAACTGAAGGAGGGTGGTGCAAGACCTTAGAAGTCATCTGGGAGTATATATTAAAAGCTAAAAGCTTTTTTAAGGACAGTTTTCATGGACTCAGGTGGGGAGGCCACACTTAAGTGACCTGCAAGGTTTCTTTGAAGATACTAAAGCTGTAATTGATGAAGGAGCATTGGTAGAAACAGAAGAGTTGGATGTTTCAAAAGACATGCAAGAGGGCCCCAAATCAGAGACTGATAGGCAAGCGGGAGCTTGTGAGATCTGGAGCAAGATAGCTGCTGAAATAGAAGGTGTTTTAGAAATATAAATTGGAACCTAAGTTTAGACATTATTTTCGTGTAGAAAATGAAAGATAACATGGTGTTTGAAGTTTATATTGAAGCTTGAGAGGGAAAGTGTTCAAAAATAATATCTTTATTTAACAAGGATCATGGCACAAAGTAACTGCATATTAAGGCACAAAGAGTTTGCTTTGCATGGTAGATTACAGCATGATTTGCATTTGTTTAATTAGCCATAGTTAATAACACCAGATAGATGGCTGTTGGTTTGCATGGAATGAAAGTTTTAATACAGTCTAGCAGCTGCTGTGTTTGAGGAAATTTTTGCTTTAAGCTTGCCATATAGCAGTATAAAATTCTAGTTTAATTTTAAGAAATAATTTTCCATAATTAGAAATGTTTGGGTTATGAAAGACAAAACATATCAACTAATTTTTCAAGTTCCAATTTGCAGACAAAAACTTCCTATAGAATTTTGATTAATCCCAAATTTGACAGTGGCACTTCTGTCCTCCTAGTCCCATGAAAAATAAAAATGTTATAACTGGGTTTTATTCTGGTTTATGTTTGACATCTTTAAGTCTTTAAACATCTGGTTTATATTTGGTATCTTTAAGGAGGACTTAATGTGAAGGTGGATGTGTAAGTCCAGGAGTTATCTAGTCTTTCTGTGATACTACTTGTCATTTTAAGTTAAATTATTAATTAATCTTACTAGGTTTTACATGTTAAAAAGAACTAAACCAGCTTTAATAATGCTGGGGGGCCCCTGTAGGAAGCACAGGATTGGTAGGTTATCCAAATAGTTCACAGTCAGTTTGGAAAAGGATTATGGTATAGCAGCAACAGCAGCTGCGGGTGTTGTTATCAGAAAAATTTTAAATGCATTAAAAGCTATTCACCTTAGAAATACATTTTGTTTCCTGAACTGATTCTAGTAACTGGTGAGAGATTTTGATGATCATCTATGTTGAGCTGGGGCTCACCAAAATCTGGCATAAGTGAGGAAAAAAGCTGTAGAGTTTAGAAAGGTCTCTCTGAAGGCCCCCCTTGTGACACACCTACTACTCAGGAGAGTATATGTGCACTTCGAGCAGTCCTGTTGGTCTACCTATAATTTTAGCTATTCTTCTAATTCAAAATTTTTAGTGGTGAGAGTGGAAGAACAACTTTAAGCCATAGATATATTTTAGTTTCTAAACTGCTGCATAGCTGACTTAGAGAGTGAGTCCCCTTACTAATTTTATCACTGGTGTTAGGTCACCTCACTGTTCCGATGACACAGGAAGAGTAAGTCCTTCTTCCCCCTCTGTATCTGGTGTACTGGGATCACCTTGTTGCCCTATACTTCAGCATCCCCAGTGTAATCACATACAAGGAAAGGAAGGTTGTCTTTCAGATAGAAGTCTAAATTCTGTCTACAAACTAAAAAAAACCTGGTGGGTTCACACACTATTCTTTTGTTAATTCCCCTGCTCCCTACTTACTTCTTTAGCTGAGAACTGCAGTGATTTCTCTCTAAAGGAGCTTTCTTCCCAATGTGGGAGATGACTGAGCATATATTCCCTAATACTCCTAAACTTAGTAACTCATTAATTTGAAGTGGAACGTTAACATTTTATTTTATTTTATTTTATTTTATTTTATTTTATTTTATTTTATTTCATTTCATTTCATTTCATTTCATTTCATTTCATTATTGTATGAAGATATTTTGCCACTTACCAAAGATGCTGGACTGACAGATCCAAATCTCAGTGCTGTACAGGCACAGAAACAAGAAATGCACATTAGGGGGCTTTGCTATATTCTTTGGTGCTTTACCAGGGCATCAACAGTACCTGATTCTGCCACCTCTGCAGCCTCTTCCTTCCCTGGGGATTCTAGTGGGGATAGCAACAATGGTGACAGCTGAAGAAGCTCCCACTCCTGAAATGTAACCCCAGGTCTGAGTTCATCAGTTTTTCTTCAAAGAGAAAGATTGACCCATTGTAACAATATGAAGAGGAAAAGGAGATGTTGAGAGAACCTGTGACTTTGTGCACAGCTATGAATATAACTGGAGAGTACATTCAAAATGTTTGAAAGCTGGAGGAGGCTGAAAGAATTATCTGTGAGAGTTATAATCTCAAAAGAAAAGGCAGCCAGGGTTGGAAGGCCAGTTTTGCAATGCTTGAATGCTATAATTCAGCCTATGCTTTCTTGTATTAAATTCATGACAGCTCAACAGTATTTCAGTGCAGTTCTTTATCAGTTTTAGATTACATCATGCTGTGAATTGCTCTATCTGTTAGCATTGATCCTTGTAAATCATTTGGTTTGAGGTCTTAAATTGGAAAGCTGTGATGCACTTCAGCATGCAACGTACTCATTTTGTCCTTGAAAATCATTTAAAAATAAAGCAGCTGCAATTGCATAGATGTTATTACTTTTCTGAAAGGCTAGATTTACCCCTCTGAATTGTCATTAATTGGATGAAAGCCTTTCATAAGAAGAATGAGAATGGAGAAAAAAATTGTGGGTTGGTGCTTGATGTTGACTGAGAGATGCTGCATGTCTGAAGAGCTGTGTAGCCCAAAGCCTGATGCAAAGAAGTCATGATGCTTTTAATGAGAGTAACCAGAGCAGCAGAAGTTATGGCTAAATGCTAGTTTCTGGACTTTAATAGCTGAATTTTTTATTCTTAATTACTTCAGTTTTGCTTGAATATGTACTTCATTTCCATCCATGTTTTTCAGCTGTTGCATGGCTTTGCTTTCAGCTGAGAAGAAGAACTGCCTGATGAGTTGCACTTGTTCTTCATCCATTTCTACTGGGCTGACATTTGGGAGTGAAGGTTCTTTTTGATTTGAAAATTCCTTTGGGATCCTTCAGAAAGTGCACGTCGAACTGTGAGATAAATGGAAGCTGCTCTGGAAAAAGATTGAAGTAATATTGTGACATGTTAGAGATCATCTTTGGTCTTTATTCACTCCATTAACTAAGAGAAACTCCCACCTGAATCCATTTGGTTTTGTTGAAAATTTATGGGAGATGGAACCGAGCAGATACAATGATGGAGATGGTGCACACAAGTAAGGCGAGGTGGTGGAAGGGGTGTTCTGCTGCTTGCTGAAGGACTAGGGAGATTTCCAAACTGTCTTTCCATAGGGAAACTGTTTTTCCTGCTCCTTCCTGGCAAAAAGGGCAGTAAGCACTGCAAACAACTGCTGAGTGGTCTGTCTCACCCCTAGCTTCCTAAATCCACCATGTAGCTGGACTGGGTGAGACACTGTGCTTTTGGAGCACATCCTCCACTCAAGGCTGTAGTAGAAGTGTCAGGATTTGTCTTTGATGAGACATTCCGCCAAAACAGAAATAATTGTTCCTCAAGAAATCATGGGCCTAAATCACTTTATGGGCCAAAAGCTACTTTATGCATCTGAAATTAGGCATACAGCTAATGCATCACTTTGTTACAATGCGGGGTTATGGAAGGATATAGATTTGTCCTTTGTCTTCTTCGTGCTGATCTAGGTGTGATCCAGCAAAAAACCAGCTGGTGACGAGGAAAATTGAGCTTACACAATTGGAAGTTTCCTGTCAGCACATAACAAGAACACCCTTATCTAAACTTGTGTTACTATGAGCTGAGCTCAGTCATCCTGAGGGCTCCCAATGTGCACTGCCAAAAGAGCAATTCTGACATAGGTCGGAACTATTTAACTCCTACCATGTACTGTAGCTAGAGTTTCAGAAAGGGCCAGGGACTTGGCTTCATTTTATTAGTTGATTTGTTTTGGGAAGTCCTAAAAGGTCCTTGGCTTTCTCAGACTGGCCTAGTCAGCCTTTCCTGAAAACAAAACTCTACTAATGCTGTCATTATGTTTTTAAGATCTCAGCCAATTTGCAGGTGCATGAACATAGCAACAGACACAAACACATAGATACAGACATATGTATTTCACAACTACTATATACAGAATACAGAACAGGAGGTGCTAGTCTTTTCTTGAAAAAGGCATGCAGCTCTCAGTGCCGCAAGTGTATCTTTTTCATTTTACCACCAAAAAACCAGAAAAAAAATAGGGTCTGTTTCTGACCAAGGAGTATGGAATATGCTCCATTTTATAAAATGTATGTGCTTGCCCATCAGCTGACTATTTCTTTAATACATCAAAATAATTAGAACATTTCTTCTCTTTTTTTTTTGACTGAAATGAGAACTTTATTTTTGTTGAATGATTCACTTTTCACAGCTGTTATTACTTCTTCAGCCTACTCTGAGTTCACAATAGTAACTGAAATGTCCTCAGACAAGCAAATGGGAAAATGGCCTATAAGTCTTTATTGTTATAAACGATTTGTAAAACTTAAGATGTTGAAAGGTAAGAGTGGTTTAAATAAATCTCAACAATGCTGACTCAAAGGTTTAAAGCATTGCTTAAGTCCCTTGATTAACCCAGCTTCTCAATATTTGACATGAATCAATAACTCTGAGATGTCTTTTCTCTCCTCTAGCTTTGTAAATATTTACGCAGCCAGTCCCCTGAAATATGACATTTAATCCTGTTGAAGTCATTATTTGAATGCTGCATATGAAGAGATATAAAGTATAATAGTTCCAGTGATGCTAGTTAAATAATTGGCACTAGGGACGAAATCTGCTGCATTTCTCTTGTCAATAGCCAGGATTTATACAATATAACTATGAGTAAATGGAAAGCAAAATCCACTTGCTGTCCCAAATCTTGGGCCAGCTTCTGGGAATGCAGGTTTCTTTATCCTGTCTGATGCCTGGGCCTGTGCCTTAGCATTACAGCAGCCTTTTGTTCCAGTTAAATGATGCATTGAGAGCTAGATTAAAGCCAATAGTGAAGGGATGGCACCTCTATTAGCTTGTCCTCTGCCTTTCCTTTCTGGAGCATACTATAATGAATGCTCTCTGCACTCCAGGAAGCTAGAAGATGCTCTACCCAGAGTTTCCAGGACCTGGGGAAGACTTCTGTAGGAATCCAGTGCAAAAGGACTATACCAACCCTCCAGATCATGGCTGGAATTCCTGGTAAATGTGCAAGATTTGCAGCAGGTTTGTATTTAAATGATTTAGTTTAAGAAGCACAGTGATATGCTTATTCCTATGACACTGCGCTTTTAGTCATTGTTTACTGATTGAGTCTGATTCATCTGTGGGTTCTGTCAGGTTTTGCAGTTGTAGTCTTTGCCTTTAGGTAGTCCAGCAGTAGAAGGAATTGGGGAATAATGAGGAAGCAGAGAAAGATGACAGTGGGACAAGATATTCAGAGTCGGCCAGCAAGAAATCAGAATTGGATCTTCCTTCAGAAATGCTCCATTCTCATACAAATTTGGACCTTTCTGTTCTTCTAGGATGGATTCTCATCCTAAGAGGACCTAAAATAGCATATTTATTGGCTTTCCTATGAAGCAATGAGAAAAAAGCAGTGTCCAGTTCTCAAATCTATAATAAAAACCTTTTTTTTTTTTCCTTAGAAAATTTTCCAGCTGTAATAAAAAATACAATAGATTTCTACAGGTTGTTCTGAAATTGTTCTTCAGCTTATCCCGCCTGTTAAAAAGTGGAGGAAAAGATTGCTTGTGTTGTAGTAACTCAGGACGTGGGCAAAGATGTTTCTTACTTGCTTTATCATGCCAGACCCCTTAAGGACCCCTCATTATATGGAGAGGTCTTCATGCAGAGGTGCTGAAGTGCTGCTGTGCTTGTGTGGCTCAGTTTGACCACTGCATAATCCAAGCAGAGAGATGTGTGGTCCAAAGGACAGTGCACCACTGAAAAGGTGACGTGGGAAGTCAGTGAAATTACTGTCAGTTTTCCTGAGTTTGTGCTTATACAGCCCTTAGGAGCTATTTTGACCAATATATCCACAAATATGTATAATTCTGGCTAGGGCAAAATCCAGATTGCATTTGGGCTACTAATGGAATCTTCTTCAGCTTTGCTTCCATATGACGTTGGACTGCTTGTCTTACTGACTATTTCTCCCCTCCCAACCCTAGACTGAATAGGATCTGCAGAATGCTGCTTCTATTTAGGGATGTATTTTCAGGTACTTTGGGATTAAAAAAAATTAGATGTCTCTAAACAAAAGTTTTCATTTTCAGAAACACCTGAAAGTTTTGAAGGCCCAAGAGATTTGGGGGGATTTGGTCCAGTTGGAAATCAGGCTAGAGAAAATATATCAAAGTATGAATTAAAACTTTCAGAGATGGAAATATAAAACTGATTATCTTGGTTAAGAAAAAGTAAAATATTTTGCTTACATTGGCCAAGTAATGTTAATGTATAGATATCAAGTTAACAAGTACATAAAATAGCAATGGGACAAATTAAGAGAGGAGCCTTAATGTGCATAGACATTTGCTCAGTCAGCCAAAGTTCCTAAAGGGTCAGCTGCAAGTCTGGAAACATAAACACTGGTGTCTAAAATAGAAAATGTTATTTTGGATTTTTTTTCCTCTTTCTCCATTGTATGTTTTACCACAAAACCAAACAAAAAAAAGGCCACGGGTAATGGTCATGGAGTGCTTGAAGGGCATTTGTCTTCCCTCATCACAAACTGAAGGTATGTCAGAGACTTTTAGCTACAAAACATACATGCAGGAATCACTGCGTACGTAAGAGCTGTGAGGACTAAGTGATCTGATCAACCTTTTCTGTATCTCTTGTTAATAATAATTATTTGTACTTAAAAGAAGGAATAATGGTTTGGCACCCACATTTGAGGAATAGTTGGTTTGGGGGTTTTTTCCCCCTTAGATGCACAGCAGAACTCAGAATTCTTACGGCAAAAAAAGGCCAGAGAGCAGATGAGGTGAAATGACAGATTCGGGTAAAACATGAGCAGCCAGCTCACAACAAGCGAGTTCAGTGCATGACAATCCTCCTGCTCTTCCCTAGGGACTGAGCAGGATGGTTCAAGAAGGAGCAGATGGAAACAGCTGCCAACAGATGAGTACTGGAATGGATTCAAGCCACACTACTTGCTGGAACTTGAGAGCTTGTGATGGCCTGAACTTCTCCAACCACAGGTATCTAAGATTTGGAACCAGGCAGCTGTCAGTCAGTTCCTATTTATGAGGACCAGAAAAAACCCACTGTTGTCTTATGGTGTGGGGAATCTTTTAAGCTGTGGCTGCAGATAGTACTAAAGATAAAAGAACCCTACTAAGATATTTTTCATGAATGTGTCTCTCTCATAATCCATTCACTCAAAATGGTTGTTTCTCTTGACCTTGAGCTGAGATTTAACAGGTGGGTAAAATATAAATTTAGGAAATCCAGTGATGCAATGCTGATGCTTTTATGTCTTCTTGCATAATTTCGAGCATACAATGAAGAATAATAAATGGCAAAAGCTAAAGTGTCCTTGGCAAACAAACAAACAAAATAGCACCCTGTGATATTTTTACCTTTGTTTCCCCTCACCACTCACACTTTTTACTCCCACAGAGCTTGAAATATTAACCCAGCATGTTAATTTATTTCTTCCAGAGTTGCCCTGACCATTGCATTTAACATCTCTCTTGGAAGTACTTCAAACCAAGTGGCTGGCTCCATCTCTAGCTTTGTTAATTAGGCACATTACTTGGTTGCTTTTTCTCATATCGCTTAATGTAATTGGCATTTGTGAAGCTTTTGAAAGGCATGTTTGGGACTACATTCTGTGCAGCTGGCTTTCAACTGCAAGCTGTTTTAAGTGTGTAGTTCTGTAGAGGACAGCCTTTGAGAGCGTAGAGCATGTGCGCCTAGCACATACCATGCTTCCTTTCCAAAGGGAACAAAGGGATGGAAGTGTGGCCTGTCCCACACAAAGGAATGTGTGTGACACATGAACCCCCCTGCATACTTTTGTATTTCTATGGCATTAGGTCTGTAATGAGAGCATTACGTGCCCTGGTTGAAGAATGGGTCTCCCTTTACAAGCTGTTGTAGAAATGCTTTGCTCTGTGATGGTCTTTGTCCCAACCTGTGGGCCACACATAGGCATACCTTGCCATATGGACACAAAAGCCTGTGGTTTTTCCATAAAAGTGCATGGGTTTGTACCTGCTGTAATAATTCCAGCAGATAAGGGTACCAATACTGTGTCAACTGCCAGCAAGACTGATGAATTTACACTGGGAAGGAATTCGGCTCATTGATCTCAGTTATTGTGGTGTGAAATGATACTCTCTACCTGAGCTGAGAAAGAGTTAGATGGGAGAGTTTAGGGGGAAAAGAAAGGAATGTGTGCACTAAAAAAAAAAGGTCAGTTCTGTTTTCATGGAAAGGCTGCCCTCCGGTGGCCTGGAGAAAAGCCTACATACTGCTTGTTGGTTCAATAATGTATTTTCACACTGCAACAAGCAGCAGCTCCTCAAATGTGGATTGTCTAGGCTCCTGCCTCAGGAGAGCCACAGGTGCCATAAAAACAAGTGAAGAAGTTCAGAAAAAAAAGGTATGCTTTATTTGGTTTAGGATTCAGAAGCAGGGCATCAATGTGAAATAAAGGAATGTTGTGTGGCCAAAGTATAAAATGAATCATAGAATGTTTGGGGTTGGAAAGGACCTTAAAGATCATCTCATTCCAGCCCCCTGCCAGGGCAGAGACACCTTTCACTAGACCAGGTTGCTCAGAGCTCCATCCAACCTGCCCTTGAACACTTCCAGGCATGGGGCACCCACAGCTTCTCTGGGCAACCTGTTCCAGTGCCCCACCACTCTCACAGTAAAGAATTTCTTCCTAATATCTAATCTAAACCTACTCCCTTCCAATTTGAAGCCATTCCCCCTTGTCCTGTCACTACATGGTCTTCTAAATTGTCCCTGTTCATCTCGTATTTTTCCTCCAGGTACTGGAAGGCCACCCTGAAGCCTTCTCTTCTCCAGGCTGAATAATCTCAACTCTCTTAGCCTTTCCTCGTAGGAGATGTGCTCCATCCCTCTGATCATCCTAGTGGCCTCCTCTGGACTAGCTCCAACAGGTCAATATCCCTCCTGTGCTGAGGACCCAGAGTTGGATGCAGTGCTCCAGCTGGGATCTCACCAGACCAGAGTAGTGGGGAAAATCACCTCCCTTGGTCTAGCGGCCAAGATTTGTGCCCTACTGAGGGACTTTGTCACCAGACAATTGCATCATGGTCCTGCGGTCATCTTCGGTTTCTGTGCATCTTCCCCACCTGCCTTCTGGCAAGCAGTCTGTCTGCCCCAGGACCCCTGCTCTCAGCACAGGCCATACAATGCCTTCAAAGACCTTCCATTTACTCCCTCCTTTTGTCTTTATTTTTCACTTAAAACAAAGAAGAATAGAGTGGTGCCCCAAAATCTGTCTAGCAATAAAAAACCCAAAACCCAACCAACCATACTATTCCTACTGTTTTTTCTCCCTGTTTCTCTAGAAGGATAGGGAAGAATTTGGTTTTCCCCATATATTTTTCCTGATGTTCCTAGTGTACAGGGCTCCAGGAGCTAACTGAAGGCTGTGAATATTTTTGCTGTTTCTGCACCAACAAATTTTATATTATGGAAAGATGAAATTCACCATTTTAGGAAGAAATGCAGTTTACATTTTTCCCAGCAGATGTGGCTGTTGGACCAGAAAAGGCTCAAGGTCAGTTCAGGTGGGTTAGGGAGGACTGTGGAGGCTGGGAGACCCCCTTTTACTGCCATGGGTATGCAGCACTAGGTAACTGTGCTGAGACACAGACTTCTGAGTGAATCTGACTCCAAACAAAAAAACCCAACACCCCAATCATGTGATTAACAACCTCCCTCAATCATGTGATTAGGCGGGTTACTGTCTGTTGGAGTTTTTAGTAATTTTTTTTATAAACAGTTACAGTATTTGCCTCCCTATTAATAGATCTGGGGTTATTCATTGAGTGTTACATAAAATAGCACACTTGATGTTGCTAAGATGTCTGTAGATGATAAAAGTTATTGGAATTTTAGAAAGAAAATGTGAGTTCAGTGCCATGTTGACTGTGTTATTGGGAAACCCCTGAGGTTTTCTGTCATGCCATTGTTACAGGATATGTCAGTTTTCACCATTAACTTACAGTGTTAAGGTCTTTATTCAGAAGTGTCTGTGTATGCAAGATGTAGGTTTCTGGGTCCACAGGGAAATTTCTAAGTGTCTTGTACTGGCCCGAGTGGCTCTTCTGTATTATGCTAGGGACCGTCCTCTCCCTTGTTAGCCCTGAAATGTCAAATATTGAAAAGTCTCCACTTAATGACATTCCCAGTTGTGCAACCAGCCTGTTGAGATGGGAGCATGCTGCGTCCATCAAGGAGAGGAGGTCATGGCTGTTCAACAGTTTTACTAGAAAACCAGTGATTTTGAAAGGCTGAGGGAGGGTGAGCTGATAGTAAATAGTGCTTAATGAGGTACTTGGATGTGCCTCCCAAGATGATCTCTAGGTCGTGCTGTCAGAGATTTGCACTCTGACTCTACAAAGACCTTTTTACCACTGCTTGTGAAGCCAAGACTGCCACATGCAAGTTATGTGAAATGACCTTCATACCATCTCCTGCTATCACAGGCTCCGTGTCAGCCACTCATTCAGGAATGGTTGTAGGCTTTCAGCACTGTTATGGGGGCAGTTTCTGGTTTGTACTTTGAGGATCAGGTGAGCACCAAAGCCTGGCAGCTTGTTCAGAGGGTTGTGCTCAGGGGGATCGGCACATCTGAAAGCGCTATGACAGAAATGGGTCAGTGACCAGAGCACGAGCAAAGGGTCACAGCAGGGAGTTTGTCCTGGCTTTGCGCTTCTACATGAACACCATCCCAGGCAGTATTATGTGCAGTAGTCTGAAAATATTGCTACTGAAGCTGAAAATATTCCTACTGGTTTCAAGGAAATTTTTAAACAAAAAGGAAATATTAATTTATTCTTATTAAAATTCATGAGGTATGAGGTACAAATGTTTCCTTCTCTGTTTTGGATGTAGTTGTTCTGAAGATAGCAGTTTTGGCCCTTTGCACACTTTGAGCCTTTCAAATATCTCTGCAAAATACAAGATGTAAAATGAAAACTGTTTTTCCTACCATGTTCAAGGGGGTTTTGTAAGGGCTTTACCTTGAGTTGAAAATGACAAGTCATTTTAGAAAAGCAACATCCGGTGTGAAGCAACTGCCAATTTAATATTTCTTTAATATATTTGGATACAGATAATAAAATATTTTTAAAGGGAAAAAATATACCAGGAATAGTTCATATATTTTTTACCTAAAATTGAATGTTCAGTATGTGAAATGCTTCTGTAGCAGCTTCAATGAGAATGCAGGAAACGGTGTTTAAAATTGATATTTGAAAACCCAGGAATTTTATTGCACTTTGTTGTGAAATATTGAAAGTAGGAAAAGGATCCTCTTCATTCTCATACTTGCAAATGATCTGATGAAAGGTAAAATTGGAGCATTTAATATATATAAGTGAGGCATAAATTTATTCCTCTTCACTTTTTCCATAGCAGTGAGTGAGATAAACCAGTAATACTGTGTTTGTCATGCAGTGCTTTCTTAAGTTACCAAATCAAACCAAACATTCCTAAAATGCACACTTATCATTATGTTCGAAGACAGCTACTTTCCTTTAATTGTTTGTATCTGGATAACTTTCCCTTTGGAGGTAGTATTCCTTAGGAAACGTCATACTGAAGTGGAACCTGTGTCATATAAACTTGCAGACTCAGTGTGTGTTCGTAGCCCATGCTGGAGCATATCAATAGGCCAAGTTAGGCTGCACTTTGTCTTGTAGGATCAGCCCTAAATGCCTAAATTCATCTTCAGGAGCCCAGTTTAAGAACCAAAGTTTGTAAATGTTGGATCAGTCTTGCATATGCTCCTTGGCTGTGTCAGAACTAAACCAAAACTCTGAATCCAAATATTACTAGCTTCAAAATATGTATTCATAGACTGGCATATACTTCTATCAGTAACATGCTGTCCTCGTGATGCAAAGGGCTTTGTTTTAAATATATTTATTGCCTTAGAAATAAACAGGAAGAAATTGCACAGGGAACAATTTTCCTTATCTGAGTAAAAAAAAATAAATATATCTGTAACCTAAACATGTATTTATCAGTGCTGATGCCCTTTGGCCTTACTACAGTGAACTTTTCTCATTGACATCAATGGGAGAAAGATGGGCTCTGCATAGGAAACCTATGAATATTTTTTCTTCATCATCCATCCATCTATTTTGGGATGTGCTAAATGTCTGTTCTCTGTTGTAACATTAACATCAGTATGTGGAAACTCGGGTGGCTAAAATAAATCAGTGAAATGCAATATACATGACTTCACATGGAACTGCATGCACATTGTTGAGCACAAGTGCCCTGTGCCTGCTCTGCTGTGCCAGCCCTACAGCCAGGTACCCCATTGTGTCCCTGTGAAGTGGGGGGCAAGCAAGGCAGGCATGAACTGTGTGCTGCCAGTACATCCAGAGCCTCTGTCATTCCTGAGGCAGCAAAATACTTTTTGGTTGTCATTAAACGGCAGTAAAATTGATACTTTTACCAGCCTTAAATTATGAGGATTAAAAGATCTTTAGTATTTCACAGAAGCATTTTTTTTGATCTTTTGCATTGTGGGCCTGATTGAGTGTTTGCTGAAGGCAATGCAAATGATATTGATGTGTGAGGTCCTGATTTGTGAGGCAATTGTCTCTCCGTAGCTTTTGTAAGTTAGGGATGCAGGCTTCCAGCTAACCTGGGCCATTTTTCCAACCTTACTAGGGATCCTCCTGATTTGTACTAGTACGAATTGGCACATTCTCAAATTTGTTTGATTTTTATTTTTAATGGAAAAATGGAAGGGGTAAGCTCACTCTTTATGGGCTGGAGTGTTTCCTGCCCACAGGGGAATCAGTGGGAGGCCTTTACGAAGTTGAACTTTGATGAAGATGCTGAGTGGCCAGTCCTGCCTTGGCGACCCCTCCGATCCCTGGGAGCCTGAGCTGCTCCACAGAATGGTCCTGCACCTCAACACTGATTTATCATCCACCATGACCACAAGCTCATGGACGAGGAAGGAATACCCATGGCTGCTACCATCCCTCCCCTTCTGGCTTCAGATAAATCAGCAAGCTTGGAGCATGACTGCCCCAGGAATAAGGAGAAGCAACTGCATTGCTCTGCTCAACACACGGCAGCTTGCTCCTCTCCACAGAACACTGATCTTCAAGGCCGTACATGATTAAAGGAGGGGGCGACATTCCCTGGAATTAGCTGTTTTCTTTTTCCTGCTTAAGAGGTAAGAGCTGCACAAACTCCCTCTTTAATTGTCGCCTAACAGAGAATACAATGACTAATCTGTCATCAAAGTATTTAGGGATGATGATGATACCTAGATTGGTTTTCAGTGTGTTTTTTGTTTTTAGTGATGTTTATACAAAATCCATAACTCATAGGGATGTGATAAGAAAAAGGTTGTAGTTGCTGGTTATTCTTGTCCAGCTGCACAGAAGTGCCCTGATGGTTACTTTCCAATGACAACCAGCTCAAGGCTTAACATTTTTCAGTTGCACAGCCAGCTTTCAAGGTTACACATAGATACTGAACGAAACAGAGCCCACTGGTTATTTTTAGAGAGGCTCTAAACAAGAAGTAAATCCCTAGAGCAATGCTGCCAGAGATGCATAAAGTTCAAATCCAAATTAAAACTGCCTATCTTTGGCCTAAATTCCAACTTGAACTTGAGGAAAACTGTGATCTGTAACTTGGAACTTTATGACAAAAACTCCTTTGCAATTAATTTCTAATACCTGAGAATACATGAACATGGCACAAACACTTGAAAAATAGAATTTGAATGAAAAATGTGGACATTTGTCCAAAAATGTAGTTCTTGGTCTTGTGAGATAGTATTGTATGACTTTAAGTTTCAGTAGCTGCATTGGAATTTGGAGAGTCTAATTTTTTGTGATTCATAGTTTCAACACATCTTTGTAAGATCAAGTCCTACAATGTAATTGTAAATTTTGGGGGCAGGAGAAACATGCTTATTTACTGATCCCTTTAATAATGACCTGTGATGCTCAGGTCTTGGTTTAGCAATGACCATGACAGAATATGAAGAAAGTAGACCCCTTGTCAGCAGCATATTTATGCAAAGTAGTGCAACTGAAGCATGTTCTTGATTGCTTTGCTGAATCAGAGCCTGTATCTTCTTCCTGCCAAGGCAGAGATCTAATACCACTCCTAAATGCACTAGTAATTCTAGAAGCCCTAATGAAAGTCAAGATAACACCACAGATTTTATAAATAAGGGTCTTTATTTAGAATACTGTTGAAAACATTCTTGGCAACCATATCGTATAAATATATAAAGTTAAAGTTTGACACAACAAACCAAGCAATATTAAATATTTTTAAATTTTTCCCCTTTTTAAGTTTTGCTTTTTTTTCTTTTTTTTAAATTTTATTTCTTTTGCTCTTTTTTCCTTTTCTTCTTTTCTTTTATTTTTTTTTTTTTTTTTGGAAAGCAACTCTTATTTACAATTATACAAAAGTTTTATAAAAAATGGTCCGCAACCTTATTTTGGCCAGAACAGGAGTAATAGGAAGGATCTGTCATGCCACTACTGCTGTAGATTTCTATTTTCCTCCACATTCAAGAGCCAACTTCCTATTCCCCACAGCCCAGATTAAACATTGGCCATTTCATGGTATACAGTTTTCTCTCTAGACGTATTAAATAACTTTAGTTTAACAACCAATAAATAACTATATGTATTTTGAAGTGATACAGATTTGCAAAGTTATATAGTTGAAGGAATTTTCAGTGATATTTTAAAACTTGAACAAGTCTTAAGAAGTCTTTTCAACCTTAGAAGGCAGGTCTTGAGCATGGCCAAATCGAGCAAATTGTTTTCAGCGCAGTCCAGCTGGAGGGGTCCTTATAGCACTTGGTAGATGGGGTTGCTGCTGCTGTTATCCTGGGGAAGTGGGGTGCAGTTGGTGGGGGAAGGAATTTGGGCTCCACTATCACTCAGACTCACTCCTTCTGGAGGGGAACAGGGACTCCCTTCAGCAACAGTTTCCACTGGAGGCAGTATAGGGCACGTGGAATTATCTGTGGAAATCCTCTCTACAATGCTTGAGAGGCAATCGAGACTTGAAACAACAGAACTCTTCCCATGCTTTGGATCTAAAAAACAGACAAAAAGGTGCTCAGATTATCCACTGGGTCCTTAACATCAGTGGGCAGCACATATTTGTGAGCATGAGAAGACTCAGAGGAAATGAATATTGGTGAAGGACACCAATTATCAGAAAACAGATTGTAATTTCAAAATAGAAGAGAGGCCCAACCACAGTGTGCTGCTCTGGCGGCAGGGAGGATCCATGGCTTCACTGAGTCCACAGAAAGGGAAGAACAGATTTGAAATCAATCATAAATTACTCCAGTTTGGATCAATGACAGAGTAAGAAGAGTTTTCATGTAAGATATGGTTAAAAGCTGAAAATTAGTTGCAGCGAACACACTTCTATCCAAATGTTATATTTGCAAAATAGGGAATACAACTATAACACATCCCCTTATTTGCAAATAAACCTAGAGAAAATCCAATGCCTCTACCAGCAGCAATGGCTCACTGGCTGGAAAGGCAGGTTCCTGTCTCAGCCCATATGGACATGGAGCAGGCACAGGAAAGCTGCTGCCCTGCCTGCCTCTGTCTCAGTGTTTCACACTGCTGTTAGGGCACGTACTCACCATTTGGGGACTCTGTGTAGTAGCTGCTGTCATAGCTGTTCCTTCGGCGGGAGCTGCAAGGAGGCCCGCTGTACTCCATCTGGGAAGGAGAGAAATCCGAGTGAGGTCAGACGCTTACCCAAATCCCAGTAACCATCTAATTTCATATCTCAGTCTCTAGTATGTGCCATCATTCCAGTCCTGGCTGAAATGCCATCAAGTTGTAGATTCTTCTAGTGAGGAAGAACGTAACTTGGCTAGAAGGGGATCCACCCCAGAATATTTTACGTGGCACAGCTGCTCCATGGGAAAGTTACCACTGATGCATCGAATGCTGCAGCTTTAGAAATGAAATTAGGCTTTCCAGCATTCTGACCAGATACAGCCCTTCACGTATCTTTAGTTTACGACAGGGAGACTGAAAGAGGAATGACGTCTTTTTAATTTAGTTTTTGATAATTTTTCTGAACATGAATTCCTCTTTAAAAGCCTCTGTCTACCTTTGTCCCTTTGTATTTCCTTCAGTTTCTCTTCCCATTTCCATTTCGTAGAGAAAATGCTACAGAACATTGACTAATGTATTTGTTTCCAGTACTTCAATCCACAATGAAATTCCTCTATTAAAAGAGGCTGTATCTTGAAGAGGAATAATTTGTGTAAATCTCTTTAATCTGTCAAGTACCTCATAATCACAGATACTCAACTCAGTAAAGAGCACAAAAAGCAATCTCTGGTCTGAAAGTGCTGTTCATGGCCTATCCAGAGAGCTGACCTGGACTTTGGTCACCACATCCCACCAGTCCAGAGTCAGACCAGAGGCTGAACCTACAGCCCCAGCCAAAAAATGTGGGGATGAGACACCCTCTCTGGCACCCACCCTTCTTCTCCCGTGCCCATAATGCACAAACAGGACTGAAAGCCTGAATTCTCCTTCCTATTGCTTGTAAGTATGTATGGAGGGGGATGAAGTGAGTGAGAAGAGAAATGGAGAACCTTTTCCTTAAGGGTCAAGAAAAACAATTCTTGTTGCTTACACCCTCCTCCTGTTATCATGATGAATAGCAGAAAACAAAACCCAGACTCTTGTCAATTCCCATGTAACTATCATGTCCAAGGGGGCCCTTCCTCTCTGCTGTCCTTAGAGGATTCAAAGGTAATGAGACAGCAGAGGATGGAAACAGATGCCTCGGGAGCTACAGGACCACAGGCAATACCCCCCGGTGCCCATCCCAGGCAACTCCCTGAAGTCCTCCCCCAGCAGCTTTCCACTGGCTCCTCCAGGACATGGGGAACCTGCCTAACTTCTCATCCCAGGGAACAAAGTGTGTAAGAGATTCTTCTTCTTTCCCAGAGATCCTGCCATGTGGGGACCCAACCTCCCTTCACTGTGGGCACTCAAGGCACAAGAAAGGACTTTGTCTTCTGCCTGGGGACGTACAGAAGGCAGCTGCTATAGGGAAGGCAGGAAGAGGCGACTCGCCCTGCTCAGGTTTGGACCAACAACATCCAGGGCACCTTGGTGGCAGGGAGTCCTCCCTGGGGCACTCACCATGCCATCGGAGCAGTTGGAGCGGGGGCTGGAGGCATCCGATTCCCCGCTGTAGTGCTCCAGCACCGGGTAATAAGCGTCCTCCTGCTCGCGCAGCAGGGCCTGCAGGCTCTCAATGTAGCGGATGGCGTTGCGCAGGATCTCCACCTTGGGCAGGCGCTGGTTGGGGTTGGTGGAGGTGCAGCGCTTGAGGGTCTCGAAGGCCTCGTTGACCTTGCTGAGCCGCCGGCGCTCCCTCATGGTGGCGGCCTTACGGCGATCGGCGTTGGTGGTCTTCCTCTTGCACGCCTTGCAGGCCCACAGCAGGCAGCGGCCAGCCTGGTGGTGCCCGCTGGGCGCCCGGACGTGCTCCTCCTCGTGCCCATGGTGGTGCCCGTGGTGGTGCGGGTGCTCCTCGGGCTTCAGCAGACCCCCGACGTGCACCAGCCGGGGGTCCAGGTCCTCGAAGAAGTGCATGTCCGATGTGTTGAAGCACGGGTCATCGTAGAAGTCATCGGCGGCTGTGAAGGAGCAGAGGGAGCCCTCCGTCATCTCCATGGGGCCCAGTAAGTCCATGGGGGCGGCGGAGGGGACAGCGGCTGGGCCAGAGGTGACAGCGAGGGGCTCAGAACGGAGGGGCCTTCGACCGGGCTGCTCTGCGGCCGGGCGGGTGCGCGGAGCCGAGACCCTTGCAGCCTCTCCCAGGCGAGGCCACCAGCGCTGGCTGCTGCCCCGACCCCCTC
>WEIT01023376.1:243-100739 GCA_013389985.1 Dryoscopus gambensis | reverse complement strand
GCCTGATATAGCCGGGCACCTGCGACACACCTTGCGCGCTGCGCCGCCCGCCCTCCGAGGGAGGAGGAGGAGGAGGATGTGGGTGCGGATGCGGATGTGGGGGGGCCGGCGGGGGCTGGCAATGGCGTGCGTGGGCCTGGGCGGGCGCGGCGGGAGCGCGGACAGCTCCAGCCATCCTGGAGAACCGGCGCGATGCCGTCCCGTCTGAGAATATCCTAAATAGTGAATGATTGACATAAAACATGTACTTTAACAGTTAAATAGATGTGTTAACTTGGGTTCCACTTGGAGTCGTGCCGCACACTCGTGCTGAAGTGGTTATAAAACACCGAATCTTAATTATGAGTGATTTGAGAAAAAGGATTCTGCAATGGTTGTTCTTAATAAAACATTCCAGTATGTACTTTCCCCTCAGTGGTTTATGATTACACATGTGTACATGTGTCACGGGTTTGGGCTATCCCAAGATGGCCCTAAAATACAAGAGAAAAACATAAACTTGTGTTGTGTGTTTAAGGTTTCTTCTTTTTTTTTTTTTCCCCCAAACAGAGCAACATAGGTGAAGTGAAAGTATTTCCTATTTAAGCAGGATATTAGAGGAAAGCAGGGAAGACAATCAGAAGCAGAAGAACTTAGGAAATGCACATACTTATTGCTAGCTCCTCCTAGGCAGGCTACAAGCCAACAGCTCAGTACACAGTTGTGTGACTTCAGTGCAGAGTGAGTCCAAGACACAGAAGCTGAGCAGTGTTGCACACGCATGTTCAGGGTACCAGCAGATCAGGATGCTGTGGCTCCCTCAGTTTGGTTCTTGGCATAGTCCCAGCTGCTGCCTCTCGTTCTTGATATCAGAGCTGTGCAGAGCCAGTGTTCAAACCGGTGTAAACTGGTGACTTGGCTTCCTGTCTCTAATGCATTCTCATTCTGGTACACCAATACCATGGATAAAACTCTTCTAATGTAAGAGCTGAGGCCTTTTCCAGGCAGTCACATTCAGCACCTCCAGCTCCAGCAGTGCATCTGAGACTGTGGCCAGGCTGGGCCGAGGCCAGCATGGCTGGTGAGAGCATGCAGGCAGAGGCAATCGTGGTGAGGGAGTGAGCTCTGCAAAGTCCTGGGAATTTAGCAGTGTGTGTATATGTCTTGGCTACAGAGTAAATTCTTTAGGTTTTTTGGTTTAGTTCTAAAAATGTTGATGCTGAACTGGTCCTACTTCTGCTGCTTAAACCATCTTCAGTATTTTAGTAACTAATAATCCTCGTACAGTTCGAGTACAGTAGAGTAACTTCAAAATACATGTTACTGACTTTTTCAACTGCTTTACCATACGGATGGAGCTTGGCATTTCTTGAGCATTTCTTTACCTTTAATAGATTCAAACCAGTGGAGCAAAAATGTGAGTAATCTCAACACCCTTCGAAATCAATAATTTTCTGTTCAGTGACTTTGTTTAGTAAGCTCAGTGTTATGTTAAGCAGATGACTCCCCCACGAATCCAGGATGCTAAGGGCAGAATCATTTTCCGTTGCCTGTTTTAATTGTTATTGGATCTGACTGCCTAGAGCAGAGCATGCATCATCTGAGAGTAGTCACGTAGAGATGTGAGAACATTGCTCATGAGAAACTTAAATAATTCTTGTTCAGTGCCTCCATCTCATATTCTATTCAGCACTCTTTGCTGTAATTATCCATTTTTAAGTTCTGATTCTTCATATTGTAGTTAAATTAGAAGTTTTGCTTAAGAAAAATCAAACAGCATTTAAGCATTTGGGTAAAATTTCACACAAGTAAAATATAACTGTAATGTTTGCAAGGCTAAAGTAAGTACTTAAATTCATTAGATGTCAATATATTGGCAAGACACTTGAACAACATATGACCTTATTCTGAAGTTCTAAGTAACTGTCCTCTTCTTCACTGTAGCAGTAGGGAGTTTTGCTGGAAAGATGTCCCTCCATCAGCTACCTTTTAGCTCCTTCTATTCCAACTGCCCTTGTTTTGGCCTGTAAAATAGTTGCTGGTGTTTTATTATTCCAGAATAATTCTTTGACTGCCTCAGAAGAGGAGGAGCAAGTGTGGTGCCCATGTGTGTGTATGCAGACATCCCAACCTAAAAAAATGCTCGATGACCTCCTTTCTTCGGCCAGTCTGAATAACTTGAAGGGTGAAATAGCAATAGAAAGCAAGTTAGCCGGTGTCCCCATGGAAAATTTTGTAGTTGTATTTTGGTAATTGGGCATTCATTATGATAATTTCTGAGCATATCAGCTCACAGGCGCTTGTATCTGTATTAGTGGACTTTGGAGACTTGGAAAACAATATTAAATTATCCCATTTCAGTGGTGGTCAGCTAAGAGATGAGGGCAGTTCCTAAGGGCATCTGTGATGCATGGAGCTGATCTGAAAACTAACTCTAATTTCTTTAATCTCCATATGTTCCTTTTATGAGAACACCATTCAATGTATTTTGCTTTGTGCGTCATAGAAATAAAGGAAATAGATGTCATTTGTACTGTTACCAAATGTATTGTGGTGAAGTTCTGTTACAAAGTAGTGGGATGCTTGCTACGTAGGGTGAGGTGATGTCACATGCTGGTTGTATCTGGACTGGGGAAAGCATCATTGCTCCATAAGGTTGTGACCTCAGGAAGTGCTATATCCTGGGGAGTAAGCACTTTGTTCAGTTTCTTAGTTACAACATTTCAGCACAGAATTGCAGAATATTCCGAGTTGGAAGGGACCAACAAGGATCATTAAAGTCCAGCTTGACAGCTGCCTGCTATCAGGTACGGTTGCTTTTAAGATGGCTTGCTTTTTTCCTCACCAGCCCTAACCTGAAGGGAAAGTCTTGGTGTCTCTCTCCCAGACTGTATTCTGCAGAGGAGTGCAGGTCATTGCAGAAAGGGTTGGTGACATCTGTAAACAGGGTTGGTGACAGGCAAATGCCTTGGTGAAAGGTATTTTTTCATTTTCATGATTTGGCATGATTTTGGTACAACACATTTTAAAGTGTGTTGAAAATGTATGGCAGAGTGGGAAGCCAAACAGCCACAGTGTGGTATACAGAACTACAATTAAAATTCCATCCAAATAAGCTCTCTTGCACACAAACCCATACCTTCCGTACTCCTTGCCACTCCTTTTCCTATTTATTCTTTGGCAGAGTGCAGTAGAACGGACTGTTTGTGTCAGTGGGCTTTAGCAAGCCTCTCAAAATATCCTTTCTCCTGAGCTTACTTTGCAAACATTTAGTTGCATCTGGCCATTTTCTACTCTGATTCTCTCATTTAAAGCTAGACTCTTTAGGCTGCACTTTGTAATCTGCAGTTGATATTGTTTATTCTTTCACCACAGGTAGTAAGAGTTGTGGCTGTTGTTTCTCTCCAGCTACCATCTGTTTGCTTCTTTCTAGCTGTGATGGGTATTTCATGTGCTTTGCAAATGTCTATCTAATGCTGCCAGACTTTCCTCTCATTCAGTGCCAATCAGTAGCTATGATGAAAAAAGAGGGCTGTGTGGGGAAAAAGTAATAAACAAATAAATGTACGATATGTATGCCTGTGAATCTGCCTTCTTCATTCATCATTTTGTTTTGTAATTAAGTGAAACCAAAGCTCTCTGGCAGGAAATTAGGAATGATTCATACAAACACCCATGAATTCCTGATTGCTTTTATTAGACTTGAAGTCCCTTAACCCATTTTTCTTATGCTTTTCTAGTCTCAGCAGGTGCTTCATCTCACTATTTTATCCAGTCCCACTCTTTTTTACCTCCTTTATCCACGGAGGAACAGCCAGCAAGACTTCTGAGTTGTTTTGTTGCCTTTTTGCACTGTATGACTCATGAAGTTAAAAAAGAAGCCTGAAATTTGGGATGTTACTACTTAAGTAAGCATAGAAAAATAACCTCTTTTAACTGACTTTCAGTAAAAGTGGTCAGCAGCAAAACATGAGATGGCCCTGGGGAGGCAACAGTGTTGTGACAAGGCTGCGAGGTAGACATTCTGGAAAATGCTTTTTATCTCTTTGTCACTGAGCAAATGAAAAGGTCCAGTTTGCTATAGTGCTCTGAAATCAGCATGTTTTAGCGATACGAGAGGAGGATTTCTCAAAAATAAAGCCTCGTCCCTTTGAAGTCAGTCTTGTTGCTGTCAAACAGAGCGGACGAAAGCCTGTATTTTGGGTATATAGGTACTGAAAATCACTATACTGTGCCAGATCTGCACATATTTTGCTACATTCAGTTTAATAAAATGAAGTACCATAATGGAGTCCTGTTTGAAAAATACTTGGATTAACTTTTAATTTTGGAAGTAATTTTTAAGTGCCTTTTTTGGCACTCACTTCAAATTCTCCAAGCCTTAGTTTTCATTTGCTTTCCTTTTCTAGAGTCCCAAAGATCTTCTTCCTATGACTGATATTTTCGTGTTTGCCAGACATCCATTACTACAGTGTTTGAAGCCAGATGAGATGTTTGAGGATGTTCCTATTGCTGGAAACAGCCATGTCTTTTTTGCCGCCATTGAGTGTTCCCATGTTGCATCAGTAGCTTGGTAAAGTTGCAACACTTTTCACTTCTGTTGTAACTTTTATCTCGGGCAGTTTGTTTCCATAGGCTTCGTTGGCGCAAGTCTGCATGGCGCAGATATTGAGAAGCTGGCTCATTGCCTCTCTTCTTTAGCAGTGAAGTTCTTCCTTAAGGAACTTTCCGAATGCTGGAGAACATAAAACATTGTGATATGTATAGAATTCTTTGAAACTTTACTGATTGAGATCTGTCCTTCAAACAGAATGTGCCCACAGGCCACAGGCATATCTCTGCCATGTCTAAAGCTAACACAGGAGACAAGCTTGTAAGAGTTTCTGAAATACAAGCAAAGCTTATCTTTAACCTTGTGTCACAGGACACGTATAGGAGGGTTTTCTAATCCATGCTATTTTCTTCTCTGCCATGTTTAAATTAGATTATCTGTAATTAATGCTTGCGTCTACATGAGACCCTTCCAGGAGCAGAGTTTGGAGACAGACAGCCTCTGCTGCTTCTCAGCCGGGAGCTGCCGGGGGGCTTTAGTGTACAGGGCACATGCTGCCCGTGTACCACCAGCCCTCACCCTCGTGCTGGTCCCCAGGCCCCCCTCCTTTCTTCTCACTCTCCCTGTGGGCTCTTTCCTGCTGCTGCACAACCACAGTAATCAGGCAGACTCGTCCTCTCCCTTTGCTCCACTCTCCCTCCTCTGGATCCCAGGAAAAGCTCTGTGCCAACAGCAGCTTTGGGATCAGTGTGTAGCTCTGCAGTCAAGCCTAGAAGATGTAAGTGCATCTCAAGTGCATTGACAGACTCTTGCTGTGACTGTTGTCCTGCCCCAGCCTGGTTTGCATTTGACACCTTCAGCTTTCCCACACCATCTGAAGTCCAGCTGCACGTGGCCGTGTTTGTGTGACTGCCTACATGTGTGGGGCTGCAAGTCAAACTGAGCTGTGGCCACTACTTAACCCATATCTAGACGCCGTATGTCACTATTTTCTCTTAAACACTTACCACTGCCTGCAATTTTAAATGTTGACAAATCACCCACACTGAGTTGTTCTGCCATTGTCTTTTCTCCTTGCATTTACAGAATCATTACATGTCCTGACTCAGCTCATCAGCTCACCCGTGTCTGTAGGAGCCCAGGCTCTGGCAGCACTTGGGTAGCCCATGGCTGAGATTGGGCAGAGGCAGCAGGGAGAGCTGGAGCGCAGGGGCAGTCTGTGCCCCCAGCCTGGTGGCTGCAGAGGACTGGCAGCCTGGCTAAGTAAGTTCCAGCCTGGCCAGCAACATTGGGCCTCCCATCTCCATTTCTGCTGTTATAAATACACTTGAGTTTTAAGTCGATTATTCATTTTAAGTGCTACTGACTGATACTACTCCTTTGATTTTTCTAAAGAGGCTGTGCTTAGGGGTAAGTTTGTATAAACTGGCTGGGTTTATCTGCCTCTGAGATTTTGCAATTGTTATTTCAGGTCACATTTTAAAAAGCATAGGCCAGCAAACATAAGGATCATCCATGTAATCTGTCTGTGGTATATCATAAGTCCAGTTGGTAACTGCAGGTGGAAGCCACTGGGCCTCAGCACTGGAGCACATTTAAGGGGATTCTGTGGAATTTCTGAAAACATGAGGCTCGCCCCAGGAAACGTGTTGCATAAGGGAGTTGTGCAATGCCAAACTTCCTAAAGTCTGTCATAATTTGTATACTTTGTGTACTTGCCTTTCTATTCTGCCTTCCTTTCTACAGCTGTGGGTTAGAATCTGTACTTGCTCTTGAACAAATGAGAAAATAAGACTTGACATGCTGAAAAAGGCAGAGCCTTTTCTTGTGTGTGTGCAGCCTGTGCCATCTGAAATCAGTGACCAGGTAATGCCTTCCAGGCAGTGTAAGCTTCAGTGGATGCACTCTGTGCTCCACATGGCCCTTGAGGGGACATCAGACCTCCCTCTTTGAGGTTAGCATGAGCAGTGCACTTTGTACCTACTCAGAATATCTGGGCTAGCAGAAGTAAACTGTAGGCAAGGCATGAAGATCCAGAAACCATTTATTGCCTTGCTGCTGTATGCTACTGACAATCAATGTTCATAGAGTCCCTGCTAGTACCAGGAGCATGCGGTTTGGAAGTACAGGTACTTCTGGGAGTTAACAGGTTTGGCTGATGCCATTTGCTACTTGGCTTGAGAGAGAGGAAATTAAAGCCACAGTTGTGGTAAGAGGAGTATGAAATGTTTGCAGGTGAAGAGGAAGTGATTCTAAATGTTTTGGCTTTTGTAGTGAACAAAAAAAAATGAATGAATCATTTTCACAATTTTTGTAAAAGAATCCTTTCAAAGCTTAAGTGAAACTGCTTGAGAAAACATATGAAAATGTTCTTTCTTTGAAATTTTAATGTGAACATTCATCAGCTAAATGTTTGTTTTAAATTTGTATTGAGTCTGCAGTGGTGAATCAGACAAAACAGAAGTGGATAGTTTCACTCAAACATCATGGACCTTAAAGGCAGTGCTAAATTCCAGTGAAGTAATTCCTCTTCTAGTTCCAGTCACAAATGCCGCTTTATTGCTGCTTTCTGGTCAAAGCACCTCTTTTAGACCATCTTCATTGTGTAAGTGTTGTGATTCCCTGGGGTATCTCTTTCCCTATCATCTTCTGCCTAATTCCATTTTAATGGTTTTAAATATATTTTAAAAATCTTACTACGATAGGTGCTAGATTGTAGTTAAGTTTGTATCGGTATGTTCCAGGCAACATTTTCTCTGCCAGTTTGCAAGGATCAAACAGTTTGTTTTTTCAATTTCAGTGTCTTTATGCAGAGCACTTGCTGAATTGAGCATTTTCATGATTTCGCTGGAATTATAAGGTAGAGCTCAGAGTATGTTTGGCTCCTATCACTTAAAGCAGTCAGCACCATTAATTGGTAATCTTGGGAAATTATTTATTCTGATCTTTAGGACACAGTGGCATTACCCACAGTGATGCAGTGAAATGCTTTACTTTTTGATTTTTAAACCATTCCAGTTGCTATCTTTTTTTTTAGAATTTAGAAATTACTGGGATGAGTACTTACAAATTTCACAGAACATTTTGTTCTCTGATTTAAATCCTGCATACCAAGTGCCTGCCTGGGGCAAAGACAAAAAAAAAAGTTAGCTTTGATAGTCCAAAACTGGTTGAATAAATCCTGTGCAGCTGGCCTGCGTGAAATGTGCCCAGTGACAGCAAGCGGCAGCGAGGATTCAGAGGGATAGGGAGAGCTCTGTGCTGTCAGATGTTGCAGTGTTTTATTGCTTTGGCTGGGAAGGGCAGGAACGTGGAGGTTTCTCTACTGCTCAGTATAAGGGTGCAAAGTGGTTCCCTCGGGCATGTATGTAGACAAAATTGCTGCACAAGTGGGCAACGTTGCCTTCTGCATATATTTGTACGTGCTCTGGTGTTTTCCAGCTTTGGGACTGTGGTTAAAGCCTCAAAGGGAATGTGTGAGCCTGCAGCAGCTGTGAATACATTTCCAGCACTGGAGGTTCCCGTGTAGTTGAGTGTCTGTCCCATCCTTGGTGAGGAATTGTCTAACCTGCACTGTAGTGTTCGTCAAGGGAAATTCTTGGAGACTTACTTAACTGGTCAAGCCAGTGCAGTACACGTTACACTTGTCTGTACTTGTGGATGAGATGTCAGGAACTGTTATGCAGTGGAGACTGTTTTTTCTGCCTGTGCTGGTCTCACTGCCAGCTCTGGTCATCCAACTGTCTGTCATCACATTGCTTCTCTTTGTAATATAACCCAGCTGAGACATGGTCCCAAGGGAAAAGTGACTTAAATCTGAATCTTGTAAAGTCAAGAATTAAAAGATGCATAGTTCAGGAAAATAAATTTTGGAGTACAAAGTTATGAAGGCTGTGATTGGTTCACATGAGCAACTTGCAGCAAGGTCATGTTTTCCTCTGATAGTGCATCAATAGGAATTTGGAAATCCTGCTTTTACTCAGGCTGTGTGAGCAGAGTGCTTTTGGCCATGCTCTGCAGCGCCATCTCTGTGAATCCAGCTCCGTTCTCAGGCTCCAGAGAGCTTCCAGGTTCTCTAGGAAGAAGCACAAGAGTAACTGCAATGAGTGAGACCAAATTTATAGAACTGGCCTCTGGAGCTCAGAATGGCAGCACTCAGAAAAGAAAACATAGAGGCTTTCATTAATACAGGTGTTTATCAGAAATGTACTAAGAGGGATTTGAAAATGAGATTTGTATGTATTGGATGCTAAACAAATTTCCAGCAAAATGAGGTGAGAATGAAACTTCACTTGGAGACAATTTGGCCAGTAGTTGTTTCTGACAGGACTTTTTTTGGCTCTTCCTGTGTCATTTGTAGGGGTCATACATTGAAATGATGCTCTGGCCTACAGGGACTGCTGGCTTGAGCAAGTGCATGGCAATTCTTAGGATGCTTGTGCTGAAAGACTTCTCTTAATGGACCTTGACAGGGTTTGGTTTGATTTGTTCCAGAATGGGGTTGCCCTTGTTCCTGTTGCTGCATGCTCATGATCTGGACCCCAGGACTCGAGCAGGACTGAGGGACGCACGGTAAGATTGTTTCCTGTGCACAGGAGGATGGTGAAATCTGGAATGTGCAGCTTGTGACTTTCAGCTGTCTGGTTTGAGGCAAGGGACAGGAAAGTTTCTTTTTGATTATTGATGGGAGATCAATGCAGAGCAATGAGAGGAGGTGAAAAATCCTTAGGAAGACTAAAAACAGAAAAGGAGCAGCACAGAGAGTGGGCCAAATCTTTTGGTTGTGTATGTGAGCATTACTCATATAACTTCAAGAGGGTACATGCTTTAACTGAGCATGTACCAGCTGAGGACTTGGCCCATAATGTCCTTTATAAAGCTCTGATTCCTCCCCAAATAGTTTTTCCCTGTCTCTTCAAAGGGCACCTGTTGTTGGTGGAGTTGGTGATGATACTGGATTAGTGCACATGCGGTCAGCCTGCTGGGCCTCGGCCCTTTGGACCCGAAATGAACTCCAGCTGCTGTTGCCCAGAGCAGGTGCTTCATCCAGCCCGAGCAGCTGTTTGATTGTACGCTGTCATGGCCAAGAGGAGGGGGGAGGTCCTCTGGAGTACCCAGAGGAATGACTGATCAGCAGGAAGGAAGGAAAAGAGAAGTGTGCCATGGAGACCTGGTTTTTATACCCAGCAGACAAAAGTTGTTCTAGCATTTCCCTGTGGAAATCGGGAACAGTGGCCGTCACTCTGCGTCCACTGAGCCTGCCCAGTACCATGATGGATTATGGTTCCTAAAAAGAGGCTGAGGGACCACTAAAGACCAGCAGGGCTGGTGTAGGCACTGGCTTAAAGCTCCAGTGAGTGGCCTGGCAAAAGTGAGATTGGGCATAGAACAGTGCACAGGCTAATGGCCTGCTACATGTGATAGCTTGGGCTTCACACACTGCTAGAGGGAGGAAAACAAAAGCAGAGATAATCTGGGGTATGAAGCAGCTACAGGGAACAGTGCCAGGGAAATGGAGGAAGAGGAAATGACCTGGGGATATATGGAGATGTGATGGTTGGGAGTTTGAGGTCAGAGGTTGAGGAGGGGGCACAGATAGCTTGTGTCAGAGATAAAGGAGCAGCAACCGACGGCTAGAGTGACAGGGACAGGACAAAGATGCAGGTTTTGTGGAATAAGGGAATCACTGCCTTCAAAGGGATGAGGGCAGCTTAGAGTAAGGGCAACCCAGACCTGCAGCAAGAGGTAGTAGTGGGAGGTGCCTCGAAGAGCAGGGAGTCTCACAGGATAAGCTGTTGGAAGTCATTTTCATCAGTGGCATCACAAACAGCTTTTTCCAAGTCCCCTCCAGCATTCCTTCAACTTACTCCCCTTCAACTATGGTCACTGACCCAGCAGTGGTTCCTGTGCAGTCCTGCACTCTCTGATTATTCCCATGCTGTTAGCAACAGTGCTCCTGGCCTCCCTTTCCAGGAGTGTGCACTCTCTGGATGTGTCTGCACATGTCACTGTCAGCATTAACACCAAATTTAATGTGACTCCTTAGGGTCCTGCCCTCTTACCTGTATTGATTGAAGTTACCAAAGTCCTTCCAGTTTCTCTGATAGCCTCACTTAGGGTCCCTGTCCTGTGTGTGGTTTCTGTCAATCCCATCAGCCAGACTTTGCATTCTGTGTATCTTTGCTGATTGCTCAACCATGTTTCCACTGAACCTCCATAAGAAGGGGTAAATGCTAAGCACAGATACTTCCTTGTACAGCTATAAAAGGATTATTCAGGCCAGATTTCATTACAGCATAGCCTAAGAGCAGGAGAAAACATGAATATTGGAGGCCTCTCTTTGTCAGGAAATGGAATTTCTGCAGGTGCTCAGTTGTAAATGCTCTGCATACTTCTAAGGCTTGGCATATGGCATTGCTGAATCCTGATTCAGGATGCAAGAATGTCTCATGGCCCTTGCCATGAAAGCTGATGTCTGGCCATGTTTGGAAATCAGCCGTCAATGATCACAGTAGATGAGTATGGGTGAAATGAGCAGCTTGGCTTCGACACTAAGCAAGACTTGTTAAACACTGTAAATACAGATGTCCAATTCATATTTTGAATAATGAATATTATGAACTTTTCTGTAGCAAGTGGTAAGAAGCTGGATCGTCTTTCTTCATCTGCTCACTGCCTTCACAGAATTTGCAAGTGTGACAAAGTATTTCATCCCTTTACAGATTAGGTAAGATTGGTAACCATAATTCATGTAGAGTATTACACAGAAATAGTCTAGACAGCCAAATGTATTGATTCAAGATCACATGTGTGGTGGCAGGGAAATTCTTGGTTTATTTGTTTCTTGTGTTGGTTGGGTTGTGCAGCTGACTTCAGTTGTTTATTCTTTTGGATGAAAAAGTCCGGCTGTACAGGCCTGTACAATTTCTGTCCCAGTGTAACTCTTCCATCAGGTATTGCCGCTATTTGGTTTGCTTTTTTGTGAAGATTAAGGATTTGGAAAAATAGTACTAGAGGCTCTACATGAATGACAATCTCAAGGCTGTTAAGGAAATAGATGTGTTAGAAGTAGGGTGTTTCTGTGCTCGTTCTGTTCTCACATCCCTTGGACAAGTCACTGCCACATGTGGAAAGAAACACCACACGTGACTGTTGGGAGTGTGTGGTGTAGCTCTGTGCCAGGGCAGACATCCTCTGATGTGCTCCCGTGGGTGTACCAGCAATAGTTCTGTGCTGTCTCCTTATCTGCCTGATGGCATGGCTGGGTCATACCCACACCCACTGATCAAGTGGCAGCTGCTGCCCTGCCTCCTTCCTCTGCACTCCTCTTCCTCAGCTTCCTTGCACTCAAGATGAATGAAAGTGTAGATTTTCAAATCTTGGTGGAGTAGGAAATTCTTCCTAAAATGCAAACCAAATGCCATTTTCAGAGTGGCCCTGTATTTAAGTGTGATAGTGCATTTAATTTGGTATTTGAGAGGTTTTTAACCACCTACATGTGGACAGGAATTTTTTGAAGCATCTGTCTTTCACTGATTAAAATGTAATTAGGTACCAAGGATTTAAACCATTCCTAAAGGATGTGTGGCAATGTCCAGTGTCCTGTCCGGTGAGGAACAATGGAGTGAAACAGTTTGGGTAGTAAATCATAATTTACTAACTGCTGGATTAAGACTAAGGAAATAAAGAGCTCGTTAGCAGGCCTCCACATTTAGGGGATCCGGAGCGCAAAGAGGTTTACTTTGTATGAGGCCCATGCTATGCTGTGCAGGAATTCCCAGCTCAGGGGCACTGAGTGCCCTTTCACCAGAGAGCCGACAACTAGCTTGCTGCCAGTAGGAAAAACAGCCTTTAAGTGGTGACTGAACGTAGTGTCAGGAACGGACCTGGAGAGAGGGGCAGCACACAGTCAGAGCGAGTGACATTCTTCACACCTGCTGTGGGGCATAAAAGTAGCTGGCTGCCTCAGCCCGTGGCACTACAAGCAGAGCATTGTGCTGTCACACAGCCTGGACAGCGATTGAATTACACACCGATTAGGTCTTCGGCTTCTCCCTGTCACTGTGGACAATGGAGAATCAGAGAAGTGGACATGAGAGCTTTAGCAGGCCTTGTGCTCTCCAGCAGAGGAGGATTAGTTTGTAAATGGTAAATTGTGTTGGGGCCAAGAGTTGTAAAACTGAACTCTTGCCCTGCTGCTGCCTCAAAGGCACAGGCTCTGCAGAAAAGCCCTTCTCCCCTCTTCTGCTAAATGCTGTGATCAGGGGAGGGGTGGGCATATGGAATCTGCTCCTCCTTTCCTCTGCCAAAGAAGGAAGAAGAAATTGGTATATTTGTACAAATTTTGCTCCTCACTGTCTCTTACTATCTTTTCTAAGGAAGGGCGTGTAATTAAATTAATCAGTCTTCTGCCATTTCCGCAGGGATATGGATTTGCCTCTCACCGAGGTGCTGCTTTTCTGGTTCACTGCCTGCTCGAGGGTGTCTCTAAGACCTGATTTAACCTGGAGCATGCACTTCCTCAGGAGGTCTGCAGCAGGGCTGGAGGACTGCAAACACTGCATCGCTTCCCTCCTGTCACCTGCTTCCACACAACTGCAGTGCCTGTGCTGTGCTCTCAGCTCCCTCACCCTGAAGTGTTCCTTGTGATGGTTTGCACTGAGCTGCCTTGGAGCAGGCTTTGCTTTTGGTGGCAGTATCTCTTGTTGCCATGTCATTCATGAAGAAGATGGCTTTATCCTTGCCTTTATTCCACTGGGACCAGCTGCTCTACACACAGGAACCAAAAGTGGCAAATCTTCCATAACCTTTTTTAATTTTCAGTTGAAGCTCTACATCACATGAACTTCTTGGGGTTTTTTGAGAGGTGAAGACTTTCTTTTTCTTTTTTTTTCTAGAACCAGCACCATATAAAAACCTGAAAACAAAAAACCAACAAAACCAAAACTTACAGAAAAAAAATATCAAAATCCGCACATTGAACCCAAGCTGGAGAAACAACTGCATTGTGTGACTGAAACAGTCCATGGGAGTACAAAGCATTCCCAGTCTGGTCTTGCACATCCACTCCCTATACCTATTAATAGCTTTTTGGCATGGGCGTAGACATGGAGAGGGGCAGGACTAGCTTGCCATGCAAACATTTATCTGGGGACCCCGTCCTATTTCCTAGAACTAAAGATTTCACTGTGATAAAGTGGACATTTTAAAGCATTGGTGGAGATAGGGTGTTGTAACTGCACTTAAACTGAGGTTGGATTAGGCATTCCTGTATCTTGGAGTCTACCAGTAAATAGCAAAGTATATGAGCAATGCAAATATGTCCTTGTTAGTCTGTAAAAAGAAAAGGGAAGTTTTGAAAATCCATCCATCTTTTAAATCATCTTAAAGCACATTGATCCTGAATCATCACAGGGAAATTCAACAGGGGTGTTCTTGTTAGTTATCTAAGAATATGTGTGGTTGAATACATGGAAAACTATATCTTGTTCCAGTTGTCTTTATTACTGCAATAAATGATACCAACTCTCTCTTCCTACAGACTTTATCTCATCTGTTTATAGTGTTGGCATTTATTTTGTTTTGAGCTGAGAAACAATGCATACCTAGATACTGTGAGGTTGTAAGAGGTTTTATGAACATACCATTTAAAAGGAATTGTTTCTGCTCTGGTTACTAGTTTGAACTGAGAAAAGATACTCATATTTCATACTCCTGGAAGCAGTAGCAGATTTGCTGTATTGCAGCAATTCTGAGTAATCTGCTCATAAACAATCCATTCCAGAAAACTCCCAAATCTCGCCCGCTCATTTTCTCTAATAGGTGGTGAACCTCAATACCTCTCAAAACTGCTCACAAGTCTGCAGGCCGTGAAGGCTTTGCTTTGGTTTATTTTTTGTAAAGCTTGGTAAAAAAATATGAATGAGAGAAATTCAGCTGTTGTTTAACATAGTACTGATAACTGAGAGTTCATTTTCAAAACTGGAAAATAAGACCTATTCTAAGTGGTCACTGTTGGTTTTACTGCTATGGAGTATTTCAGAGGTAAGTTTTAAAGGAAAAGAAAAAGGAAAACCAGTCATTCACAAGTGCTGATACAGGAATGACAGAGGTTAATACCACTGACATCATATTGGAACTGTATAGCATTTTGTTAATGGTTATTAATGCCCTGCTGCTGGGAGACAGACAGTGCCAGCTGCCATTAGTGTGGTGCCTCTGTGGGTGTGCCTGGGCCTCTGCTCGGGAAGGAGAGGGCCCTAAGGAAGGCTCAAATCTGCTCCCTCCACTGACACAGGAGGAGAGGAGACACAGAGAAGGCAGTTGCAGTGCCTTGCTCAAAACAGGGCTTGGAGAGTGAAGCAGGAGCAGCAGACACCTACAGAGCCACATCCAGGAGGTACTGAGGACTTCTGTTCAATTCAGATCTCCATGACTAAACTCAAGATACACATCCTTTGGAAGAAAACAGCAAGAGATTCAGACAAACATGCATGGAAATGATGCCAGTATGGCTGGGGAGGAAGCCTAAGTTCATGTAAGAGAACTCAGAGCTTTGTACATCAGTGGAAAGGAGTCAGAAATGCTATAGACTGAAGGAGAAAAGCCCTTGAGGGGAAGGGAAGGGAACTTTGTAATGGCAGAATGATGATGGATATGGAACAATTAATTAGCTTTGACTACATCATATTCATTGTACCTCTAGATTTGTGGGTTTAGCTGCCTCACTTGGGGCTGGCTATTACTTTGTGTTATACCTTTGAATTTCATCCACCATGAGGGAATGAAACAGATACAGAAAAGTGCAATATGTCAGTGCAGCATAGCAAATTGAGAAAGGCATTTTTAGCAGTCTGTACTGAACAGAGGTTTAAGCCTGCATTAGATTATTCCTTAAGTGTATTGTTGTTATGACAAATCTGAAAGGAGCTAAAAGCATTTCAGTAGGTCAAAAAAGGAAACTTTGATTTCCTTTCCCACAGCCTGGGCCCAAAATGGGATTGCCAGCCAGTCTTGCATGGCCTGGCCGTGTACCACACAACCACCCACTGGTGAATGGGAGCAGAACATGTGGAGATGAGTTATGAGTCCTGTGGGAGTAACTGGCTCCCCAGGCCTCTCCAAATCGTTCAGCCTGTAGGTCTCTTTAAATGCTGGTGCAGTGTAACCTGAATAATTCACTGAGAATGTTTAGCCGAGAAATGCCTGATGGCCCAAGGACATTTTGGTGATGACTGCTATCTGATATGCCACACATACTATTGTATTCTCTTTCATGCTAATTAAAAACTAGTATATCACTACTTATGTTTTCTAAAAGGGAAAATGTGTGTTTGATTGCATGAACCTCAGGTTTGAGGACACTATTTAATTTTAAAACCCATTAATTTTGCACACCCATTAGTTATTAGGAAATAAATGGAAACATCCATGCAATACTGTACATGTACTCCCCAATTATACAGCCTAATATTCAAACACAGTGATTTGTACAGACTTTATTTTCTCTGGTCACTTTTGCAAAGAGAGTTGCCCATACAAATAGCTTGCAGTCAGTTTCCTTCAATGCAAAGCGTGAGCAGCAGGAGCAGCAGGTCAAGGGGAGCAGTTATTCCCCTCTGCACAACATTCAGGGTCATCAGAACTGCAGTCAAATTGTCTGGTTGTCTGGTTTTAGGGATTTTCTTTTATATTTTTTCTTTTTCTTTCTTTTCTTTAGCTACCTAAAATGGTTCATGTTATTCCTTCCAGTAGCTCAGACTTCTATAATTATTACAAAAAATTTGCTAGGAAAAAAAAAGGTGTAACCAAACACACTGATTATTTTTGAAGAACTTCGAATTGAAAGTAACACTGGAATTCTGTATTTCTTCAAGAAAATAGACTCTTACTCATTAATTTCTAATCTTTGATTACTCTTTCATTTTGTTGGTAGATAATATTTAGAAGAGTTTATAATGGCTGGGAGTCAAGCTTGACTTTTCATTTGCATTTCAAATTGGAGCAAATCAAACAAAATAGAATGAAGCTAGGGAAGCTTCCACTCACCCCAGTCAGGGCAGAATAGCCCCTGCAATCCAATGTACTTCTAGGCTTTGCCTCTTGACATTTTTCTTTTGGGGATGAGGGAAGAGAAGAATTTGTCTTTAATTAAGAGTTAACAGAGCAGCAATGAGCCTCTAAAAGGTGCTTTTATGTTAAAGTAATAAACAGTCAATACAGGGTCATTTCTGAAGGATAAAATGGCAGTATGGCTGGGGTGGGGGTTATTCTGGAGGGTTGTGGGTTTGGGTTTCTTTGTATATAAGGAAATATGGTAACGGGTGCCTCTTATTATGCCTATAATGTAACTGACTCTTGCAGCTTGACTTACTGTTCTGGATTTGTAGCGGGTGAAAAGGAAGTTAAAAATAATTTCCAAACCCTGATCTCCAGCAGATGAAGACCTTGCACAAAAGCAGTCAGATAGGTTCCAGTGCACTGAGTTTTGGGTCTTCTCCTGGGTCTTGCATTATAAGTCTGTTTAAAATACTTCAATTCTTTCAGGTTTGGACCATGTTGGCATTTCCTGTTGCCAGAGTGGTGTCTGTCTGGAAGTTAATCATCCTGTGTCCATCATTTGTGTAACATGAACTGCTTGTTTGGAAACATGGGTGGAATGGTTCAGTGTGCCATGGGCTGGCTGTCAGCGTGTGTGACTGCTATGTACAGAACTGTACATCAAGCTATTTCTGGCTGTGTTTTGGGGGCTTTTTAAGGTGAATTTAAGGTCTATTTATTGACCCTAATGTGTGTGCATTCTTCCTTCATGGAAAGAGAATAGGACTTTTGAATTGGTCAAGACAGCAGAAACTATCAAAGACTTCCTTGTGATGTATTATACCACTTGTATGCTCACTGTAGAGAAAAGTAACTCCCTAACTTGAAATCATGTGTGCCAAGTTACCTTTACTGGCATTGTGAGAGCAGCAGCAAAAGGTTCACATAACTATTAAATGGACTTTTATGGGTAAAGTACATACCTTTCTCCTAGAAAGTGGTAGTATCCTACATGGCTTCACTCAAGCAACAGCAGCGAGTTTTAGAATTGCAGAATGGCTTGGGTTGGAGGGACCTTAAAGATCATCTCATTCCAACCTCTGCCATGAGCAGAAACACCTTCCACTAGACCAAGGTTGCTCAGAGCCCCATCCAACCTGGCCTTGAACACTTCCATGGATGGGCCATCCATGCTTCTCTGGGCAATCTGTAACCGTGTCTTACCATTCTCACAGTAAAGATTTTCTTAATATTTAATCTAAACCTACTTCTTTTCATTTTAAAATCATTCCTCCCATGCCATCACATGACCTGATGCAAAGTCCCTCTCCAGGTCTTGTAAGCCCCCTTTAGGTACTGGAAGATGCTATAAAGTCTCCTCAGAGCCTTCTCTTCCTCAGGCTGAACAGCCCCAATTCTCTCAGCCTGTCAAATTTCTTTAATGTTTGAGAAATGCTGTGGGGAACTTGTTTTTTTTGCCTTTCTTCCCTTCCTCACAAAATTGAAGGACTTGCACTCCTGTTACTTCGTAGGAGATATATTAATTCAGCATAGGCTTTCGTATGTGAGTAGATTTACAGAGTTGTGTTGCCAAGTTGATAATACCAGAGGAAGGTGTAACAGCATAAGGGAAAAATGAAGTTGAATGTCTTAATTAAAGGTGCAAACTGCAGATGTAAGCAAACTGCAAAGCTATTCAAACTGTGAAGGAAATGAGGGGAACTGATTTCATTGAGAGCTGAAGATGTTAAATAAGCACTTTGTGTAGAAAGATGCTAACAAACACCAGGGATGGGGTTTGGCTGCTGGAGAAGCATGTGATGCTCCAAAGCTAGGCGTTTGTAGGGGGCACAGTGTAGAGTGAATGGGCTTATCAATTTGAGCACTTCAGTCACATGCCTCAAAAGAACATCTCTTCAACCTGTACCTCTTACAACTAAAGGAGATTAAAAGGGAGAGAGTTGAAGAACTTTGTTAAAAGTACTTAAGTGTCTGGAAACAGCCAAGTAAATCAGACTTGTCTTGCAAAAAGAATGATGTAGTAAGTCAGACTTGTAGGCTGCCATAAGCATCTGTCTCTGAATCTGCATATATGCCATCATCAAATTACAGATCAGGGTTTGTAAGAACAGTGTAAGATTTTGGTTAGTAAGGCCAGCTCCTTGCTTTCTTTTTAAAAACAGAGGGCTTAGTTTCCCCTGCCACAACCCTGTGGCGATGGGCAGCACCTCAGCCTGATCTATGAACTTAAAACACATTTGATCTGTATGCTGGTGCTTACTGCCAGGTCCTGCCACTCCACCTGAATAACTATAACATGCTCATAAATCAGGGGAGAGCATTCCTCGCTGACACCATCCCAAATGCCCTACTGAGCTGAAGCCTGTGTTAGCCATCAATGCCTCTTACATAAACATGTCATACTTTAAAGTAGGGCCTTGCAAAAAGTGCAAACAATATGCTGGTATGGAGGGGCCACACAAAGTCAAGAGCTGTTAAGTGGGGGGAAGAGGAGGACAAGAATCTCTTGATGATAAATATATCTATCAGACATATGTGGAAAGTAAACAGTTAAGTCTAGCTTACATTTCTTTCAAAATGAAATAGTCGGATGTGGAAATGGTTGTCCTATTCCCTGGAGAACTTGGAAGCTAGGAGCCACAAGAAAATAATGATGCATGATACTTTGGCTTTTGTTGTATTTACTTCAGCCTGGTCTATATCCCATGCCTCATGCACCAGATAGCCAGTAGTCTGTGTATCTGACTAGGTAGCAAAAAAATCTCGTTTGCATTCAGTCCACTATAGAAAGCTGAGTAAGAACTATGGCTCGGTGTTGTGTGTGCATTCAAAACCACTTACTAAGCCTTATTTAAAGTCACCCACCAAGACTGGGGCTAGTAGTTCTTATCTCCCTGCACGCAAGCTGATGCCAATTTTGGGCATGGTAAGAGAAATATTAAGGAGCATCCCAGGCACACCTTTGTTACAATACACAGCTGAGTAACTTGTAAAGCTCAAGTGTTTGTGTCGGTACAGCCTTTGATCTGAATTGGTAAGGAAAGTGCTCTCCACCACAGCAGCTGGAACACACACAGCCAGAAGTGACACCGGGCTGTAAAGAGTGTCTCTGTGTCAGATGGGTCACAAATCACGGGGCTGACAGGTGCCTGTGCTGCGCCAGGGTGTGCCTTGGTGTGCAGCAGCAGGTAGGAAACCTGCGTGGTGGGTGGCCAGATTGTACAAATGACTCAAATTCTCTGCTCAGGGGCAGCCTGTTGCACATCTTGGTGCAGAATTAGGAACATTTGCTTTTCCTTAAAGTGGGCTGAGTGCTGTTTATGCTCTGACTTCAGAGTGGGTTCAGTTCCACACTCTTTAATAGTCATGATAACCTTAAGGTTAATTTGTAGCGTTAAGGCAAGAGGTTTTTGTGAAACACAAAACTGAGCCAGCAGTTCCCCAATTGCTCCTACTGAAGGGGTTGGGCCTTCAGCACCCATGTTGCTTTCCCAAGGAGAGAGATCCAGCATGCAAGAGAGAGGTGTAAGTACTCACATCCCGTAAGGGCTTCAGGGTGTTTGGGCATGGGCTTTTCTTGTGGAATATCTAATCTCTCCCTGTGAGTAACTTGTAACTGATGAAGATGATTGATGAGGATAACTCTGCTGTGGGAGCCTGAACCATAGTTAGCATTTGTGATTGTGATGACCTTCCAAAAATGCATGTGGGAGACATGACACAATCTTTTTCCACTGCCTGCTTAATGATTTCTACTGCCTTACCCTCTACCCATACACATTAATTCCTGAGCTGCCCTTACCTCCTTACCACCTCCTTCTAGATATAATTTAAGGTTTTTAGGGCTTGATCCAAAGCAGCCAGCCTGTAGTAGATCACTGTTTTCATCCTAACACCTTGTTGGTGTTAACTGGCAGCAGCTCTTACCTTACGTAGGCAGTGCAGTGCCTTGTGGCAGGCCTGTGCTTTTACATTCCAGCCTTCAGAGAAGCAGGCAAGCTTTTGGTCTGGGGGAATAGCTTCTACATGACTTTTTTTAGAACCAGAAGGCAAGGCTGAGGCAGCAGCTCTGAACACGCACTGGCCTCGGGAGAGGCTTCTGGCTGCTGTGCATCTGTTGTGAGAGCTGGGCAGGACATGGGGCTCCAAAGCCGAGTGCCACATGTGCTCAGGCAGCCCCTGGCAATCGGCAACCCTGCCTGAAGTCAACTTCTGTTTAGGTGGTGGTGGTTTTTTTCTTTTTCCAGGGAGTCACTTGATAGGGTGTAATCCTGTAAGATACTCAGCAAAGAAGCTGATACATAAAAGTTTTTCTGCAGATGGTTAATTTTCAGTGAATAAGTGGTCCTTTCATGTGGGTGGGAGCACTCATGTGCTTAAAGTTAAGCACATGCTTAAGTGCTTTCTTGGATTGGGGCCAAAATGCTAATGTGATGGAGGTTCCCTTTCTCAAGTAACTGCAGTGTTCAGGACTTCATGTGGACCCCTGGGCCTGCAGATTACTGAAATACACCCATGGCTGGTGAATATTGGACACTTTTCCTAAACTTTTCATTTTCAGCAAAACCCTCCTGCAATGTTGCTATATTGTGACTTTACATACAAAGAATAATTCTTTACTAGGCCTGTGGCAGAATTCAAAAGAAACCCTATTGCTGACTTCAAATTAGTTTTGTTTAAGAGGATATTTTATTTTTCTGTTCGAGGACAAAATAAAGGTTCCTCCAGCATCTTTTGCTCTGACCCCACTGCCTTACCTTTAAACTGTTTCTACTACACTTATGGAAGAAAATCAGCCTTTGACAGTCACCACCAAGATGTTGAATTCCAGCTGCTGGGACTCTCTTGTGTGATGTTGCACTTGCCGAGGATAGTCTGCTTTGATGACAGCAGTGGTAACAAGCCCAAAGGACACATGTGTGGGATGTGACAGGGGTGTGCACCTGTCTCGGGCAGGGGGCACCAGGTCTTCCCTGTGGCAGCCTCCTCGGTGGCTGTGCTAATCACCAGGAGTGACACGGGAGTGACACTCGCCGTGCCCGGCAGACAGGAACGAGCAGGGTGTTGGGGCTCTAAGTACACAGCTGCTTCTCAAATTATGATGCAAAGGGTCGGGGGTCACAGCAGTAAAAGCAGATAAAATTATGCTTCCTACTGCCACCATGCCACATCAAAATGGTAAATTGTTTGTTTTACAGTGGGTCAAGCTGTTTTACCATAGCAGACACGTGAATTTCTCAGATTGCTCGTAGCCCTTTAAAAGTAAAGGGGTTTGTTTTCCAAATATCATGTTAGAGATTTCTTTCTGTTAACTGTTCTTCTTTGGCTGCTGCCGTAAAATAGAAGTTTTTAGACTTTTTTAAAGTGCTTGCTCGGTGGTGAGGCTCGGCAGCAGGGTGAGGGTGTGTGGCCAGCAGTGCTGCGGGATTTGTCTGCTCTGGCCATGCTGTGTGTGGGCACAGCAGCCTGCGGGTTCCCCTTGGATACCTGGGATGTAGGATAATCTGTGGACAGATGGCTGTGCACAGGATGAGCCATCTAGGTTAATGACCTGGGCAATGCTGTCTGCCTTTCTGTTCATGGCTACTGCTTCTGTTCCTGTTTCAGGGATAGGGCAGATCTTTATCCTGTGTGCAGCATCCGCTCCCTTTTCCCAGAGCTGACACCTCTCTGCTGTCCTTTCCACTTGAATTTGTATTGAACAAGGGATGGTGCTTACAAGAAACTTGTGGAACTAAGAGTGAGAACCAGGCTGGAAAAACCATAAGAGTTCAAATATGTAGGGTATGTGATGCTTTCTCCAGCTTTGACTTTTTTTGAGTTCCTTTTTATTGTGAATGGCTTGTTAATTTTTTGTTAAATTCTTCGACCATAACTGTGACCAAAGAGAGGAATGCATTTGACAAGTGCAATAAAGCAACTGTTCCATGTTTATGGCAAGTGCTATACTTTTATGCTATTAATTCAAATTGCCTGGATTCTTATAAAACTGTGACAGTATAGGATTACCTACCTTGCTAGAACAGTTGAAATGGATCACACTACAAAATAGTCTACATCTCCCTATCAAATTTTAGAGGAAATAATCTTGGAGTCATAGGGGAGGTGTATGTCTCTGGAGCACAACTTTTAGATGCATTTTTGTATCCAGCAAACGTTGGGAGTCCCAAAGAGAAATAACAGGAAAATGCCATTAAGTAAAATAGAATAATTCAGTGTAAAAACAAAACCAGTTGCACTGCATGTAATGACATTTAGGAGGACACAGGTAAACTCAGAAATGTGTTTTGCTACACTACTGTAAATAAGCAGAGAAGGTGACTGCAATACTCAGTCCTCTTCCAAGAGGAAAAGTGGTGGTAAGTGTATGTGGGGATGATTCCCGTAGGCAGACTTCTGCTGAAAACCAGAGGTGTGCAAATAATTGGTTATTTTTCTTCAGTTTGATGGTTGTACAGGCAAGGAAAAATCATTTGGGAGCAGAAAACTCTTTAGAGAATGAAGAAAGCATTAATGTGTTCCAAGACCAAGACACTGCTTCAATTCCAGGTATTTTTAATTTCTTTTTTTTTTTTTCCTAAATAACAGCCAGAAATCTGGGGTCTTGTTTGTTTGGTTGGTTTTGTTTGTTTTGGGGATTTTTGGCTTTTTAATTAACAAGGTAAAATTCAGAAGTCACGTGCAGTTTCAAGAGGGAGGGAGTGTGGGCATCTCTGCCTCTTTACATATGACTGGCAGGGTTAGCATTCATTTCACAAAGCTGTTATGGTCTCCTATGAGCCTGGCAGAGCAGCAGGAGGGTCTGAATTCAACTTTCTGCATCCAAAAATAGTTCTGACCTCCAAATGAAGGATATGAAGTGGAAAACCTGATAAGAATGACCATAGTGACCATTACGTGAGTTCCCATGCATGTGTAGCTTGTTTTCTTACACTGAAAAGGAATAATGGGGTTGGGGCAGGATGGACACCCCAAAAAAGCTGGGAAGGCTCTCCTAGTCAAACCTGGCCCGACACTACTTGAGTTTAGGATCAGTGCAGATAAGTAATTAAATGCTCTAAAGTTACTTACACTTTCTTTGAAGCCAAGATTTTTGGTACAGAGACGAGCGGCTCTGCTGCCAGTGCCCCCTTCCAGGGAAGGACTGGATGTTACTCTCTGCTGAATCTCATGTCCACAGTGCGCTTGGTCACTTCTGGTCAGTGACTGCAACCCTAAAGCCAGTGCTAAGTCCTCAGTGTCTTCTTGAAGGGACTCTATTGAAAAGGGATAGTCACTGTGGCAAGAACAGCTTGTGCTTGTATTAGGATCTGAGTGGAACCAAGGCATTTGGATTTTGGAGGTGGTTGCTTGCGTGCCAAAGAGGCCAACCTCTCTTTTTAGGTTAGTCCCTCTTTTGAGGTCAGCTCCTCACCTTTGTGGGATAGTCTCAGCTCTCAGTGCCTACTAAGGAGTTGGTGTGCAAATGGTGACTTTTTGAAAAGCAGTATTTATTTGAGCCTTAAGTGTCTCCCGACTTTGAGGTCAGTGAACCTCACCGTTCATCTTGGACAAATTCTTTTTATATTGTTAGGCTTCTGTTCTGGAAATGAAGTTACGATCCTTGCTGTCGCCTCATGAGCAAAAATACAAGGCAACGAAAAAGGACTTATTACTAATCCTGCAAAATTAATTTCATAACAATGTTGATCATTCAACAAGAAAATATAGCTGGCTAGACAGCATCAAGATATCCCGATTTGGTTTGAGCCAACTTTTTCCTTGTTAACAAATGTAAAATATTTTCTTTATAATACCATTCTTGAACTCTTATATTTTATACCACTATCTTAATTACTTCAATGCTATGGTGTTTGCTCAGGCCATTAAGGTGACTTCTAACACTAGTGGCCGAAAGAATGATCCATTGATGCTTTGTAAGTATAATCCTGAGGTCTGTGGTATGTCATCAACCAGTGTCATTCCCTGACCATCATGATGATTTTTTCCTTGTACATAAGAACCAGGCTTGTATTTGAGGTTTTTACTTTAGACCTGTGTCCTCTGTTCTGAAAACA
Organism: Dryoscopus gambensis; assembly: GCA_013389985.1. Lineage (NCBI taxonomy): Eukaryota > Metazoa > Chordata > Aves > Passeriformes > Malaconotidae > Dryoscopus > Dryoscopus gambensis. Next base: position 76,091 of record WEIT01023376.1, on the reverse strand, counting down.
ATGCTATTTAGCATTCCTGTTGCCTAAGCAGTTCCTGAAGAAGCTTTTCCTCAAAGGTTTGGGTGGGTAGAACTAGAAAAGTGGAACTGTCTGCCTCTAGGGCAGGCTTTTCTTATGTATGTTCCTTTCTTGGAGTCCACTGTTAAATGCACTGTGGAGCCTGGGATAACCAGGTCATCCCATACTATGTGTTATCCTATAGCTAATGCCAACTGTAATTTCAAGTGCTCCCTCCTAATCTCTCCTCCTCATGCATTATTTCCTTGTGCAGCATTAACACACCACATGCTGATCCTCTGTTGCTTCATGGATTTAGAAAATAATCTACAGGCCCGCAATGATGTAAAACATTAAATATTGTTTTAAATATCGGAGGCGCCATCCTGCCTACACGGTACTTAGGGTGGGCAGCACGCCAGCGCCTTTGCTGGCATGTGCCTGAGAACTGGAGCATGCCTGCTCCCAGTGAATAAAGCAAAGCCCAGGACAATAAGGCAGGAACGATGACAGACAGGGAAGGGCTGGCTTATGGTTTGTGCTGTTTGACCATAATATCAGCTCTGGAGACTATACTGTCTGGAGGGCTAAGAGTTTCTTTCTACACTCCTGCCTTACTGCCTGCACCTGCCCATCTGAGGGCAGGCAAGAATGAAAGGACACTTTATAGAGCTTCCAGGGGCTTGTCAGTCAGTTATTGCACAGTGGGATTGCAGTGGATGCTTCATACTTGTTCTCTCACTCAGCATTGCCAGATAACACTGGGCTGAGTGCATTTCTTCTTAGTTTGCTTCCCTCTTTGCAACAGCAAAAAGCTGGTTTGTATCTGGAAGAGGAGGGCTGGGGAAGCCCGTGTGCTGTGCTGTGCTGTGTGTGAGGAGGGAGCAGAGGTAGTGCAGAATGCCTGCTGCACTGTTTTGGAATAGCTCTGAGCTGTGCCTTTCCTTTCTGCTCCAGACGAGTAAATTCCCTCCACAGCCCTGCCCTGCCTTGTCTTCACTCTGTGCTGGCTACTCTAGTTGGTGTGCAGGGAGTCCTAATGGACTGTTCTTCAGCGCCAGGTTTTCAGTCATGCATTCATACCCACGCTCCCCATTTGGACAGGGACAACTAGAATAGAGTGCTGTTTCTTCTTTTCCTTGCGTTGGCTTGTGAGTAACCATTGGGAGTCATCCTGTTTCCACACTGAAAAGCTGCAGTTGCATGATGTCAGCCTAAAAGCTGCAGAGGCTCAGAGTGGTGTGTGCAGCTGCTCAGCCCTCTGGGCACAGCCTGCCCCTCTCTCTGCATCGGGCAGACATAAAGTGGGCAATGGTTTTAGGCTGTGCCGCTGCCTGAGGACTTCTGACCTTGTCCTTACCTGGAATGTTTCAGATGTTGGGAAAACGTCGTCACCTTTAACTTTCTCATCACCACATCAGCTCCTGTCTTTGTGCCCACTGATCCCAAATTCCTTGTGAGGGAGAGCACTCAGCCTTTGCAAGGTGGTCCTGCACTTCTGAATTCACAGCATAGTGAATGAGGTTTTGGAAGGGAAAGCCTTAGATACTATTGGAAACATCTACCCATGAGCTGCTGAATTCAATTCAGTATATTTGAGTGTCTGCATGAAAGAGGCAGGAGAAAAGGGCTGCCCATGAATATTATCAGTAAAAATCAGCACAGTATTAATGCAGCCACAGGTATGGTCTGTTTATACACCCACCCTTTAATGCATGTGAATGTGCTTAATTCTGTGAGAACTTGCAAAGCCAGGAGCTATATGAACTTGGCTGTCACACACTCCTTAAAATGTTATTTCTCCTTTTGTCTGTAGATCCCTCTAATGCCAAATGGCCCAAGAACTTCAAAGACATACCACAACTTAAATCTGTCCTTCATGCTTTTGCTTCCTTCAGCATCTAGCTGTGGCAAAGCAGCTCCTCACTGGCTCTAGAGGCTCTCTCTTCAGGCTTTTAAATGTAAGTGAATTATAACAGCTCATGTTACCTGGACCAGCTGCACTAAAAATGGGCACCTTGACTCATTAGAAAAGCAGGCATCTCCCTTCCACTGGATCCAAACTCCTCATCAGCTTTGAAATATTTCACTCTGCTCCCACCCCTCCAGTTACAGCTTCTTTGGCCAAGTTCATTAGTTCTTATTTCCAGAAACTGCTATACCTCAGAGGCCTTCTGAACTGATTACAAGGTGACTAATACAGGTAAGGTACCTGACCTAGTTTTCATGTAATTGGCATAACTTACTTTCTGAAGCTACTTTTTCTTCAAGAGATGGAAGTGCAGAGCATTGATGTGCCATCTCGGAGCATTTCTAGAATGAGACTCCTGAATTTTCTCTCTGCTTGCTTAAGTTTGTGTAAGCTTAGCCTCTTTCTTTTGAAGAGCTGCTGTAGCTACTTAAGTTAGAACACAAAATTAATAGAAGACAGAAGTGCAAGTTAGCTACAAACCCATAAATGCAGTATTCTCATTTTTTAACCTAGCTGGCTGGTTAAGAGAGCAAGTGTGGAAGCGACCCTTCCCACTCCTGGCTGTTGCTTCCCTTGCTGGCCAGCAGCAGGCAACAGTGTCCTGTCATGTTTATGTTCAGGTGTTAGCAGGCCTCTAACCTGGACTGCTAATCAATGGGATTAGCTCTGAATGTGTGCAATAAACTCAAAAATGGAAAAGAAAATGGAAGATATTGCTATAAAACCATATATGTTGTTGAGATGCATATATATCTCTTCTTTCACTGACCTGTGAGTAATCCAAAGATTTATTTTGGGTTATTTCTGAAGAAGATACTCCCCCATTTAATGTCCAGCGTAGGTTGTTGTTTCAGCCTGAGCACGTGTGCTTTGCTTCTGGTGTATTGGAAAAACATGATAATGTCTAAAACTGAAAATTATGTGGGAAAGACATGAAGATGCACAAAATGATGAAATTCCATGGGTAGAAGGATCTCGTTAAATGGACTTAGGAGATTCTCATAAATATCATTTTAATGTGATGTAGTTCACATGATAACAAGATATTTTGTTCCACCAACAAAATGGAGCACAAGCTTAGAGGGCTGGATTACTCATGGCACAAACATGGCTGTTATGTGCAAACTTTCGATGTTCTGCCAAGGTCAGTTTGTGGGGGTTGAGATGAAACTGTTTCCTAAACCGTGAAAGTGATCCCGGGTACCCAGCCTGCTGGAATGCCTGGAGGTTTTATGGATTCCTCCCCCTTTAAGCCCACTAGCAGGGTATCTGCTAATGCAGTCTCTCTTTTCCTGCCTGCATCGCCCTAGTGGGGCTCACCTAAGGGAAAGCATTGCATTGAGTCCTCATTTTGTTTCCTGACTTCTTGTTTGCCTGCAGAAGGAGCATTTACAGCAGCCTTTTCTGTAGATAACCAAGGCAAAAGGTTGACTTCAGGCACTGGAAAAGATGAATGTAACACTCATGTTTGAGTGTGACACCAGCCCCATGATAGGAGCGGGAAGGTGTCAGGTTATAGTCAAATGTACTCTCACAGCACCTCAGCTGAGAACACTTGTTTGGGGAAGGGCTGATGAAAGGTCTTATGTCATGCAGGTGAAGGAAATGAAAGGTAGGGAAAACAGATTTTGGCCTGAAGCTGACAATCTGCAGCGGGCTTGCTCCTCCTGCCCACTTAGAGGGGGCGTGCACTTGCAGGTCCTATGGACACACAGGTCTTAGCAGTGCGTGAAGCTTGCTGAACAACCACTCCTGAGGGTGCCTCCCAGAGCACCAGCGATGCTGCCCCCGTGTCAGGCTGACTTTGCACCCACCCTCTGCAGTTCACAGGCTGTGGCCGGTCTGGCTGTGCTTGCCCAGTGCTCCAGAGCCTCAGCCACAGCTTCCCATTTCTGATGGCTCAGAGCAGAGCATCTCCGGTAAAGCTCCATGTTAGAAGCAAGCACCAAAATGAAAGTGTCAGAGTGGTTTCTTTACCTGCTTGAAGTGGTGCAGTTGCAAACTGTGTCTCTTCAGGAGCATGCTTTTTTGTGGAAGGGTGTGGAAGACTAATGGAATGAAGCTGATAAGCAGCAAATGCAGGTGGAAATATATGCTCAGGCTAAGGTGGGGGAATCCCACTTGAAGGATCAGAAACAGATTATATTCACAAATCTTCACTTCTGCCTTCCAATTTTTAAGTCATTCACTCTTTGCCTGTGCCACACAGGATGCTAATTCTGGAGTTAAAAATCTAAGGGACATTTGACTTTGTGAGGATTTCCAGGCTTCCACAATATCACTGTCAGACTTGGATCCTGGGAAGCTCTGTTTTAGGGCAGGACTTGAGGATGAAGGTTCTGGGTAAGTACGGAAAGTAGGATTAAATTTCAGTCAGGCACAGAAAGAAACAGTAGTGGACAGAAAGATGTCTTCCCTCAGCTGAAGCAGTTACTCTCTTCATACCTGTAAAGAGGACCTTGCCCAAATTCCCTTAACTTGCTTTAAAGAACATTTGAGGCCTCAAGTAGTGTATTTACTGTCTGAACAGAAACAATGCACTACAACCTCACCCTAATTTTACTGGAATCAGCTGCCACTATTCTGGAGCAGAAGCAAGAAAAAACAAAATTAATATCTGGATAAACAGCCTATTAATTTGATGACAACTGTTGTTCTCCATTTCAGGGTCCAGAGAGCAGCCTGGGCAGTGAGCTAATGAGAACACCAGAGCTGTGCAGCCTTGGGGGAGGTGGCGGGTAGAGAAGAAAACAGAACAAACACTCCTTTTGTAGCTCGGAGCTAAGGGGATTCAGCCAAAGGTTAATTGCTTTCTACCCTAAAATGCTGTGAAGTGTTGCTGCGTGGTGTCATACAGCTGCTTCATCCCAGCCTAGGGGTGTCTGTTTCAGTGGTGGGTGGCATGAGCCAAGATCCTTTTTCTAACCGCACGGGGGTGTTGCAAGGTCTCTTGAGTTAAGGCTTCCAAAAATCTGGGAGAGCTTGGTTGGTATTGTTTAGGATATTGCTGCACCATGGGAGCTGTTAGCAAAAACACCAAATGAGCACCAAAAGAGCTGCTTGCTCTCAGTAGGAATTTTTTTTAGGGGATGCAAGTTCATTGTTTCCTCTGATTCTTCGTTAGACAATCACGTGAAAGATGCTACAGGAATCAAAAGATAAGTACAGAAATGAGTGTCATAGTAAACTTCATCTTACTGTCACCTTTGTCTCTTGGCCAATGTTTCTTGTGTGAACTTTAGTTTTAATACTCAGATCTGTTATTCCTAAGGCTTTTTTTTCCCATGCACAATTCTGCTCATGCAACTTCCACACTGTGTAGAACTTAAAGCAATAAAATAACTGTCTATTAGAATGGGGCTGTTGTGACAGCTTGGAAGTCTCCTTCTGCTTGGTGGGACATCAAAATTTCAAAAAACCAGAAAGCTGAAAGTGGGGAAAATCATCCTGTGATGTTGTGCAGTCTTGTGATAGTGACCAGGTTCCCTTGTCTGGAAATCATCATAGTGGAAAAGAATTTAAGTATTTAAGTTGGAAGAGACCTACAATGGTCATTTAGTCCAATTCCAATTGATACTTGGGAGGTTAGATGGAATTGAATAGAAATGTGGTGTCTAACGTGCCTGTAGAGTGGGTAAGTTTCTGATTTTAGTGTTAGTAGGTGAAGTCTCAATATTGCAAATAATTCTTCTAATATCACCTCTCTGACCTATTTGTCTCCATTTCTCCTGCCTGGTCATTCTGCCCATTTCCTTGTGAACATTTTTATCTTTTATTTTACTTGTGCTTTCAACATTACTTTAGTTCATGACTCCACAACTGAAGTTTATCATGTACAGGGTTTAAATTCATGACCAGCAAGCTTGAGCAAGTGTGTGCTCATTGAATGTTGGAGCTTGAATATTTTCAATGCCCTGCTCGGGTAAGGAGGAGCTGTTTCCTCTGTGATTCTTATACTGAATGACAGGATGGTCTGAGAAAACCCTGAAGGTTTCATTAGTGTCTGTTCCCATCTCACTCATGTGTGCATGGCTCACCCTGCACTGCTGTGCGGCCAGTCTGGCTCCACCCACCCACCAAATGGCGAAGAGTGGGGTCACAGCACTGTTCCAAATAACCAAGCTTTCCCCAGGCTTAATCCCCCTCAGAAAGGAGAAGATGCAGGCAACAAGGGAACTAGAGATAGGAGTGCTTTGGGTTCTTGTTTGCCCTCCATGTAGGTCCATTCCTATCTCTTTCTGATAATGAAAGAATAGGTCCCAGTTCTGCTTCCAGAGAGTAGTCTGAAGTCTCATGCTTAAGTGCTCAGGCAACTGATAGTCAAATTGGGAGCACAGGCAACTCTTAGTGCAGTTTTGCCAAATATGAAATGTTTAAAGCATCTTTTCACCAAGGTTTTGGGGTGTTCTGCTTTTGAAGTCCCCTATTCCAAATAGGGTGATGTATGTACCTCTGCTTTTGTTGGTGCTGGGTATCACAAAAAGGATGAGGCTCTCTTTCTGCATGTCAGTACAACAGAAAACCCTGAGTTTTTCTAGGAGAAGCTGGTCTGAGTCAGCAGGATTGCCTAAACTTTCAGAGAAAACTGCAACCCACACTACCAGTGGTAGAGTTGCATGGTACCACTCCTGTTTTCTTTTCCTTTCTTGTCCTCTGGCCTAATTGAAGGTGCTGACTTGTTGGTTTGCAACAGGAATGGTCACTGAGCCCAGTGGCACTGGGGAGAGGGTTTGTAATACTGCTTGCATGACTCTATTAGCAACAATCTCTGTGAGTAATTTGGTGGAATAGTTTTGAGCCATCTGCCTGCATCTGCAGTTGCTCAGCAGCCTGAAAGTGCACTTTGAAGTCAGCTTTACTGGAGATGACCCTAGTAAGTTCTTGCTTTTCATTCCTAGAAGTGTTGCACAAAGTTAGCATCAGGTGCTGTCTTGGAGTCCTGAATCTTGTGAAGCAGACTGGAATTCTGAAAAAGTCTGCAGGGTCCAAGAGATCTCCAGCATAGCTTTAGACTTTCGTGACTATTTCATGGGAAACAAATCTCTTCTTGTTTTCTTTTTTTGCCACTTGATAATAGCATTAAACTCATTTTCTGCAAACCTGCTTTCAACGGTCTAGCTAATTTATACTGGAAGTAATTGGACACACCTAATGAAAAGCACAGTGGAATTTTGCTATGAACGGCAATGTTCTCTTCAAGTCACTGGTCTCTTCCATTTGATAATTGTCATAACAGCGGTTAAGTAACCTGACTTCTCCTCTTACCTGCCAATGATGAAAGCTTAAAGTGAGTCTTCGAAACTGTCACTCCTCTCTAAAGTTTCCTTAACAAAATGGCATTTATTCCTCTCTTAATATCTTGCTATCTAACATTAGGCTGCTGTTCAGCCTTCAGAGAGCTCTGACTGGAGTAGTTAACCAGGCAAGGGCTTTAGATACTCTAGGGCTGCTGCTTATCGTGCGGAGTCCAAGGGGATCATGGTGGTGCCGTTTGTGACCTCAGTCTCTTCTTGTGTAGAGACCGTGTTCATCCACTCTCAAATCCTTAGTAAATTCATGTTACATGCTTACTCACTCATTCCACAGAGGGATTCTGGTCCATACCCAGAGCTGTAGTGTTTCTGGGCAACAGCAGCATTTGCTCTTGCAGCTTTTCCTGGTGTGCCCCTGGCATGGCAGATGCCATATGGACAGGGTGTTGAGTTGTTCCCTCAGGTCTTGTGTAGGATTAACCAGACACTGCCTTTCTTGTGCTTTATGAGGGTTCTTAATCACGTAGCCGTCTTCAGCCTTTGGAGAGGCTGTGGAGGTATGAACAGAAGGCACCACAGAGCTGTTAGTGAGCTGTAAATTGCTGCCATCTACCAGCTCATGTAAGGGAGTTCCCACCTGGTGTGGTGGGTGCTGGGATCTATGCCCTAGGTCCAAATCCTGCCTCCTAGGATTTGTATTTGACTGGGCCTGTTCTCCTGTTCTCAGACTCTTAAAGGAAATGGATGCGTGGTCTCATCTCTTCATAGACAAACCTTGTCTGTAGGTGCATGCAAAAAACCCCAAACAAAAACAACAACCAAAAAAACCAACCCCAAGCCCACAAAAAAACCCCCAAACAATCAAACAAAAACCAAAAAACAATGTGGATCTAAGGTTTTAAAGCAGTCACTATCTAGCCTAACTTCTGTGGGACTTCTGTATGTTAGAGATTCCTGTCCCAGAGGGGTTTTTAGCACTTAAGAGGGTTGGAAGGTATTTGAGCTGCTACAGTGTATCCTGTTCTCAGCAAGAGCTTCTGCTCTCTGTTCAGTCCAGAGAGGGTCTTAGCCCACCTCTGTGAGCATAACTGTAATGCTACGAATTATTTCTTGTGGAAACTTTAGCTATTGTACTTAGTGGGTTTACAGGAGCTTTTTCAGTCTGCTTTTAATGTATTTGTGTTGGTGGGGATTCTGAATGGAATTACATGCCCAGGCTTTCAGATAACTGCTGTAAATACACAGATCCACTCTAGTCCCTTACTTCACAGTAGCAGCTGCTGCGGTGTTACAGAAACTTCATAGCTTTGACTTCATCTTATTAGTTCAGCACACTATTAATATCACAGAAGCTTTTTGTATTAGTTTCCACAGTTAATATTGGTTCTCCTTCCTTCTTCTCTGCCCCCCCTTCACATTCAGTCATTAAACTAAATTCATCTTGGGGCTGTTTCATTTAAGATGCCCTTGCTGCCCACACCAGAGAGGCGAACCAGACTGGAAGCAAACCAATTGTGCTAACAGTCACCTGGTATATTTAGTGGCAATGTCATCTAAGATGCATTTATGCTCAGAAGTAGTGCCTTTCTGCTTCTATATGGAGCATTTGTAGTGCTGGCAAAATCTTTCCAGAGAAACAGCTGCTGATTGGTTCTTCTTGTCTATTTGGGGAAGGATCTGTCCTTAAATACTTAGTTATTCTGCTTTCTAAAAATGGCATCAAGCACTTGGCACTATCAGGATTGGACTCGAAACTTTATTGAGATGAATTGGGTGCATTGCACCAAGACCTGGTGAATCTTTTTGTCCCCTAGAGGAGTGACTGCACTAGTGGGTGAAGGTACATCTAGGGCAACTCAGTCCATGGGGCTCTAAAATGCAGATTGCAGTCTTCCTCTGGAAGGCTTTAAAACCAAATATCACATTATTATGGTTAAGTGGCTCTGGTGAAAAGGCTACAGGACTGAGATGCATCTCAACTAATATTTCCTCTGAATGTAAAGAAATCCTGTCCCAAAGGGCAGCAATGCCTCTCCTTTGAAGTGCCATGTCTCAATAAGGTGGAGAATACAGGCTATCTTCTGAGTAGGGATTGGGAGCCAGCTTGCCTTTGACAGCCTGCTGCTGACCAGGAACAGGGCAAGGAGGAAGGCTCCGCCAGCATTTGTCACGACTGCCCCAGCCTCCAAGTGCATAAACCACCTGACTGACACCTAACTCTGAGCGAGGCACAGGCTCTAGGGTGAGCAGCTCACCAGGAATAGAAGTGTTCTATCCCTTTGGTTGACCGTAAGTGCTTCCCACTGTTCCTCAGATCTTACAGGGCCGGGAAAACATGACATCCAGAGAACTGGAAGAGTACCAAGGGAAGGGTTTTACCCCAGCGTCCAGGGGCTTTGCTCACCTCCGAGTTCTTGTTGTGACACTTCACCCAAGGGAGAGCAGTGACTGAATCATGCAATACCCCTTTGAAACAGAGGCTAGCTTAGGACAGCTTGAGGGTCTAGGACACTGAGATACCTTCCTGTCCAAAATAGTTTGTATTAGTTGATCTGCATGGCATGCTGCCAGCCTTCAAGGAGAACTGGGGAGGCCTGGCTACTGGTCAGCAGGCTGGACTGGGTGATAGGAAGTTATTAATAGTTGTTCTTCCATGGAAGGAATGAGTTTGGCTTAGATGTGATGTAAAGCTGCTGGCTTGTACAGCAGGCAAATGCTGGAACTCTTGTCTATTATCACTCGAATGAGCTTGTTATGCTCATTCTTGAACTGCTCCTTCCTCTGGATCACTTGCTTGAGCCTCATGGCCTGATGCTGGTGTGCCTGGTGTCTCCTGGTGTTGGCCTCTGAATCTGAGCTGTGTGGTTGAGCAGGACAGGTGCAGGTCTGAAGAAAAGAAGCTGTCAGCTCTTGGTCAGCCTCAGGGTGTGGCAGGCGTTTCTTCTGTTCCTCAGCAAGTTTAGATTCCCTCAAGTTCCCTTATGCTCCAGTTCTCACCTGTAAGAGTCAGCTCTTTGTTTCTGAAGCAACTTAATTCAAGGACAGAGAAGGAAGAAAGATACTTTTCCACACAGTAAAAGTTTTGGAAAGGAAGATTATCTCAAAAACTCAGACATGACCAGTTTGGAACAAAGGGTGGAGGAGATTGGGTGAAATAAACAAAGAAAAATTCACTTCTTGAGTGGAATGCCAATGAGGAATTTCTTATGGGGGATTTAGTTGGATCAAAGGTGACAGTAAAGCATGAGCGATAGATTTGTTTTCAACCGTACCAGATGGTCCTGTGGGCAGAGTGGCTTTAATTCTGTTATTGTAGGTATCTGCTGGACTTGTTCTTGAGAACTTGATTAGAGTTTGTCATTCTTAAGGTGAAGGCTAGGAAAACCAAGTGGTATTGTCTTCAGTCTGAAGCTTGCATTTCCCTTTGTATCCTTCAGTTCCCTTCAGTAACAGCTACCCCTTGCAGGAAACAAATACAAGGCTCTGGGTTAATACACAGAGGTCTCCAAGCCAAGCCCTGTTTCAGAGGGACTTGCATTATTCATCCTTTGCAACAACTGGTGCTTCTTAAGGAAGCTGCTAGTTCCCAGAATAACTATGTGGATCAAGTTTTGTCATCTCCCTCATCTTAAGGTTCAGACTTCTGATTGTCCTGCTTAGAAAGAGGGGGAATGAACATTGAGTTGATGGAATTTCCATTTCTCATTAAAAATAGTTCTTGTCCTGACTATTGTAGGGAAACTCTATTTCCTTGCTGGCTTGTTGCTGATCTCTGCTCTCGTCTGTTTGATTTCCGCCCTGGAAAACAGGTGTAGGGATGCTATAAGTAGCACGAAGTCTAATGCATGCAGTGAGTTCCTTGCAGACTCTAAATTACAGTTTTCCTTCCTGTGCTACAACCTCAGGTCCCTGACCTGCAACTGCAGCATATTTTCTGTGACTAACAGCTGTAATTCCCTAATTATCATGCTCTGTTCTCCTGCTGTGCTGTAGATTTTGTTACCAAGGAAGCAAACCAAGTTTCCTCGTTCCTACCCTTGCTCTGTATGCTCCCAACTGTTTTAAATCCACCATTTGATGCAGCCCATAAAGACAAATGACTATCTCTTGTTTCAAATATTCAGAGTCTCCAGAACATATTACGTAGCTGCATGCTGGGGACGAAGAGGGCAAAATGAGTCCTTCTGGCCTTTCTTTTAGTGAAGGCAGCTGGTCCAAAGCTATTCCTAGGTTAGGAAAAGTACCTTTATTAGCTGTAACCATCCTGTGTGGAGTGCTGGACTAGAGGTAGTCTCAAACAGTGGGCCCAAGCAAATGGCACTGTTGCAATGTGACTGACAAAACTTCCATAAACCCTGGAAAATGAAGGTGTGCATTAAACCCCGATGGCAGGTTGTGTGCTGTAATTGCCATACAAGCCTCATCATTTGAGGATGACTAACAAGGGGCCAGTTCCTTTTTGCCTCCACTGCTTTTGGGGTTGAGGATAAACGACTGTGTGCCACATGGAAATGAGAATAAACCTGTGCTAATCTAGATGGTTAGAGCAATACAGCCAGACTGTATTGTGACAGATAAGCAGCTGGTTAGAATATTACAGAAGCATGTTAAGCAGAAGGAAAGTTCTAGTTTTCTAAAAACCCACAACCTCATGTTTACCCTACTAAGTATGCAAAGGTATATTTGGCTACTGCATGTACCTGAGGCTTTACTGAATGATGCCCATCATATTCCTGCAGGATGCACAAAGGCAAGTTTAGTGCTGTATGCAATTGTCAGTTTGGACTCCATCAGTCTAACGTGGCTGTGTCCAAGCCATTTGCATCAAGCCCCCGTGGCTCTGGATGGCAGCTGGTGACAAGCAGGAATGCTTTACATGGGCCCAGCTTCCAGCAATTAATTCATGTCTCGCTCCAGAAATATCATCCAAGTTGCAACATGAATGATGTCTCCTGGGTCACAGCATAAAAATTACTGACTCCACATGGGGGATTTTCTGCTTGACTCCTCTGACCATTAAACTAGGAGGGAGGAGGCTGCGCCTTCCTCTGGATCACTGGAATTAAATCCACAACTGGGTCTAGCAAATGTGACGCCCAAGGTGGGGGGGCAATAAAGGAAGTTATCTGCTTGGCCTCAATCAGAGGAGAAGGAAAGATGAAATACAACTGCCAAAGACAAGGGGTAAGTTTAGACAATACGACAGATGTCCCTAGAAATAAGATTGTCCAGCATTGCTTTATCTATGGACTTCTCACGGGATTTCATAGAGGACATTATGTAGCTGGCAAGCATGGGTCAGGTATGGATGCACATAAATAAATCTATGGGGCCCATTGTGGATGTATTTTTCACCACAGAATAATGGTGGGAAAAACTAGATAACCTATGAAGATTGTTTTGTTCTGTCTCTGCTCTTGTGCCTCAAGTGTTTAAATATTAAGTAAGTATTGTATACCTTAGCATACATATTAGTGTGGCATGGAAACTTGCTTTTAAGGTTTGCTCTCACGGTTAGAGATACAGAGTCAAACTTTAGTACTTCATAGAAACTCAAGTTGTGGTGGTAGTTTCAGCAGATGTTTTGACTTCATGGCACCATGAGCTGGTGTTACGCTATGCTAGATTGTACCTGTAATAATGCCTAATCTGTGCAGGTGTTCAAAGCCTGAATAAAATTTAACTTAGGGTTTATTTTTTGGTGAGAACTTTCTGTTTGATATGATTATACCTGATTTAGGTTTCTCTGGTTGCTTGCTGAGTGTACCTGTCCAGACGTGTGAGGCTTCCTGTGATGGCCAGCAGGCTGCACTGGATTTTCCTGAGCCTCAGGACGGGAGGAGTCAGCAGCACACGTTGTGTTACCTGTCACACATTGTGGGACTTTTCACCAGCAAGGCATGCACGTCCCCCTCACCCCTACCACCAGCAGCATTCTTTGTCAGTGGGGTCAAAATCCCTTCTAAAATAGGAGTTGGATCTGTAATTTAAAACCTTTATTCAGAAATAACAAAGGATCTCCAGTGTCCTTTCCCTCCAACAAGGCCTGGGAGAAACCACCTTGTACCGCACTATTGTCAATGCTCATGAAATTGGTGCCTCAGAAGGGTATTGGTGGAGGTAGCTTTCATACTTCAGTTTCACTGAAGATGTGTGCTCCTTTTTTGGGGATTCTGAGCTGTTCATTGCTTACAAATTTCATAAGCTCTGCAGGTAAAGTTTTTGTCTTTTTCCCCAGTGAGCTCTCACGGATGTGTGCTGCTGGTGGCCTCAAGCTGGGAGTGAGTGACTTTTGGGGGGTGACTCTTGGTGAACAGAGCGAGTGACACTCAGATGCTGAAGAACTCCAGAGGGGACAAGAGTGCCCTCACCTGTTTCTGACTTAATGCATAAACAAATGATTAAAAAAACCCCAAACTAGTGGGTCCTGGCCTCCTCAGCCCCAGCACAGACCTGCACCCTGAGGTAGAACATGCAGCAGCTTATTGTGCTTAATAGCACCTTTTTAAAAAATTTGTTTTAAGGTGAGGCTTCCACCACAGCAAACCTGGTGAGTCACTCTGTCCAGGATCAACAAAAATGCAGCTCTGGCTCCAGGCTTGGTTTATTAACAGGACTGGGAGGAGTCACATGAGAAAAGCCGGTCTCTGCCTGCTGGGCATGCATGTCCCTCCAGCGAGAAGGAAGATGTGTGACCATCAAAGCTATGCTTAGCAGCCAGGAGCACTGTCCTGCAGCATTCCTGCTGAGGCACACTCACAGCTGAAACACTTGAGCTGTGGCACGGGGGAGTTGGGTTACGCAGGGGAGCAGGCTGACTCTTTCCTAGCTGAGCATCTGCTGTGCCACAGCACAGGCACAGAGAGAGTTGTTTGGGGGCTACCTCTGACTTGCTTCTGTGGAGGTAATGTTTGCTGAGAGTGTTGGAGTGTGCATCTGGTTCTCCTGAGAGGAGAGGGAGGGTGTGTTGTTAACCACCTGGCTGAGATTGAATGTTTTACTTGGGAAAGAGTGCATATACTTGGCAAATAAAATGGAGCTTTGACCAGAGAGTTGTGAATTAAGTCAACTTGAAGCCCACACTGCAGAGCGATGGTTGCTGTACCATAATGCTAAGGTATAAAAGCTTTTTTGTTATTGTTGTTGGTTTTGGTTACTTGGCTTCAAACAGGTGACTCAGGCAGGACATTGAAATTAACCACTGTTATTAAATATTTGGGGGAAATGAGAGTCAGTCTCCAACTTGTAACAGCCTTCTGCTCCTGAGCTATCCAGCTGTGTCTTTAGCACTGTGCATGGCTTAGTGTGTACCACCAGGCACAGCATTGCCTCAAGCAAGACTGAGGCAACGAAGGCATCCTGGTATTACTGAGGGTCAACAGGATAAGTGCTTTGGGAAGGCTGAGATGGTCTAAGACAAATATTATGGATGTTAATTGGTGTTTAGTTAAAGGTGATGGGCAGAGGAAAGAAGTGCATCTGAATGGAGATGGTGAATGCTGCTTTCTCTGCTCTGCTACCCAAGGGAGATGGGCTGTGCTTTGCTTTTTCTTTCTGTCAGTCCCACCAGCGTAAGAAAGGAACTGGCTGGGAAACCTGAACTGGGAAAGCAGGAGCAGCACCCAGATCCTGTCTCCACCGAGTGTGGCTGATGTGGCTTGTACCCCATGTCTGCAGCACACACCCCCTTTGCCTTCCTCCCGTGCAGTGTGTAGGTGCTGTGCAGCAGAGGGGTTTGTGTGTTTTAGGAGTGTAGGGGGGGTGTGTTTTGTTTCTCCAGTGTGGTGTGCACTCGGGGCATGCACTCGGGGTTTGTGTCTCACATGTACAGCGTGAGTGGTTTGTGCAGTGCAAGAAGCAGCACCCCTGGGTGCCACTGCATTCCCCCCATAGCTGCCATCCAGCCTGCTCCCACACTGCCCAGCATGGGTGTTGTCATGGCCAGCTGCAGCTGTCTGGGGATGAAGTGCCCTGTTGGGGTGCCAGCCAGTCTGGCTGCTGTGCAACAGAATTCTGCCTGCAGTCCCACTGGTTTTTCAAGGCTGGAAGGGTTTTCTCTGTCCCGCGCTCCCTCACAGCATAGCTCGGCTCTGTGTGAGCTGAAGCCCTGTCAAGGGTGGCCTAACACTCCCCCTGCACACAGGAGCAGGTTTCTGTCACTGCAAGAGCCACCCATCAGACACTGCCCCGGAGGTGAAGGTACAGGCATGGCAGACTGCTCTCATGCAAGCACCTCCACGGCAGCAGGAGAGATGCTGAGGGTGCAGGAACATGCCCAGGCGGCGTGGGACAGAACTGGAGCTCCTGGAGCCAAGTCTTCTCCTCTTCCTCCTCAGGGAAGCATATCTGCAAAAAACCTGAATCCAAAGCAAGGCTATTAAGAGTTAGAGACATTTCTCACTGCAACAATCTGGGTTTGTAATTCTAAGGGAGGGTCAGTCTGCCAGCCCTGCTGAGGGAGATGTCTTGCAAGCACCTACATGAGTCAGTGAGCCAAAAAGCTTGGGCTCTGGAGCTGTTTTTTACTGTTTACCCTGTTTTCAGTTGCCCCAAGCTCAGAGGAACAGTGCAGGGAGGCATTAAGTGTTTGTTTTCAGCCCACTCACCTTAGTGTCCCAATTCTTAATTCATACCCCCTCATCGGCTAGACCACATCACTTCTCTGGTCTTGCATTTTCACTTACCTGAAAGAAAACCATACATACATCATATAATGCAGACAGTTAGAATTATCTACTTTTGATTTACAGAACAGCTCTTTCAATCTGTTGCTATCAGTGTGTATTTAAAATACACTTTAATAGCAAATAGATGAAGCAGGGGCAAGGGGTGCTATACATACCTCACAGGAAGACAAACCCCATGGTAGCAATTTCCTTCAAAAGTCTTCCACTGTTTCACCATCTACCAGAAAAGGCTGATTTGGGCTGCTGGCCACGTGCAGAGGGGATTTCTTCAGCAAAATTTCTTGCACGGAGCCTGTGAGCTCAGCTGCTGCCTGAAACAAGAATCACACAATAGAAAAGCTGCAAGGATTTGACCCAACAGCTGCTTCATCTTCTGCACTGATTTAAAGCACCAGAGCCCTTTCTCAACCTGGCAATAAAGTCAGGCATTTATATTTTTTCTTAACATGTACGTAAATGATATATCTATAGATATGTGTATGTATATATACACACACACCCAGCCTCATATAAGTACATATCTATGTTTACATATATGTATATATGTATGTATATATATATGTATGGGTGAAGATGGGCACATACTTGACTGAAAAAGACACTTGGGGCAGCCAGTTAACAACCAAGACTTTATTATCCAGTTCAGCACGGGGCTGCAATCCTGTGCACCTCACAGGCCCAGCTACTAAATGAAAATGCAACATTTTCTGGTTTAGCCTGCATTACAAATGGCACGAGTGTGCAGCCTAGGGGCCAGCAGCAGCCTGCCTGCCACTGAGGACCAGTCAGAAACCCATTTCCACCTCAGCAGCTGAAACTGTGCCTAGTATCTTTTTAAAGCCCCTGTGTCACAATTTTTAAACAGTCAACAAAATGAGATTGAGGGGTAAGCGACAGCAGGAGTGGGGAAAACTACATTTCCAGAGATACGATGGTTCCTGGTGTCAAACAAGAGGTTACCAGCCCCTGCTCTGGGGTGAGGATTCCAGGTGCCTGTGGGGAGATGCCTTCTGCCACTCAGCTGAAGCCCATCATTTCTTCCTGTGGTTTATCCCATTCCATTGTCTTCCTATCCCTACCTCAGTCTCAGGAACTTAGCTCTTGGTTGACACACAGGCATTAGGTCAGCTGCTGTGCATTTGTAGCTGAAGTGTGTTCAGCACTTACCAAAACAGCTACAGCCCTTTATATAGATAGAGATAGAGATAGACATAGAGATAGAGATATATAATAGTATATTTTTGCTAAATAATAATACAGCATGTCTGTTGATATGTGTAGATATGCATAAAAGATACAAAAGATCTTTTATAAAAAGATCTGTACAAAAACATCTGGCATATCTAGACACTGCCCAACACCTCTGTCACCTATAGAAACCTGCCACCAAAACTAAGGCAACTGAAAACCCAGGTACAAACAGTGCAGTGTATGGTCACACACCACGGCTGTGTTTGCTAGCTTCTTTCTTGGAAGTGAAAGCATAGGGTAAGTTACTCCACGACATATGTTTTTTTCGTAAGAGGAAAGCATTTACAAAATGTACAAGACAATTCTATAGCTGTAACAAGAGCTTGTGCAGTATGTGCTTCTGATGGTGCCTCGTTACCAGGCTCAGCCTATAGAGCCCTCACTGTTCTCTGCAGAAAACTTGGTCTCGCTGAGCATTTTCTGCACCACGCTTTGCATTCCTCCTCCTTTCCCCAATCGTCCTCTCCCAACAAAGGCTCGTTTTTTCAGGAGAATTAAAGCGCAAATCGTCGTATCTGTTCCAAGGGCAGAGTGTGTTGGTCTGACTCTGTAAGGAGTACTGGCAGTCACAGGACTCCAACAGCTGGATCTGAGCATTTCCTTTAATTGAACAGGTTTGCAGTCTCTCTGTGCTGAAGCAATTCTCCACATCACACAAGCCTGCATACCAGAATAAAATGAAAATTTAAGAGCGCTGGCTAACAAGACCGAGAAGCTCATTGTTTAAACAAGAGGCTGATTGTCTGGGTGCTTGAGTGCCCCATTCCTCCAACATTAAACCCACACGAGGGACAGCAGCCTAATCCACAGCTTGCTGCCAGGTGGTATAGAAATTAATCTTCCACTTACCCGGGCTATTAGTTGCGGTGCGCATAAAGGTTTGCAGCCCAATGAGACGAGCAACTAAAATTTTCTCCGTGTCATGGATGGGTATGGCAACATGGTGATATGAAATATCAGCCTCCAGGAGCGTCCCCCGTGGTGAGGAAAGTGTGGATGAATGTGTCCAGGGAGGGGAATGGCACCCCAGCACCTTCTGTTTAACACATGAGCTCCAGGCTGTCTGACTGCACGGTGAATTGTTGGAGGATGAGGGATGGACTGGGAAAGCCCAGGCTCACCAAGGACCTGAGCATAGGCTCATTATTTGATTCTTCAATGAACATCTACATTTTTAGTGATTTCATTGAAAAATCCCCCCCAAACTGTAAAAAGGCATACAAATAATAATAGTAGTAGTAGTAGTAATAATAATAATAATAATAATAGTAATAATAAAATTGTAAATCTAAGAGTAACCACAGTGTGTCTATGCATTTATATACAATCTGTATACATATTTGCTTGTATCCAACTCCAGTGTTATGACATATTTAGGCCAATAAGTGTACATTACTACAACATTTACTATTACAGCAAGAAGAACATTGTTACAAATTGCTGTTCTTCTCCTCCTCTGAACAAGCAAGCCACAATGTTATACAGTATGTCTCATATATATCTGCAGGGCTAAGCAAGTTTGGTGTTTATCAAGACAGGAAACAAAAAATTATTTTTTCTCACATTTTAACAACACCAAAACTCCCATATCTAGTCTGACAGGCCCTCTGACAGGACACACAAGAGACCCTCATTTGGTTTCCTGAACGCTCAGGGACCTGCTTCGAGGACATTTCACTTGTCTTCCAAACAGGGTGTTAGAACAGAGGAGGAAGAGAAATCCTGGCCTTTATTAGTCTGCTGCTCCCTTAAAATCCAAGGAGGAAAGGGAAAAGACCAGTAGCAAGCAGGTGATCAAAACAGGAGCCACATAAACATAAACATTTGGAAGGGTAAAGCCCCAGGAGTGTTTAGCATGATTGCTTCCAGTTTTCATCTGCTCACATTTCACTGTAGACGTAATTCGCTGCAGAGCACTGCCAAAGCTTTTCACAACACCAAGGCATGTTGAACTCGATGCAGATAATAATATTTATGAATATTGCAGTTTCCCCCCATCCTTCCCTAATGTTTTCCCAGCAGTTTGCAATCCCATCTGGCTTTGGCTGTTCTTGCTGCCCTCTCAATGACTTTCCTTGCCTCAGGAACTCATGGTTGTGCCACAGGGAGGTGGCAGCCTCTTGCTTTGCCTGCATGGTGGCTGACCTGTCTTGCTGTGCAAATGGAAAAGCAAATGGTCAGGGCCAAGAGCAAGTCAGTCCTTTGCCATGTGTTTGTGCATGACTCTGACTTGGTGCCCAGGTATGTCTCTAGGGCATCCCAGGTTATTCCCTAATCCAGAGAAATGTTTTGCAAAACAACAGCTTTCCCCAAACAGTAATGCCACAGTCCCTCTTCACTCCAAATATTCCTCCTGTTCGTGTCCTCACATGGCAACAATTAACAGTTTATGCACCAGCTTCTTCCATGTCTGCTTATCAAATTTTCAGCTAGACCAAATTCTTATTTTCGCAGGTTTTAGTTAGGCTGAAGTTCCAAATTTTTGCAAGATGAAAGAAGAACTGAACAAATCCAAAAGGCTGTAATGCAGATTTTTAGTGGGTCCCATGAATAGCAGCAGAGCTAACACAGAGATTGGACTTCAAAGAATTTGAATCCAAATTATTTTTGTTCCTCATTTGGCTTGCTTTGTAAAACATACAGCCAATAATTCCACAGCCTCTGTCAAACTCCTTTCGATAAACATCAATTTATCATTGAAAAGAAATGTAAAGGGTCAGAGCTGTGCACAGAGATTCGCTTATCACCCACAAAAGGAGCTTCTGAGTGACCTGGACACAGGCAGAAAAGTAAATTTCCCAAAAATGTGAAGAACTGAACAAATAAGTTTTTTAATTCCTTCTGGTCCCATCCCATACTTTTATTTCATCTGGTATTAATCCCACCTGCAAGCACTGCTTCAGGATGGGTTCCTAGGCAACACAATCCCAGCAAAGAGCAGAAGGAAATCCACAGTCCCACGGCCCCCCTTCTTCCTTAGCTGTCACTAGATCCAGACGGGTAACTCCTGGAATCAAAGCTAGCAAACCAGTCCAGCTGGGGTCCTGGTAGTGGGCTGCAAGGCTGGCTCTGCTTATCAAGATGGCTTTATCCCAGACCAGCACTGGGTAGGATAAAGCATTCTCCTTTTCTTCATCCAGCTTTGGCTGAAGCGCAAGGATCCAAGAACTGAACCAAGCCTCAGCTTTCCTGAGCTGGAGTCTCCATCTCAGCACTAACCACTGCTTTAAACCTTGCAGAACTGTTTGGTTCAGTTTAAGAAAACTGAAACTTAACCCTGCTCCAAAGAGGAGCAGGTTCCTGCAAGCGTCGGCTCTCATCCTACCCATGCAGAGGTGTCTCCACAATAAATGAATGTTTGAACCCGTTGGTTGGCAGCCTCAAAGCTTGTTCCAATTCCACTCAAACAAAGCCACAATCAGCAGAACCTAGTCACAATCAGCATGGGTCTTTCTGGAAAATAATGAGCAGAAATGTGTCTGCTAAAGCTGGTTTTTACTTAGCTACAGAGGTTAAAAGGTACACCAGTTACCTAGGCGCAGCTACCCCTATTTTTCTGAAACAGCTCTCTTTCCCAGGTTTGGTACTACTCTTAAAATCAGCAGCAGGCAAGGAGAGCAGCCTGTGCATGGGACAGCAAGTGTCTGACCTGAAACTGACTGACAAAACTGGCACAAGGTAGCAGACTTTGGACCAGCCTTCATCTGGACCAGCAAAAACCAGCACCCTGGGCCGTGATCCAGTGAATAGTCAGTTGTCCATGACCTTTCTTGGAAGAATAAGGCAGCATTTAGCAATTCCAACACTAGCTCTTGCTTTGGGAGGATGTGTTTTACTACACCTCTGTCATCCAAGTGAAACAAGTGCTTCAGCTCCAAACTTAATGTCATCCCCACACAGCAGCCACCACAGTGCTGCTCTTTCAATTCCTCTTAGCTGAAGACATGGGAAATGATGCTCAGCTTTGCTGTCCCATGTCCCTGTAATTAATGTGAGCTGTTAATAATGAGATTTCTCTGTTTCTCAAACGAGACCTAAGCAAAACTTGAACTCTAGACTTAACCTTAGCAAAAGCAATGAGAAGCATCAATGATTATTTCTTCATAAAAGAAGAAGAAAAGGTTAAAGAAAAAAAGAAGAAAAAAGAAGGTATTACATTAAAACAATACCAGTGTTCACACTTATAACTAGACACCTCAAACTTTCTCTTTAAAACTAATTTGAATTGTTAGTATTAACACACTCAGATTATAGTTACAAACATCAAAATATGTCCCAGAGCATTTCTCAAAGTCTTAATTTACAATAAGATTAGCACAGACCCCCACTTTGGAACAGCAGTTGTCTTAAGAAGGCACCTATTCCCCCTGATGAACCAGCTTCCAATTTCACTCTCCAGTGTTTTTCATCACTACTTTAATAAACGTTTACTAGCTAAGGTAAGATAATATAAGAGAGTCTTTGGAGTAACAGACCCAAATACTGTTTCTGTTTGAGAGAGTACCAATGTTTCTCTTATATAACCTACTGTAGGTTGGGGCTGTAACATCACTACAATCTGTTTTCTCTTAAAAAATGTTTGTTACTCAGCATAAAAAAAAAACATTTTATTCGATGCTAAACTTTCAAGTAAAGTATATTTGTGTTTTACCAGCACGGAGAAGTTAAACAAGTTGTCTATGTATCATAAATATAAAAAAATTACAGTTGGGTCCATTGTCTGTAAGGAAGTCACCTCTGCTACTTTATTTGTGTTGAAACACATAACTGAGTTGTGCTTCCCAACAGTGATTTGCTACTCTTTGTGCCTAAAACCTACTTTCTAGGAGCCCTTTAAAATACTTGTACAATTCCACCACAGTCCTAGATGAGCCATGTCCTACTCTGAGCAGATGGAAATGAGGGTGGAAGTGTGTGTGGTTTACAGGACTGACAGTCTTTATGAAAAAAACCCCAAACCAAACCACACTAAAATTAGCCAGTCACGGGTTTTGTGCAGTCATTGCTATTGAATACAAGTGGGCAGAGGAGTATTTGCTTTACACATGCAGCATTTTTCACCCTGTGGTTAAAACACAGCCCAATGACTGCTGCAGGCACCACAACCTCAGAGAAATACTTTGGGCCAAATTCTGCCCTTTCAGAAATCCTTTTCCACAACTGTGAAACTTTTGTGGCCATCTGTTCTGCACAAACCCAGTTTGGTGGGTAAACCACCTCAGCACGCTGGAAGTCCCAGCCTGGTGAGCATCTCCATCATCATCCATTGAGAGCCACTGTGAGATTTTTTTCATTCAATCTTACACAGCTCTCACTTTCACACTGGCACCTCTGGCCCCATCTTCTAAAATATGTCTTGAAAATGGGAATTCCTGTCCACACATGCTTGGTCCCCTCATGATGAGTTCAGCAGGAGCTCTTGACAGAGCTCCCTGATCCCAACCCAGAGCCTCTGCTTCTCTCTAAACCCATTTTGAAAGCGCAACAGCATCTGCCAAGCAAGCTGTCCTCTAGCAAGGACAAATCATAAAAAATCTCAAATTGGCACCATTACCTTTTTATTCGAAAGGAACAAGGAACACCAAATGGCCCACAAACCAGCATCTCTCCAAAGACATAAGGTCATCTGCCAGTAATCCACTTAGGGACACTGCAACACATCATACAGGGACCAAGGGCATTAGGGGCCTGTGAGGCAAAGCCTGGGAGCACTGGTGAGCAGGTCCAGCTGCCTCCCCACAGCTCAGCTCCTGGTCTCTAATATGGAGCTCTTCCCTTGGCACGGGTATTCACATGTTGCAGTTTCAGGCTGCAAGATCATAAAAAAAAAAAGAAATAAACAAAAATGCACTTTTTAAAAGATTCAGTATTGATTTTTCCAGCCGTTCTCCATTTCAGAATATTCTTTATGTCCTTCATCAGTCTTGTACTTGGTTACAGATGGAAAATATTAGCTCTGGTTTACAAAACATGGCCCTGTTTCCTGTAACACAGCACAGGTTGGACAAATCTGTCATTTGAGTAGTGTGTCTATTCTGTGGCCAATTCTGTAATCTACAAGCAATGTGATCCTAAACAAGGAATCTCATGTTAGCAGCCAAGATTGGAAAATCCCTGTTTAGGGTGATTGCTGCCAAAACCATCTCACTTGCTAAGGACAAGCTAATTTTCTATCTGCAGTTTGGAAGCTGTTGCTTTTCCTCTTTGGTTTTTTCCTTTCTTTTAAATAAATAAATTGAAAAAACATAGCTCATTTTTAAGATGACACAAATAAAGGGTTTTAAAAAGTGCAAAATGGATTTAGAAGAAAGTTTAGGGTATATGCAAAATACCCCACTGTCTACTAAAAAAATTCTGGTTTTGAATATAATTTAAACACAACTTGAATAAGTGCTATTTTACAAAAAGAAGAGTTGTAATTCAGAACAAACAGCAACAAGACTGTTGCGTACAAATAAGAGGAGGAGAGCAATGAAGCAAAGAAAAAGAAGTGGTTTATGGTAGAGATAGGACATAGATCAAGGATGATCTAGATACAGCTTTAAATGAGAACTTGACCTCAGTTTGCAGGATGGATCAAGGCAATATAAATAATGGCAATGGGGATATGAGATGATCAAAACTAAGATGGAAGCAAAGCTCAAGAAATTTAATATATCCAGGCTGGCAGACACAGAGATGAAAGGCAGAAGAAGCTACATTAATTATTAATGTTAAGCCTGGCAGTTCACAGATACTTCTAGCTGATTAAAAAAAAAAAGCCACTACACAAGTGTTAACAGTATCTCCTTAAGTAGGTATGCTTCAACCCAGTATTTAAGAAAGGGGAATTTCGTCTGGAATATGTGCAGGGAAGGGTCACAAAAACCCCATTTTGATGCAGGACCGGCCTCATTTGCTATCACACATACATTTTTCAGTATTAGAATTCTTCCTTCTTTGCCCTTCTAAATGCTCCTACATGTAGGTTCCTACACGAAGATATTCTTTCTGTTTTAAGAAAGTTGGGATGGGAGGTCATGGGGGTTTCATTTTGTTTGATTTTTTTTAAAGCTGAATATTACTAATGTTAATTTTTCTTGCCTTTTCAATTCTTACAAACCATTAAATTCATACACATTACAGCATCTCATGCTTTGCCCGCCCACTCAGGGGTTTGATGGCTCTTCTTAGGACTTGGGTGGCAAAATAGGAGTGTTGCATATAAGTAAAACTTTATAAAATGAAGGCCTTGTTGCCTTTGTAAAATCATGGCTCGCTCCTGTTACTTCGGCTAAGTAGTAAAGGATTCTGGGTAATGACTCTGCTGGAATAGAGGTAGAAAACAAGTTCTATAACCATCAGATGTTTACATCGTGTTTTATGGTGGCTGGTTAAATTATGTTTTTTGTATTTTAAAAGTGTGCAGCTGATAAAAACCTAATTGTTTAAAAAGGCCTGGGTTTTGGAATAAAGAGCTCCCTTGTGCACCTGCTCAAGGACACTGCGTCGCTTCTTATCGCAGCACAGGAGAAGGAGGTTGCACTGTCAGAGCAGTCAGTGTCTGGAGCAGTTTCTCGTGGAGAGATGTCTGAGCAAGACTCAAGGCTGTAAGGGTGAGCTCGGTGAGGTTAAGAGAGGGACTGGCCCATGTCTCCCATACAGAGGGCTGTAAAGGACAGGAACCATGATTTTCCATGTATTACTGACATGACAATCCACATACTATTGTCAGTGTCTGCCCTGCAGGTCTGTACTTCGCCATCTGCAAAATTAAGGGTCACCTTGGTCCTTCCCAATTTGATAATGCAGTACACAGAAAAAGTTTCAGATTTTATTCCCCAGGCTGCTTCAGCTCATGACTTTCTTATCTCTTATCCAGCACAATCAATTCCACTGAAGAAATCCGTTTTAGTGAGAATACATTGCCAGTGCTGGACTCAGTTATGTGATTGTCCAGCACCTCTCCGCCTCTGTGGCCCCTCATTTCTGTGTGGCACAGGCTGGTCCAGGCCAGCTCCCACTGGGAAACATCAGTTCTGAAAGCCTCGGGGAAATTTCTCTGGCCTCCTAAAGAGCTTCTCTTGTCCCAAGCACCATGTCTAGCAGAGTACAGGAGCTAATAATATCCCTCTGCTTCTTTAATATAGCATTTCCTCCTCTTTAACGTTTACTGGTTGCATTACCAGCTGCTTCTTTGCCTCTGCCACATGACCGAGTGTCAAAAGAACCCATAAATAAACTTATGGCATTCATTGAATGGTAAAATCGGTGCTTTCTCCCCTTCTGAGGGACTGGAATTTCAAATGCATCTTCTAAATATACTTTAAGATTCAATTATTTTAGTTAGCAGTTAAAAGACTTTTTAAAAGAGACAACAAAAACCCAGCTTTTCTTGGCGAAGACGTGTGCTGAGATTTCCTCAAGGTCACAGCCACCAGTTGGCACAAGAGGGACAAAGCCACAGCTCCAAACCAGGGATGTTCTGACAACCACAGTCTTGGCCATGACAACCAAAACCCTTCCCTGGTGCTGTTGTATTCATGAAAACATGCTTGTTGAAGAGCTGGAGCTTCCAACAATTTCTTCCTTCAATTGCTATTTCTAATAAAACACGAAATATCACTAGTAGGGTTTATGGCTTCCTAATAAAAATGCAGCAATTGCACATTAAAAATGAGCAAAGTGTATGAATATGAATGTATGATATATGATTTATTCTTATCAAACTGACAAAAAGCTTCTCTCTTAATATTTATATTCAAATGTTTTGTCAAGATAGTTTCCTGAAATACTTTCTCAGCAACAGTGATTAGGTTTCAAGCATTAGATGGAAATAATGAGCAATTGACCAAGGGGAAACAAAATAGAGCTAAATATTTTTTTTTAATTCAGCAACTAATTTAGAACAACTGAAATTTAAGCTGCTTACATTCGTCTAGGAAATACTAACAGGAGTAACTATTTGGTCTCTGCTAGCACCCCGTCTTTGGTTTCACATGGATGATAATCCAGGCTGCTTTTGCCCTAGGAGCCAGGAGTTATGTTTCCCACTGACCTTCTACAGAGCCTTCCAAAAATAGGGAACTGGGAGAGGGATGGCACCAAGCGCCCATGGAGTGCTGGAGGCTCTTCCTGCTTTTCACCAGGGATGCAGAGGATTTCAACTTTCATTTTATTGAATGCTTTTTCACCATTTCTCTACAAAGATGACCATGAAAACTCTAATGGAAGTCAAATGCATTTTCCCCCTCTTTCTGTTAAACAACTTCTGTTCAATTTCTCTTCTAAAGAAATAATTTTAATATACTGCCACAAACACTCAGGAATGACATTTTGGAGCTGCAGCTAAAAGAGTCTTCTTTTCTCAAGGCACATACAATTTTTTTTCAAAATTATGACTAAAAATCAAATGACGTTCATAGAATGCACAAAGTATAAAAATGAAGTGACTGATACACTGCAGTCTTCCACCCTTTGAAAAATAGAGAGTGAACACCCACACAGCAAGGCGAGGGCACAAAGAACTAATATTTAATATAAAAATTTGTGCGGAATCCCCCCTTTTAGAGTTCCTTTCAGATACAAGATTAGTAGAAATACAGATAAGTTGTTCACTTTTAAGATGACTTTTAACCCTATGCTACTTGTTTTCAATTCTTGACCAAATGACCAAATGGCACCACACTTTTGTTTTTAGCAGAACAAAAAATGCCAAACAACTCCCTGTTACAATTCTTGAAAAGCAAAAGTCTTTCACATGGAATTCTGCAATAAATTCATCTTTGCAAGTGACAGTAGCTCACAAAGTTACCCATATCTACTTTTGGGAATGAAAAAAAATGTGTCAAGGTCTTTGATGGCACATTTTCCATTTATCACACATTCTATTTTACCACATTTATAACAAAAGTCCTACAATATGCTTTTTGCTAAAGCACAATAGATTTTTTTTCAGGAGGAAACATTAATTGTTTTAATTGTTTGGAATTTCATACCCTGTGCAGGTGTGAAAGGCACCAGTGACTATTCCTCCAAGTGGTGTCCATTTCAGTGGTAAAACACCACTAATTATCCAGGCATAAATTACACTTTTCCCTTATTCTTAAAAAAACCAGACCAAACCCCAAATATACACATCCCCCCACCCAGTCCTGCAGGGGTTTTATGTAGCATTGCCAGTTTGATATGGTGAATTTCATATTCTTATTTCCACAAAGGAAGCTTCACAAGCGATATTCAAATCGCTGCTATGTAAGACATTTTCATATTGCAGACCCATTCCACCCCCAAAATAATGGATTTAAATAGCATAACCATTAAGAGCATGAAAATAAGATTCAAGATGCTAAGAACTACTTAGAAGTCATAGATCAGGTAGAGCACAGCATTCTGTTGAAAATCTTGGGGTTTAGGTCCTCATTAAAGTGTGCTTATATCTTATCCTACAGACTCACACAATAAAGTCTTGAGCAATGCTGAAATCATCCTCACTGCAGGCTGGCTTGGCACAACAGATGAGCTACCCAAAGAAACCTTGCCTGGACATAGGGAGGCACATTCCCATCCCAAATGGGGGGCACGTTTTTACCCTGCTGCGGATCGCAGAATTCCTAGCACTGAATTTACATTATTACAGTGTTGGATTTCCCTGCAGAGGCACACACACCAATCTACAGTTGATAAACTAATCATTCAGTCCCCTGGGTAAAGAAAAATAATATTCTGAATATTGTTCTAAATGCCACCCAAGGATACAGGAGTTGAAATTGTAGTGTGTGAGCTTTACCAAGAGCCCCACAAGTGCCACAAAGTGAGCAAGAGCAGAAGATGTCTTTGCACTCACAAGCCACAAAGAGAAGAGCTGACAAAAAAAGATGATTCTCTGGGGCCCACTTGAGCATTGTCTCTGTTTACCCTTTGCAAATGCAGATGTCAGAATTTCCTTTGTTAATATCATCATGGCAGTAGGTGACAGCAGGTATTTATTGTTGCTGTACCAATCTTTTGTGTCCTCCTGAGCAAAAATATCACATGAGCATGATCTGAAACTCTTTTTATCCCCCCTACCCTCCCACCCCAAATGGTGAACACAGAATATTGTAAAGATCTAGAGGCTCAGGTTCATTTTATATACATTAATTTTATATATAATATGTTATATAACATAGCCAGTCTCCATCCTTTTCACCTACTCCAAAGAAAGTATTTGAAACTCTTTATTTTATAGAGGAGTTGAAATGAAAGTATTTTCAATTTTCTTCCTCAAATACTCAAATATTTTGGGTAACTGGAGCCATAGCTTGGATGTGTAGGTACCAGATTGGAAAAGCTAAGGCAGAGATGGAACAGACTTGCCAAGGGATGTGAAGAATAACAAGAAGGGATTCTCTAAGTGCATTGGCCAGAAAAGAAAGACCAAGGAGGATGTAAAGAGTGGGTATGAGAAGAGAGAACTGGTGACAGCAAATGTAGAGAAGGCTGAGGTACTCAACGAGTTCTTTGCCTCAGTCTTCACTGGCAGTCAGGCTTCCCAATCTCTCAAGGGATTCTGCGCCTCTACTCTGCCCTCATGCAACCCCACCTGGAGAAGAGGTGGACCTGTTGGATAGGTCTAGAGGAGAGCCACCAAGATGGTCAGAGGGTTGGAGCACTACTGCTACGAAAATGGGCTGAGAGTTGTTCAGCCCGGAGAAGAGACGGCTCCAGGGAGACCTCATTTTGGCCTTCCAGGACTCAAAGGGAGCTTATAAAAGAGAGGAAGAGCAGCTTTTACCTGGGCAGATAGCGACAGGACAAGGGGGAATGGTTTTAAACTGAAAGTGGGCAGATTTACATTAGATTTTAGGAAGAAGCTCTTTACTGTGAAGGTGGTGAGGCACTGGAAGAGGTTGCCCAGAGAAGCTGTGGATGACCCATCCCTGGTAGTGGTCAAGGCCAGGTTGGACAGAGCTTTGAGCAACCTGGTCTAGTGGGAGGTGTCCCTGACCAGGGGGTTTGGAATGAGAAGATTTTTAAGGTCCCTTCCAACCCAAACTGTTCTGTGATTTTCCTTTCAAATTCCCCTAAAACTACTTTTGAGGGTACAGGGAATAACAGTTTTCCTATCATTTACAGGAATGATTTCTTAGCTTATCAACTTATGTGAGCTACCAATGTACAAGTTTTTCCAATAAAAATATATATGCTGAATATCAGCTGTTTCTGCATTCTACCAAGAGGTGTTGATTAGACACAAGTCAAAAGGTACCAGCCTGGGCGAGCAAGAGAGGCTGACAGCAGGAAAAAAGACAGTATTACAAAGATGACAAAAGAGGCCTGGTTCTTTGCTAATTCGTTTACAAGCACATGCAGAGATTCCTATTATAGATAAATTTGCATTTAAATCACTATTTAGTGATTTACTTCCTTGCCTAGCATTTATCAAAATTTTACAGAAAACTTTTGTGTTGTTCTGAGAAAAACAAAAGACTAAAAAAATCCCACCCAGAGGCTATTTTGGTTCAAATTATTTTCATGATATTTATTGTGGCAAAGCAATTTTCTGCATTTTCCCGAGACTTTTGGGACAAGTGTTGTACCAATTCCTGTTATCCGGACGTGGAAAGTATTGGTACCAACAAATTGCATATAAACATCAGTGCCCATACAGGTATTTTAATGTGATGAAAAAGCATCACTTAAAAATTAAAACTAACAACAGATTTAATTTAATTATCTACCTAAAATAAACCTAAGCATACAATATCAGGGCATGCAAGAATGCAGCTTTGGAAGAACCTTAATCCGAGCAGAGGATGAGACTGCCAGGGGATTTCTGCATGAAGAGTCACGGCAGCATGGGAGGGATAACTTGTGTATCTCCACAAGTCAGTGAAGTATTTGGCCTCGATGTCATGAAGACAACAGATTTTGAGCCACAAACAGTCTAACTGGCAGCATCTCATAAATCATGCAGTCTGTATGTGTGATCCATGTCAAGAAATTATAAATTTTGTCGTATTTTTATATATGCAATCATCTGTAACTGTCTAAAACCAAAGCACCCAGACCACTCCATTTACTAACAGAGGGACCTTCTGTCACACTCTGCACTGCTTCTGTGACAGTGTTTGATGACAGGATGATCTTAAGTCTAAAAAGAGCAAGCAACAAGTTTCTGTCAATCCATTGGTGTTACTGGTGCGACCTAACAGGACTCAGTGAAGGTCTTACCTAAAAAAAGTTGCATAGTTTTTATTAAGTATGAAGAGTTAGTGGAAGCCCAGCTCCTGTCCACCCACTAGGAATGATTCCACCAACATAAGTCACCTTTTCCATTTTCCAAGGTTGGTGCAATAACCTGAGTTTTCATGACCATCTTATGCTTTCACAGAATTTCACCAGCTTATTACAGTATTATGAAAACAGTTGCCAGTAGTGAAATTATTAAAAAAAAAAGATAATTCTTTTACATAAATAGGTGCAGCACTTAAGAAAACTCTGCAATGACAGTGTGGGTCCAGAGAAGTTTTTCTTCCAGGTCTCCTCAAACCCGTCACCCAAGCACCACGCTGGGCCAAACCCTGCCCTGCACCTCCAGCCGTGGATTCAGCACATTGGTCCCGGGGCCGGGGGACCTCGCAAGCTGCAAACCATCATGAGCTGTCAACAACGTCCACAAATCTCACAGACATCTGTGGCTTATCAAGCCAGCAGCATTTTTCCTACATTAATCTCCACTAGGCCTGCCCCAGCTTTCATTTCAAAAGACTTGGCATGGTATCTTCCAAAAAAAAAAAGAACAAAAAAATTAAAAAATTGCTCGATTTCTTGAGATGCAGCTGGTTAGGAGCACCGCCTTTGAAATGTGAGCATGTTGCAGAGATGTCGACATGCTCATTGCAGGCAGCTTGCAGCGCAGGGGACAGCACTAATGACTGCAAAAGGCTTTTAGAAGCTGCCTTTGGGTGAGCCCTCCCCTTCCTTTGGGGGAGTTTGGGGAGTGCTTTAAGTAGCTGCTGTGATGGGGGGTTCATCTGGATACAGTGCACTCAACTTGAACACTCTCCACCAGCCACTGGTTCTCTCAGCAGATCTCAAAGACCTGCTGGAAGGGCTGCCGCACCCTCCTGCTGGTCGTGTTGGTGTTCTCCAGTGCTGGCTTTGCAGATGGCGGCCAAATTCAGGCAACAACACTGCTGATGGGATGAAAGCCCAGGAAACTACTCCACCACATTGCACATGTCCACCTTGGACCCCTGACCACACTGGTCATTACATTCCCACAACCTGAAGGATCTCTTATAACCTTTTCATAAAAATCTTAGGGCATAAGCAGTAATTAACACTCATTTTCCACAGCCAAGAAATATTAGCACAACAAAAGCCCAGCCATCAGTGTCTCAGTTTACCTGGCACCTTTCAATGCCCCTATAGAGTGCAGGTGGGGCAGGTAAATTGTTGTCCTTTTGGGTCTAAAAGCACAGGAGGAGGGATGGCTGTGCTCCACACAGATGAAAAAAAAAAGGACTAATGGTGTTTATAGTTACAGCCCATTTTCAGCTCCAGCTGTCTCAAAGCAGAGTGACATAAAACACATAAGTTCATTGTATTTCACAAGAGGATATCCATATCCTTTCATATCACATTAAAAATGTCAAAATATCTTTCTGTCCAGAGCATGCATGCCAGGAAAAGGTCAGAGCAGTGTTTTCAGTGTTGAGCACGTGGTGCTCATCACTAGACCAACTCTTCTCTGCCACCAACATCTCAGACTGAGTTATCAACTCAGATCTCCTTCCCTCTACAGCAGAGTGATGCATTTAAAAGCAGAAAACACTTCTCAGGTCAAGAGAATGTTAAAAATTTAATTTCTGTTTTCTCCAGAAATTCAACAAAGCAAGTACATTGTTAATATTTTCAAGAAAAGAACTGGTAGCTCACTTATCTCTTTATAGTGGTCTATATATGTTCTAGGAAAGATTTATTGCATTGTGAGTTTGAAATTACTCACTTGAAGCAGCTTGGGAGCAGCTTTCAGTATCACTGAATGTCCAGTGGCTCCATTAAATGAATGGGGCACCAAGATGCTTGAGTCTTCATGTAGGCAGGAAAAATTGTGCCTAAAAGTGAAGTAACTTAAAATACCTTTTCATATGAAACTTCACAGCCAATTCATCCTAGTCCTGAAGAAGCTGAGAGTTTATAGCTCGATTACTGTCTTGAGGCAGGGCTGTAGTTAGGAGATATTGGAATCCCATCAACTTTATCATAGGAATTTGTTACATTCAGAGACCAGGATTTAATAAAAACAGGGTTTCATTAAGAGGACTGCCAGAAACACCCTGCCAGTATCTCAGGGAAACTCTGGTCTTGCCTTACTAACCATCAGCAGTCACAAAATGTAACTCCTCACCAATTATCTGATGATTTATCTGAAAAAAAAAAAAAAAATCTTTCCACCAGTCAGTCCTATGGATCACAGGATCACAGACTCACAGAATCATTTCATTTGGAAAAGACCCTTGAGATCATCAAGTCCAACCTTTGACTCATCACCACCTTGTCAGCTAGACTGTGGCACTAATGCCACATCCAGTTGTTTTTTGAACACCTCCAGGAATGGTGATTCCACCACCTCCCTGGAGAGCCCATTCCAATGCCAGACAACCCTTTCCATGAAGAAATTCCTCCTGATGTTCAGGATCATGCGTTCTTATCCAAGTTCCATACTGCAAGCCCAGGTTTTCAAATCTGACGATAACTCTTGTATTTCATTTTCAGTCATAAGAAAAAAAAAAAGATATTTCTAAATTAAATTTTTTCCCCTTAAGCTAAATTGGTAATTCCCCAGTGATAAATCCCAGCAGACAGCTTATTCTTTAGAGACAAATTTGAAAGAATGACACCAAAATCAGTACAGTTAAGTTAATGCAAACACTAAGCTCAACCTTTTCACTCCACTTTTAACACTTGCCTTTCTCTGAGCTACTGTAAATCTTTGTGGAGCTATGGACACCCATATCTCCATGTCCAGATTACCAGGAACCATGGACAAAACACCACAGAAGCCACCTTTACAATTCCAGGGCCAAACCCCTGAACCATCAATCATTTCTCTGGCTTCATCTTTAAAGGAAGTTGGGAACATCAAAGCACATACAGTTTCACATTTAATGTGAAGCAAAATGCAACTCCATGGGAAGATGCTTGACTGCCGTTAACTGAGAGATATTTTTCTTTTTCTTTAAATGTTTCCCCCATGCTGCCTTGTTTTGACCTATTTCTTTATCTCAAACACTGCTATTCCTAATGTTTTGGTCTACTAGAGATGAGACTGCCACTTTTTCTGATGCCCA
This sequence comes from Dryoscopus gambensis, assembly GCA_013389985.1. Classification (NCBI taxonomy): domain Eukaryota; kingdom Metazoa; phylum Chordata; class Aves; order Passeriformes; family Malaconotidae; genus Dryoscopus; species Dryoscopus gambensis. The sequence goes on along the minus strand of WEIT01023376.1, from coordinate 42,613 downwards.
TGCATGTCCAACCACAGTGATCCATCAGCTGTTTGCCATGAACTGGAGCTATTTCTGTTTCTTATTTTAAATAGTCTTACCCATGCAAAAAAGAGGACACTGCTTGTCTTGTTCTCATTGCAACCAGATTTGGAGAAGCATAGAATATGCTGAGTTGGAAGGGATCCACCAGAATCATCGAGTCCAACTCTAGGCCCTGGTCAGGACATCCTGAGAATCCCACCATGTGTCCCAGAATGTTGTCCAAATGCTTCTTGAACTCTGTCTGGCTGGTGCTGTGACCACTTCCCTGGGGAGCCTGTTCCAGTGCCCAGCCACCCTCTGGGTGAGGAACCCTTTGGGTGAGGATACCCAACCTAAACCTCCCCCAACTCAGCTTCATGCCATTTCCTCAAGTTCCTTTGTATACATGTACTGTCTACATAAAGTACATATTTGGGTGACGTGTTAGCTAGATTTTATTTCATCAAGCTCTCATGAAATTTGAGCATTTCAAGCTGAAATGGTATTGAGCGTTAAGGGTTTAAAAGCCTTCCCACTTACCAGCAGCTTCTCCCAGGGCTCAGACCCCTGAGCCCTAGTGTGGCTTGTCAGCTTTCTTTGGCTCTGGGTTTTCCTGCCACCAACTAAACCACAGAAAAACAAAACACATTTCATTTACATCTCATCTGTTCTCAGGCTTGGGTTTAGGTCATATTTTAGGAGCTTTTCTTCTAGTTTGTAGAAGTTTTTGCATATAAATCAGTAGGGCTGTTAAGCTGTTAGGCTCGTGCTTCCCCCAGGCTTCAATTGAACTGATAACAGTTTGGGGTGTAATACTAGTGTTTGCTTTCGTAGCAGTATTTTAGAGCACTCCTCACTATATCAAGTAATGCTTTTCAGTCCTACTGCCCTCTTCTCAGAGTGCTTTACTGACATCATTGCTGTAAGCCTGATGTCACCAACTCCCTCCTGTACAAAACCAAGAGTTACACATTTCCTTTAACTGCCCCAGGCCCTTTAATGCCTTTTTGCTGTTCTCATCAGTCGTCATAGAATGGCCTGGTTTGGAAGGGACTTTAGAGATCATGTGGCTCCAAAGCCTTGTTGTGGGAAGAGACACAACCCTTCACTAGACCAGGTCACTCAGAGCCCCGTCCAACGTGCCCTTGAACACTGCCAGGGATGGGGCATCCACAGCTTCTCTGGGCAGTCTCTTCCAGTCCCTCACCACCCCCACAGAAAGGAATTTCTTTCTAATATCTAATCTAAACCAAGTCTCTTCCAGTTGAAGTTGTTCCCCCTTGTCCTGTCACTACTGTCTCAAGTCTATAATTTTTCTGCTTTTATTTTTTGTGTCTTCCATGTGTTGCATCCTTTTTTCACTAGAGCTTTTAATCAATTGAAAACAGTGGAGAACAGTTTTATTGTTAGCTGCTCCCCACCCCAAACAGTTCTCCTTCCCCACGTCCTATTGCAAGAGACAGGGTATACCCAACACCACCAAGAACAGTGTGGGTCAACTTCAAAGCAGGCTCCTATTGACACACTAATTCCCTGTCACCTCAGAGATTTCATGTGCCAATTTCTTCAATAATTAGGCTCTGCCAGCAAAGAGGTGAAATTATTGTTTTAATATTAGCCTTCCTTTTATCTTTGAAAAGGAGCATTTGTTTTGGCACTATCAAGACAAACCTTAATAAACTGACTGGCAAACAGTGTGTTTAGCAATGAAAACGATACCCGGACAGGGATTATAATGTAAGCAATAAAAGGGAATAGAGAGATTTAGGAAAGGATGTGATTTATAATGACTTTAAGGAGGATAAGCTTCTACATCTGTGATTGCTTGATTCTATAATATTTTAATTGATTATCAGAGCTAACAGGTTTATTTTTTCATGTGAATAAAAGCTGTTTTACTTCAGCTTTCTTTTGCATTTATTTTACAGCCGATATTAACATGGATATTTTTTCATAAATTTTGGCTCCATCATGTTGTACTCATTCCATAGGCTTAGAAACCTAAATTAGCTTGGGCTGGGGGAGGGAGCCAGGAAAGCTTGTGGTTACACCTGTTACTCTGCAGAGTAGTGGAGGGGGTTTTTGGGATTTTAGATGAAAAACAGTATCACTCTGCACTGACTCACCATCCTTTTCTTTACTCTCTGATGACTGGTCCCCCAGCAATTACCACTCTCCCCTTCAGGCTGGTTTTCAGCCACGTTAACAAATTCAACACAAACCCAAACAGTTCAGGGAGGTACCTGAAGCCATCCAACATACATTTTTTGCACCCCATTGAGGACAGTAGGTCCTAAGGTGGTAACTCCCCCTCCACGCCTTTTCTGAAACAAGTTAGGGTTGGTTGTTATTTATTTCTGCATAAACTAATTATTCTCTCAGCAACTCAAAATTCAGGGAAGCCTTTAGGTGCTGGTAAGCATGTGCATTTTTTTAAACTCACAGTGCTGCTCACATTGGGTTGCTCTCCTACAGTGGTTTTAACTTGCATTTACAAAAATGGGGGGATTTGACAATATTTTAATGAAAATTCTATTATTTATAGAATATGTTGTTTATAGTTGTTTGCAAATAGGGTGCAGGAGTGAGGAGGGAGCACATCCTGAGTTGTACCTGCTTGTGAATATTAGGCACCTGTTTCTGAGGCTTTCAAGTTTCTTTTTATCTTTTGCACAGTCTCCCAGCATCATTCAGCATTTGGGGACGGAGGCAATACTTCAGAACAGTTATGGTTGGACTCTCTGATCTTTAAGGTCTTTTCCAATCTAAATTACTCCATGATTCTACAAAGTTTGAGGGTTCCTGAAGGTACCAGTAAGGACGTGATAAAACAAATCCTGGGACAGCCCCTTGGGAAGAGAAAGCTCAGTGGTTTTAAGTAAAAATAGTAGAAGAAAGAATTTGCCTATTTTCTGTCACTCAAATAAAAAAAAAAAGACAACAAAAACCAACTCTATCAGAAACAGCTTTTAAATCTAAACACCAGTGACATTTTGAAGAACTGACATTTGAAAGCTCTTACCTCTTTTAACAAAAAATGCAATTCTTCATAGGACTGCATTTGCTTGAAAATCAGGCTATACTACATTATTCCCATGCATTTCCTAGCTGGATTTTCCAACTAAGATTTTAATAAATTTTTTTATTCTCTTATGAAGTTTCAATAACATTTCAGTGTAGTTTCTCCAGAGAAAGCCCTAGAAGCCGAGAACTTAAAGTAAAATTTACTTCACTTGATTCAAGTAGCTGTGCAAGAGTGGACTCATTTGGGGAAAAAAATAACATAAAAATCAAGGTCTACTTGTAGATGGTAAACTTAACATGTAGATGGTAAACTTTAGGCAGTGAGCAATGCATATATCCTAAAAGAATAAGTAAAATACAGGTTCAGATCAGAAGGGTTCAAACTTCCATTGTGAAAGCAAGAAAGCCTGAAATTTCTAAACCTAGAAATTATTTCAGTGACATTTGTTTACATAGACCAGCCTTTATATCTGTCAACATTTAACAGAATAATATACTCTTGAAATTCAATATAAAATGAATACTTACTTTTCCCTCCCTAAAAATTTTACAACAATTATTCTTCCACTTCAAAGGAAAACAAGTAAAGCTTTACTTTTAAAGCATGCATGTGAATTTTATCTGCATATGTGCAAAACATTTGCTTTTATTAGAACTGCTGGAGAAGAAAAAAAAGATCCGTCTTTAACTGGCCACTGCAGTGGATATTTTTAAGGAAGTAAACGTCAAATTAAAATGAAGGCCATCCCATAAAATGTTATGCAGCTTGGAGGGGAATCTGGTCCCACGAAGATCAGTAGGGATTTTGCATGTTTGGTCTGTACTGGACATATGGAGAGCACCTTGCTTCTGGCCCAAGGCAGACCTGTATTTTTAGCATCCTGCAGTGCCAGTTTTACCTTTCAACACTTGATGGAGCAGTTTCCCTGGATTTCCATTTTGCCTGGGTCCTGCTCCAACCTACCTTCCTGCTACCTCAATCCATCAGGAGCCTTTCCTACCCGCTTGGTGCTGTGTAAGAAACCAGCCCAGACTGAGAGACTTGTAGAAAAGCATCCTACAGAGTGCAACCTTACACAAAAGTCAGGAGCTTGACATTCAGTTCCTCACATTCATATTGCTAATTTTTAAAAAATGCTGAAATCCTCTGTTGTTTAACTGAAGCCATTACAATATCTTCTGACACAATGAGAATTAAAAAGTGTTTGGACAGTTCCCTCAGGTGCATGGTGCAATTCTTGGGGTGTCCTGTGCAGGGCCAGGGGTTGGACTCAGTCCTGATGGGTCCCTTCCAACTCAGCCTATTCTGTGATTAGGCAGGGATTTTGAGAACAGGCCATAGGGCTTTGTTCTGGAACATCTTCCAAAAAAGAAATTGGCTGGCCGGCAGACACTATCAGGTATGGCCAGCATGCTCCAAAGGAGACTGAAGTTTGCTCTTGTCTCAGTATAAGACCAGACCACAGCATAGGTTTCCTTATTATTGTCAACACTATCAAAAATCCGCTTCTCTTTTACAGAAAACTTGGTAGGAAAAAAAGAAAAAGAACCAAAACTACACAGACAGCTAAAGGAATGGACCAAACTGATTGCATCTCTGCAAAAGGACACCTCACACTTACCGTATGAAATAAGCTCTCCACTTCATTAAAGATAATATGGTTACAAACCAACATAAGGATAATAAGGATACAGGACATTGTTCTGAAGGCTTTAAAAATCCTCTGTAATCAATATACTGGCAAAACACAACTTTAGCAGCAGCAGTTCACTATCTGGCTTACTTACTAATCTGTTAATCTTTGCTACAGCCAAGCCGAGAGTGCCAACAAATGCCATGCCATAGAAGGTGGGTATTCTCACATAGTTCCCTATGCTTTGCATGATTAGAGCTTAATTCTATTAATCACAAACTTCCTGAATGAAAATGGGATTTGGGCAAATTGTCAAGATTTCATGATGACACTTGGGAATTGTAGCCTTTGGCTGGGAAGCATCCATTTCAGCATACCGTGAGTCAGATTTCCTTCCTCCCTTTTCTGTTTGCAAATTTCAGCAGTTTCCCTTAGTGAAAAGTGATTCTTACTCCACGTTTTTAATGTAAGGCTTTGTACAGCCCTAATGGTAAAAGGTAATAGAGCTGATGCCATGGGTGACCCCCAGCTTGCAAGCACTCAGTCTAAGAACTGGGGAAGCACATGAACATGACTGCAGACTGCTCAATGAGATCTATTTTGAAGAAAGCTGCTGCAACTTTCTTGTAGTCTTGGGCTGCAAGGTATCGATTACTATTTTGATTAAGAGAATGACATCCGAAGAACAGACTCCTGTCAGTTCACACCTCAGTGGTCAAGCCAAAACTTCTTATATTTCCACTAGAGTAGACACTCAAAAAGAAGAGAAAGTCAGGGACAAAAAAAAAGAACTCCAACAACAACAAAACCTGCACAAACAAACATCAAGAAAGTCCATCAAACCAAACCAAACCAAACTAAACCAGACCAGACCAAACCCAACCCCAACCCCTCTGCTTTGATCCAACATGATACAATTGCAAAGGACAAACAAAAATGTGCAGGACCAGGAGGAGAGGAAGGAGGGAGGAAGATAAAGAGGCAGCCCTGGCATGGATGCAGAGCTGCTGAAAATAGAGTATTTGGAAAGAAAAGTCAGAGAGAGTTCCTTGTATCAGTGTTTTAGCCTGGCCCCTTGGCCAAGTCCCCCACTTGCATCAATCACAGCAGCTTTGCTGAAGCTGCCTGTATTTATAGCAGATGGGACCTGGCGCTGCAGTCGTGCAGGATTGCTGGTCTGTACATGTGCAGTTCCTAACAAGTGCATGGCCAAGGAGGGTACAGCAGCAAACCTCACGCGCTGTCCCGGTGGCAAAAATTGCTCCCTACCTTTTCCTAAACCACTGTAGCAAACTGTCCAGTCTAATCTGGAGAAACCATATCACTTCTTCCTTTGCCTATTTCTCCTACAGCTCTGGCACTGCAGCCTTGCAGGGACACCTTCTGAGGATTAGAAACTACTCCTTTTCTTCTGATGCATGGTGTGACTAAGACAACAGGAACATTTGACCCCCATCACTCTAGGGCTTGGCTGGGCACAATGTGATCCACCTTACTCTTATTAAGCTGGAAAACACTCTGTAAACTTGCTTAGTCCATGTGCTTTGTCATTTAGCATAAAAAAAAGGAAGAAAAAACCCCCAAACAAAATCCACCCTGTGGGGGAAACAGATCAGTGAAGATTAAAGCAAGCAAAAGTGAGTTTCTTCCCCCAGGGTTCTCCAAACCCCATCAGGACAACAGCGAGCAGACCTTTGAAACTACTTGGCTTAAAGGGTTGTAGTGAAACCAAAGCCCAAGGCCACAATCTGGGAGCACACCCTGTCCCAGCCTGCAGCAGGAGGGCACCAATGCACAGGCTCCCCACACACTGTACATCCTAAAATTCCCGCTGTCATAACCCAAACTGAAGTGCTCCCAGCTTCACGCCCTGACTTTTTATGGTACTTTTCCTGTGTTGTTAATAGATTTCTCCTTTCCAAGTAGAAACAGCTTTCAAGCTCATTACTGAGCAGACCTCATCTGAAAGGAGCTGCTGTCCCTCAGGAACGTAGTGGAAAATATGAAACCACAATGAAAGTTATATCTGGAAACTTCCCATGTGATGAGCTTAAACTTTGTTATGGTAAATATGCTGCTTCTGTTCAGCAACAACCTTGGCAGAGTTACAGTTTTTTCCCAGAAATCAAGTCCCATATTGCTATGTGACAAAAGTAAATAATGACTCATTAAATGACCCTAAGAAGAAAAACTGAAGGCTTGCTCCTCTCAAAGGTATTTGCACTGGGAAATTTGATAATGTCACCAACCACAGCAGCAAACATTACTTGAAGGTTTTCTCCCTTCGTTGAGCCAGCCAGGAGCATGCTGAAACCGCTGCTCTCTGTGGTTGTGCAGTCACCTTCACGACAAGGCTTTGTTTTTCCATCCCCAAAGACTGATACAGAAAAAGTTATATGTCAAAAGGGCAGTGTGAAGAATTAGAAGCAGTGTCACAGCTGGTGTTCATGGTGCCAGGCACACTGCCCTTAAGAGACCAACTCTGTCCCTGGAATTCTTATTTCAATTCTACTTGAGTTTGGCTAAATACTCCAAAAACAACCCCTCGAAGACCCCTCATAGCCCTTGTACCAAACTAAACACTTGTGCAAGACTCTCAAAGGCAAGAGGCAGGTTCATTTAACAAGAGTAGGAAACCACAATACAGATAGTGTGATGTGGAAAGTCAGTGTGAAACCCCAGATACTCCACCATGGAGGGACTTGAAGCCAACGCCAAAGGCATATTTGGATTTAAATACGTTATTCTTCCCCTCCATTTCACAGCAGCTAAGGCATCAGCACTTGCACAGGCAATTTGTTTATGGCTCTTAAGTTACCTATCCATAGTACATTGTCTTGGCTGGGGTTTTGATGGGGAAGAGGAAAGAATGAGTTGTCTTTCATTCACAACCATCGCTTTGGCACTGTAAGGCCTCTGCAATAATACTCTTCTTAGCAACCTCTTTAGAACCTACAGAAATGGTGCCTTCATCTTTGATAGAGACTAGAGTAGCAAAAGTCATATATATTAGATTGACAACTAGGTAAGTTCAATTTAAGAACAAATGGAACCTTTTTATGCATTTGTACAGCAAAAATCTGTAGCAAATTCATACCTGGAAATTTTGTTTATTAGATGTAGCTGTCCACAGTAATGAGGATATTCATATTTGCAGCTTGACTCTGAACTATTGAGATTTATATATTTTTTTAAATACATTTTCATGCAACCAGGTACATATTGCATCAGATACAATCTTTCTAGAATGATTTCATCAGTGTAGGTTTGTAGCTACATTCCTTTTTCTTTTATTGGTCATGTGCATTCCTTGGGTACCTCTGGTATTACAAGGTGCTCCCCTTCACTGGCTGCCCCTTCCGGGAGCTCCCTGCACACTCCTGGCCACGCTCAGTCACAAGCCTGGGTGCTATCCCAGCTCCAGCTTGTACTCCTGACATAAACCTGGAATGCATTGGCTTTGGGGCAGCGCTCTTCATACTTTTAATACAAAGTCTTTTCAGTCTTCATCTGACAGTAAGATGTGGCCGAGTCAGTTTTAGAGGAAAAATACCCACAGAAGAGGAGGATTTATCTGCCCAGAGAGGGATGGTGCTTCATGTGGAGTACTGGACTAGTTGACATCCTGAAATCTGTAGAAATAGGTGGATCCTCTTTAACTGCTTGCCATGCACTGCTCGCCACACACTGTGCTGAGCCTGGATAATTTTCACCAGGTGCAAAACCTCTACCTTTATCCAGCTTCCAGAGAATATACTGGAAATGCTGTGCCATTATCAGTGGGTTTGAAGCAGTTAATTTTGTGGCAGTTCCACAATCTCAGCAATTTTTTTTAAAAAAAATCTGCACTAAAAATACTCTGATATTTTAGTCTCCTTTAAGCTGAATAAAACCACTACTTTTTTTTCTCATCAGTTATGTGCAGAAGGTTTAAATACAATATTGTGGGTACTGCTCAGCTGTGAAATGTCTCTAACTTCACTTTTATTTTCTCTCTTCTGCTCCCCACCTTCCCCACAGCCCACATCCTGCTTTCTCATATCTGAATCTGTCAATACACAGAATACTCTGGAGGGGAAAAAGAAAGCAATAAAATTTTGAGACACACTAAATGCCAGAGTGGCATTCTCTCAATGTACAAGAGTCTTGTCTCCAAAGTCTGAAGGTTTTGTGAATTGCATATGCATATTCATGTCTCATTTCTCAGCTCATCCAGCCAGGTTAGCACAAGCTGGAGGATGCTGTGCTTCCATCCCTGCACACGCAAAGTAATGCCCCATACCTCCAGTTCACTCTCTTCACTGTGGTCAGTTTGGACCCAGGGCTGAAAATGATCCATATTTGTTAGGTGACAACCTGTCTAGGGGAATGGAGCAGCTCTCTCCTGCAAGGACAGCAGGTACAGCCACCCCTGCTTAGCACTTACCACGTGCAGGACACCTTCCCCTAAAGCAAAACCCACAGGAGTAAAGCAAAGCCTCCCTCTGCAGAAATGACTCGAGCTCTGCTGAGGTGCATGAATTGGTGACAACTACTTCCACCTGACAACCTGCTCTGGGGACATCCTGCTGTACCAAGTTTTGTCACCACATACATTTGAACCTCTGGCAATGTGTGCTCTCAGCCCAGAAAGCCAAATGTGTCCTTGGCTTCATCCAAAGCAGCTTGGCCAGCAGGGCAAGGGAGGGGATTCTGACCCTCTACTCCTTCCCTCTGTTCCTGACACCCCACCTGCAGTGCTGCATCAGCATCAGCTCTGGGGTCCCCAGCACAGGAAGGGCATGGAGCTGGAGCATGTCCAGTGGAGGCCACCAAGGTGATCAGAGGGATGAAGCATCTCTCATGTGAGGAAAGACTGGGAGAGTTGGGATTGATCAGCCTGGAAAAGAGAAGGTTTTGGGATGACCTAATTGTGGCCTTCCAGTACCTGAGGGGAGCTTATAAGAAAGGTGGAGAGGGACTGTTTACGAGAGCATGTAGTGACAGGACAAGGGGGAACGGCTTCAAACTGCAAGAGAGTAGGTTTAAATTAGATATTAGGGAGAAATTCTTTACCGTGAGGGTAAAGAATTTAGGTACTATGAGGCACTGGAACAGATTGCCCAGAGGAGCTGTGGATGCACTGGAAGTGTCCAAGGCCAGGAGCAACCTGACCTCGAGCAAGGTGTCCCTGCCCATGGCAGGGGGTTGGAAAAGATGATCTTTAAAGTTCTTTCCAACACAAGCCATTCTATGATGACTGTGAAATATTTAAGGAAAAACCTAAAAGGAACATCTCAAATTCTTATCAGAGACTGCTTTGGCTAGAAATTCCTCATCAGGAAAGATTAGCCAAAAGCACGGGGCTTTCTCTGTCAAAGACCCTACCAGAGGTGCTATTTCATGTTATCATGTTATCATGTTATCACTTTCTGGTGAGTAATCTCTAAATTTCATCTTCAGTCCCTAACTTCCATCTGCAGATGGCTGTGTGAGTGGATTTTTCTCGAGCAGCTCGGGTGTGCCCCTGCACTGCCCTTCTCCCAGCACGCTGCTGTCCACTGCAGCGAAAGGGAAACTGGCTCGGCCCACAGCAGGGTGGAACTATTTTAGGTAGTAATGTCTGATACTAGAGGAGCATGAAATTCAGTCCTACCATAGTTGAAATGCCTAAACTCCCCCCTACCCACCCCCCCCCAAAAAAAAAAAGTTATTGCAAAACCCTCCCAGAGGCTTATAAACTGCACTCTGGAAATTGCTCTCAAGTTGTAAGGCAGTAAAAATCGTATCTTACCACTCACTATTAAAAAAATGAAACAAAATACATCTACCCCACAGCAGCCCACTCAACAAAAATGTGTGATTGGCAGCGCTGCCAGAGGGTTTATACAAGGCAGAGAAGACACTGAGGAGAAAACGCACTGTCACAAATACCTGTAAACATACAGCCCTTCCCTTCCTAACACAAAAACTAGGACCAAGGAGTCTCCTTGATTTGGCTTTTAGTCAAATGCTAAAACATGCAGGATTCCATCTAGAGACGTTAAACTCCACTAAAAACACGGAGAAAGGAAGAATCAGACCCGTAATTGTTCGTCGTGTTACTTTTATCACCCCACACAAGCAGTGAAGAAACCCTGTACCATGAAACGCTTAAATCTTTTGTCTGCTGAGTTCCCCGCTAATAATTTTCCCTTCCCCAAGAAAGCCACAGACAGTCCAATCAAGAGCAGTCTGGGTTAGGCACACTGACCAAGATGGAAAAAGTGATTTGCTCAGTGGTGACAAACAGGCACACAAGTGCCCCAAAACAACAGGCTTTGAACCCCCACATCCATTGCATTTCACAAGTGCCTGGAGAGTGGGATGTCTCCTGTCTGCCTGAAGGCAGAGACAGTCAGCCAAAAAGAAGGTGACCAAGGCCCTAACACCCAAAAGGATCCCTTTTCTCTGGTGCAGAGCCAGAGAGGCACCTCTTCCTTAAGCTCCTGTGCACTTTGCTTATGTCACAAGCTTTAGGAAGAGACCATCTCAAGCCCAAGGAGCCACAAAATCAGATTGAGTGAGTCTCTGTGGTTTTGATTGTTTGGTTGATTTTGGGTTTTGTTCGTTTTTTGGGGGGATTTTTAGTCCTTTTTTCTGGATTCTTGGATCATTTTTCCTGATTTAATACACAATTTTAGTCTCATTGATTTGGCTTTAGTCAAATGCTATTTGTGTCACGAGTTATTGGTACACTCAGCCCTTGCTTAACAGTGTAAGCACTCTTTACACTAGCCTACTAATTTTCTTAATGGGTGTGCTAAAATACCTGATTAACTGCATTTCTTATCCACTGTAAATAAGTCATAAAAATATAACTGAAGCCCTTTTTTTCAGAGCTGGTACTGAGCTGATGTTACTAATCATAATTTGCTGCACCTTTCTGTTGCGTGCAGAATGCTCGGTCAATGTAACTTGATAATTGCGGAGGAAAGGGCAGGCCCTTCACTGGGGTAAGTTGTCAGAAATCCACTGGAATATGCAGAACTGTAGCAAGACACCAGCTGAGCATTTTCCTTTAGATGCAGCCATAGCCATAAGGTGCAAAAAGCATTTAGCTGGATTTTATCTTTGCATGGTAACATTCCCCATCTTGAAAATAATAATACAAAAAAAAAAAAAAAAGTGGACTAGGCATATTTTGGCACATCACTGAGAATCAGTGACATTGCCATAGCTCAACAGATATTTGGCAAATATGTTCAGGTACAAGTCAGAATAAGAGGGAAACCTAGTCCCATCTCTCAGTAAAGACTTTTACTCCCATTTAGAACCTGACTTGTGAACTAGTGAAAGAACAGACCTGAAAATTATACATCCACTTCAGAAGTGAGGAACATCACTTCCTGGGCTGCTTATTCCTCTTCTGAAAAGCTTGCATGATGTCTAACACTCTGAAGAGAGTCAGGAGACCTGTTTACAAAGGCAGTGGCAGAGGACAAAAACATTGTTGTAACCCCAGATTGCTAAAACACTTGTATGAACTAAAATGAAGATGTGAAAAAAGCTGTTGCACACATGTAACACTGCCTGTCCTCCTCAAATGCAAAATATCTCAGTTTAAAACTTGTATTCCTCTTGGAGATAATCCAGAAAGGGAAAAATACAAGCAGTAATCAAATGGGAAAGGATTTTTCCTAAATATTACTGTCCCGAGTTGAGGCATTTTGCTATCCCACTCATGAAAATAGAAACATGTGTCATTATTACTGACTATAATTGAGGCATAAATTAAAGCCAGGTTAAGGCAGTGACACACCATGCTGTGCTTTTAAAAACTTTTTGTCTTGTTTGCCATTTCCTCCCATTTCTCTCTTGCAAGTGCTCAAAGCCTGAACCTGCAAGCAGCTTGTTCCTCCAATGCCCAGCATTTACCCTCCTCACCACATCCAGGAGTCAAAGGCAAATGCACAAACGCTGCCAGCAGAAAAGCTGAATGCACAGCTCCAAGGGCAAATGTTTAGCACCACAGGAACTGGTCATTCTGCTGTCCATGTGCTGTGTGTGGTATTTTTGGGATTCTCAAGCATCCAACTCTTGATGAAGGAACGATATAAAACTGTTCTTCAAAAAGGATAAAACAAGCTCCAAAGTGTATCTAAGTGCTGATGGCACCTACCTATCCAGTAAGAGGTCAGGAGAAAATTACTTTGCCAGAAGCTATGCAGACACATTCCCTTACATTACTTATGAATGAAGAAGCCCTGGTTTAAAAAAGCAAGAGCAGCTGTTAAGCTGAACTCTGGGCACTTTGAAAGTTATGTGACATCTTTAGAAGGGAAAAAAACCTATAGCTCTAATCACAAAAATGTGTTGCTTGTATAAGTGATGAAATAGAGGAAAGAGTTGAAGGATCATGATTTCATTTTTTAAAGAATGACCATGACTAATGCAAGTCCTCTTTGGTTACTTGCCACTGAAACATCAGAGTGTAAAAATATTACCCACCTATTTGGTGCCTGCTGGAATAAGTCACTTTGCTTGTGCCACACTATAAATAATGGTATTAGTGGCAGGGAGTCAACCCATCTAATACTAGCAGATCCCCAGCCCTTTACTTGTTCGGGCAAGCAAATGCTTCAACTCCACACATCTTTTAAAAGAGCAACTGTTGGCCACTAAATCTTACAGTCATACTTTTAGATTGAGTTTTGTCTGGGGCCTTTAATTTATTTATTTATTTATGACAGTTTCTGCTTTTCAAGAATACACAAGAAACACGATCTCCTTTTAGATTTAGGGTTTCCTTAACCATTTCCATGTCCTTCTGAAGGCTACACCCTGGCTTTCTACTTGTGTTTTCTTTCACAACATCCTTGTAACTAGATCATAGGTAGAAATAATTAATATAGGTAGAAACACTTTACTATGCCAATTCCATGGTAAGAAAGCCCCGAGGGGCTCCTCACTATGAGCATAACCAGGTTAAAATCTACAAACCCAGGAAAAGTTGAAAAACCCATTCTAGAAACTGTCCCTGTTGCTTCCCAGTTGTCTGGTAATGGGAAGAAGACAAAGGTTTCAAAGGTGTCCTGCAAAGCCTATATTTAACTTGGCAGCATGTTTAGGTAAGAAATTACCTAAATTGAAATAAATAACATTTTAACCATTTGCAGTGTTAACTTGACAATGTTTTTGCCAAGAGCCACAGTGAGACCCTTCTCTCCGTCCTGGGAAGGTAGGTTCAGTGAGGGCTTTCAGGCCCCTTAGGGCACTGCCGTAGTGCTCTGAAGCACAGAACATATCCAGAAGCTGTGGAGCACTTGGTAGCATTGATAGGACATGCAGGTGCATAAAACTCACTTTAACGTCACATTACATCAGTCCTTGGATGAAGCTGGATTGTCATGGGCCAGAAGAGCACCCTGCAGCCAAATGTGTTTTATGGAGGAGAAATCCTCTGGTCCTGCAAGGGTTTTTCTAACTGCACATGCTGTACAGGCCCAGTAAAACCAGGACCTTTGATGTTTTTTGAGTCTGTATTTCATCTTCCCTGCCTCCATGCCAAGAAGCTGTATGGCATAGGCCACCATTTTAGTTAAAAACCTTAACAAAACACAACCCCAAACAAACATTTTCACCATGTTGTGTGTTAACTGCTCCTTGGATTGCTTAGTCTGGTACAGTGATCTTACTTTGAGATCTGTTCAGAAAGGCTAATGTAATAGAGTTTTACCAGATGAAGTTTTAATTAAAGAAAAAAATAGCAACTTCTCATTCTTGTTTCATGTCTTTCCTTCGTGTGACAAAGGTTGTCATGAGTTGTTTTCAGCCCCATCCTTACATACCAGGGTTCACTGTGAAGCCTTGCTCCAGGGCTAAGACTTCACCCCCTCAGCCATCAGCTCCTCATGCAGCACCACTGCCAGGTTTCTTTTTGCTCAGACCTTCAGAAATGCTTTGGTGTACACTGCTGCCTGAAGTAGCACTGCATGGAGCATGTAATATCCGAGTACTAAGGGGATTTTCAAGGATCTAACAAATATGGCAGCTGCAAGGAACTGTTTCTGGGCTCATACCACTGTTTGTTCTCTCATTAACACCTAGAAATAGAAGTGTTTGAAGATATGATGAAGCATGTGAAGGGAATTCTTCTCATCCATGTGCTGGACCTGGTATCTCACAGAGTCATTTTGGGTGGAAGGGACTACTAAAGGTCATCTAGCACAACCCCTCTGTGGTAAACAGGGACATTTTCAACTAGACTAGGTTGCTCAGATCCCCATCCAACCTGACCTTGAAGGTTTCCAGGGATGAGGCATCTACCACCTCTCTGGAAAACCTGTGCCTGTGTTCCATCACTTTCATTGTAAAAAAAGTCTTCATTATGTCTATGAAAGAGAGTCTGAATCTACTGTCTTTTCCTTAACTTTATCACTTCATCCCAGCACACCAAGCCAGGAGCATGCAAAGTGTCAGTTCACGCAAAAAACACCACCATGGCAACAAAGATTAAAATTTCCCATAAACCACATAGAAATGCCAGGTACTGTATTATTAAAGGCAGGTAGTCTCACAAGCAGTGTAAAGCACTGTCTACATAATCAGGATAGTCATAGTCATAGAAACCCACAGGCTGCTGATGCTGCAGCCATATGGCACAAGGCAGAAAATAAGTGTGAGAAAATGGGAAAAGTCCCCAATATTAGTCACCAATATTTCTTGCCACAAAAAATAATGCAAGGCCATGCTGGAATTAGAAGAGAAACCATCATCAACTCGTATTTGATTAGGAATATTTACTAGGGGTATACAGGTGAAGTCTTTTGCCCTGTTGAAAGGCAATGGTTCTAATAGCATTTTTATTTTATATAAAAATTTCTTTATTTTGAGATAAACTTTGACTTTACCTAAACCCTTTTGGATTAAAAGCCTTCAACTGCTCATTTTTCAACAGAACTAGGGGCAATCAAAACAGATTTGATTAGTCTAATTTATACTCTCCTCTCTGCTCTGGGTGAGGATGAACTCGCATTTCAAAGTCTTGAAGTTGTCAACACTCACTGAATAAAGGATAACAGTTTCTTTTCCAGGCTTCACTGTTAAGAGTTATTTTTATGTCAGCGAGGATTTACTTTTCTTTCTAATATAGCAACTTAACTATCTAAAAAGCTATAGAATGGGACGAATAACATGCTTGAATGACACGTGCATCAGCTCCATCCTTACACTCACCAACTCCACCAGACTCATACAAATAGGGCATCCAGGGCAGACTTCACACTGCCTCCAATTACTCCCCCTCTACAGTCCCTGCATTTGGCTCTGAATTCCTTGCTGAAGAAACTGCTTTGTAATGCAATATAATTATCATTTCACCTCAACCATTGATTGCTATGAAAGAAAAAACCAACTCCAAACCAAAACACACCACAAAACACAGAGAAACAAGCTTCTAACCAAAAAAGTGACCCAAACTTAGCAGTGATTTACTCAAAGCCTCATAATTGCCAGGTCTTGAGATTTGTTTTGTAAGTTCATCATTTTAGTTAGTGTTTTTAAAAAACCAACCAAACCACACCAAAACAAAATGAAAACAGATGAAGAAACATTCACTTCTTTCCTCAAGTGCAAAGTCAGTTGCGGGAGAGGATTAAAACGGAATCTGAGTGAGATTCAGTTTGAAAACCAGTTTCAGTTTTCACATTGAATTCAAACTGCTGCTTCTGTTGTTTAAACATCATTTATGAACATTTGAGAAGCCCTTTCAAAGGCAAACTTAAGGTGAAGTTATCCCATTACATCATATTATACCACTAATTTTCACAAGTGTACATTAATTTTTCCACTACTGAGATTTTAAGCCCATTGCTCTGTGATGTCCTTAAAAATGTAGTAATATTTATAAAGAAATTGAACATACTTTTTTTTAACTCAAGGTTGCTTTAAGTATTTAAAGGATCATGTGAAAGTGTTTTGAAAAATAGGATGAGAAAATAAATGAAGTTTCTTTTGCCTACCACCAGAAAACACAATCTGGAGGGCCTCCATGCCTACAGGATAAATTGAAAATAAATCCATTGGTTTCAGCCTACAGCCATACATCTTCTGCAGTTTAGAAGTGACTCCCTTAGTCAAGAGGCATTAAACATTTGCGGGGGTGAGGGGGTGGCAGCTCAGCCCCATCTATCTAGCAAAGTGCAACATCAGTCCATGTCATCCTCTGGAAAAGTAACCAGATACCTTCACTAGGGCAAGGAGAGATCATGTTTCACGGTCCATGGCTTGTGGAAGTGCTCGTCTTTTCTTACAGCTGAAGGAGGTTGGTTAATGTTGAATGCCTTATTAAACATGGATGTCTTCTCCCTGCCCCACATGCACCTGCCGCAGGCACCCAGCTCTATGTCTGCTCCAAGGCTGCAGCTCCCTCTCAAGGCTGATCTCGAGATGGGGTAAGGACCAAAGTTTTCCCTGCAACCAGTGCTGCCCTATGCACCTTCCCAGGAAAAGCAATTCAAGAACATTATTTCAGCTCCCCCTTTCCCCTCCAAATAGACCTCCCCTCACAACTCATATGAACTACGGCAGTACAGACTGTGTTCGGAACCACAGCACTTTCCACAGCTTGGTTTCACTGCAAGAAAACTTACTCCTCTCCTGCTACAGGACCAGGGAGATGGAAGAGAACAGATAAATAATAAAAGAATGAGACCATGTGACACTGCTGTTGATTTCCCCTGGATGCTGCCATCACTCACTCTGGGCAAAGTCACTACAGGAGCCGCAGCTCCGTTTACACAACCCAAGGTTACATCTCATGGAGGAGAGTGCTGAGAACCGGGAACTCTCCAGTCACTCACAAATCATTTCCACTCCTCCACACTACCATGAGCCCCAGGCTGTGAGATGCTGCCACGCTGGAAGCAGTGTGGGCGTTAATTCTCCCCATACCCAGAGAGCACCAAGAGCTCAGTCTGGCTCCCTAGGACCAGGACCTCCAGCTGCTTTGTATTCAGTGCCCATCGGGGTTTCGCTGGATATTGCTGCATCTTCATAGCCACCCTGCTCTGTCCTGGAGGGGAGGGCACAACCTGCCAACCTGACAGCCCAAACAACTCTGCCATGACTTGACCTCTCTTCTCTCAGTGGGAGAAATACCACTGTGTGGATATAGAAACGTTTTGGGTATGAGCTCTCTGCATAACATAGAAGATAACACACAAGTTAAAACCAGTGCTTTTTTTTTCATAGGGAAGAATAAAAGTGAATGTTCCAGTAACACACTGAAGGAGGGGACAGCTTTTAATCTCATTACTGTCAGGCAGACCATGAACTATCACATAGTCACGTTCTTTCTTGAATTCATGAGTTTGATATTTCTACTGTACAACAAAGCTCTGGAATGCAGCTCTTGCATAGCTGGAGACATGTAAAGAGAGCAATGATCAAATAGGTGTATTTAAAAAAATGTTTGAAGAGTTTGAATTTCAGCCTTGGGTACAACAGGAGCCTGAGGCATGCACTTGTGTAGAAAGCGTAACTTTCTGTGCTCAACTCTTCACAGCTTTTAATCATGCTGGAATAAGTTCTGACAGAGACATATATTCCAGGAGCTAAAGGGATATGGTGCTGGTATTCCTCTGTGTGCTTCCTACTAAGTGAAGGGCACGCTAGTATTTCTACATAAATAGTCAAGAAAAGAAGGTACAAAGTTTTAAAATTAATAAACTGATTTCAACAGGTGGGAAATATTACCATTACATTAGGACTTCTCTTGGCAGATTAACCTTGAGTCTCAAGGGACCTGAGAGTTCAACAACATCACTCATGCACAAAGGTGTAAAAACTCTCCACCTATCTGAACATTTCTGTATAATTGTTGAGCTACTTTATATCCCATTTGGGCCTAGGAATAATAATAATGTAATTGTACAGCATAAAAATAAACATCCTATTTCAGCAATTACCTGAACTAGGATAGGAGCAAGAAATAAAGTTGATGTGAAGGCCTAGGAGGCTATTACATCCTTCAGTTTAAAATATTGCAGGCAGGTAACTGTGAATATTTGCTAATACTCAGTATTGCAATAATGATCTATCATTACTTAAATACAGAACAAGAAGGTAGTTACATGTCAAATTAATACCACTGACTTACAACATCAACTTAAATTTACTTCTTATCTGCTTCTTATTCTCAATACTAAGTGAAACTGTAGATATTAACAGAGGAAAATAAACCCCACAACCAAAACTTATTCCCTCCTACCTCCAAACCCAGAGCACAGATCACATTAAGGGCATCAGTGCTGCATCAGTCCCTGATCCAAAAAAATCAACTGACTTGAAATAATGAAAAAGCCAAAAGGCTGTCCCAGTTTGACAGAGGCATAACAACATGATTTCCCCCATCTACCATTTGTTACTCAAGTTTATCAGGAATGGAAAAAAAGAGTAGCTTTCCAAATACAGAGCACCTCTAGTTATTTCTCTAACTTGTGTGTTATAAATAATTAGATTTGCTTCTCTATTGATGTTAATCCTTATAATATTGACTACCATGTATTAATTAAAAATTAAGAAAGTATATTAAATATTAGTTAAGTATTAATTTTCCAACATTAAATTCTGTATTATCCTTAATTTAATTTACCTAAAATAACAAATACCAGAGAGCCTTATTTTGGCAGTATATTGTACTTTGGAATAATTTAATTAATCTGGTCTTAGTAAAATTTGGAATCAAAGTACAGCTGTTGAGCTGTAATGATTCTTGAATCCCTGGTATCATGCTAGAAATGTTTCCTTTCTCGCATTACTGCAGGAGGGTCTAGCATTTGGGAAGGTTAGAAAGATAGCTTTGCAGTCAATTAATATTTTTTGAAAGTCCTATTTCTTCTAAAAGTATTCATAATCAAGACTGAAGTGTGCTGCCTTCCCTGGTCACAAGCTGTGGCGATTGAAGCAGTCCCTGATTTCAGCGTGAGCCCAGATGGTGATTTCTACTGCAAAAATAAGCATTGAAGGGGTGTTTCAATCAGCAGTCTGCTGTGGTTTCCCCATCCTATTCAACATACCCAATATCCATGTTTTTGTTGCTGTTTGCTTGTGGCTGATGGACTTCGACCCCACCACTAACCAGGCACGCTGGAAGCTAAAGGCCGCCCCAAACACACCTCACCACTGACCACCTTCGCTTCACGCTTCAGTTCTCTCTGCGCAACCCCTGCATTACAACTGCAGGCAGAAATGCATTTCCTTCCTCTGCAGCAGCTTTGAAACTGCCTTCACAGTTTATCTTTCCGCTTAATTCTGCGCAGCTGTCGGGGCTGGTGGCCGGCCCCAGCCGCACGCGGACCCCTCCGCAGCGCCGCAGAGGCGTTTTGTCATCTCTGCCTTTCTGCCCCTAATCCCCTCTGCTGGCTGCAGTCCCACCAACGCCTCGTGAAAAAACAGATGGCAGTAACCGATATGGTCTGTAATTGTGGCCAGTTAATAGCAGAGGATAAGAGTGAGATAAGGACCAAGCGCTGGTGGCCAGCTGCTGCCGAGTTAACCCTTCCCGGCATCACCTCGGCAGCTTGAGCCGCTTGCATGAACCCAGGGTTGCATTATGGCTCTTTCCATAAGCTCCCTTTCTCTGCTTTTTTGCCATTTCACTCATTTCAGGGCTTTTGCGCCTATCAGAATAATTAATTTAAAGACTGAATCTTCCCTTCCACCTTCTCGTCAAGGATCTCAATAGCCACTGTCATTACAGAATTTCTTAGTGGAGCAGGTAACCCTGGCTCCATTTTAAAGAGAGGTCAAAGAAGAGGAGAGAAGTCGAGTGACTTCTCCAAAAGCTCAGGTCCAGATTTATGCTGGTATTCATCCAGCATAACCCAGTTTAAACAAAGGAGTTGCTCTGTGTTTCAATCAAATTCAGCCTTCAAAGTACATGTTAAGAGAAGTTCCTTTTTCCAAGCTATTAATGCCAAACTGAAAAAAAACCCTGAAAAATAAACTTCAAAAGTAAGATGCCTGAAACATAACCAATTAATGCAAAAGCAAGCTCTATCCTAAATCTAATGACTGAGATATTGCAGCTTTGTCTTCAAGACTTGTATTCTCACACCATACAAAACCAAAGCACCACACACATGTCTTCATGAGGTACTTGTCATGCACTGCTCATTTTGTCAGCTTCTCTCTCCAGGAGAAAAAAACAACTGCTGTTAAAATTTATTCAAAAAAGCTTCATCTTGTCTATCTCCCATTTGGACTCAGGGATATTTTAAAGTCAAGGCTTTCAGAGAAAAAACTAAGTCTGACAACACAGATTGGAGTTTAAGATGTTGAAACTTAATTGACATCAAAATATCTTGTTTTAACTTGTTAAGAAGGAGGAATACCTAATTTTACTTTGAAATTATATTGGATATTCCAGTGTTACTGATCCAGACAGTATGAATAGAAAAAGGGAAACTCGAGGATAAACAATTTGAAGGTTTTTTCCAAGAGCAAAATGGTTTAATAACTTACCCAAAGTTTTCCTTAACAGAAAGTTTAATTAACGTTTTTTCACTCTAAACTGAAAGAGTGACTAATAATACACATAAAAGCCTATGCAAAACCCCAGTATTTTCACTGTTAACAAGGTCTGTGACAGCCCTAGCTTGGTTATGTAAAAGGCAAATACTAGCCACATTCGACAAAAAGGCCTCCCATGTACAGCTCAGGGTAGCCATAAATACCCACTAGCCGTATGGATTTGGTAATCTAGTCAAAAATAATCCTGTTTCATAAAAAAGGAAGAAGTAGATATGAAGTAATTTCACTGTATATATAATATGTCACTATTTCAGTCTAAAGCCTGTGGTTTATCAAACTCCTCCACGTTTTTTAGCAAAGAAAAGATTTAATCACCATTGTCAGGCAGTCTCTGAGCAGCTGTAGGCTGCATTCCAGTAGCACCTTCCCAATCCCCATCAGGTAGTACTCCAGTGCAGGTGCAGCCTTTAGGTAGCCAATGCCCTGTTCACAGGTATCGCAGCTCTGAGTAAGGCATAAAACAGAAAGGAATTAGAGACTTCCTTTCCCCTCTATTACAGACACTGATAGAGGAACCACTTCACATCCTCTCATGCAGTCTGTATCTCCCTGCAAACAAAGAGCACTTGCTGTTCCTGAGCATCAAGAGTAAGAAAAACCCCAAAATCAGCCAACAGTATGGACTTTCCATTGCTGTTCTCTGGCAGTTACCAGGCAGATCTTCTCCAATCCCAGCAACAGTGCATGCAGAGGGCTATTCTATCCTCTTAATACCACCAGCATCCAGAAAGAGTACAGGCCACAGTTCAATTACTGTGTTACAATATAAAGCCATCATCAAAACAACTTCAGTAAATGCAGCAGCAGGAAGTCATCGTCGGGTCAAACCCCGTTCGGCAACACAGAGAGTGCACACTGCTGTGAGAGGCCTCAATTTGTGTTATATCCGTCATATATCTATGCTAATATTTCACCAAACATTTTCATTCGTCTCCTGGAGAAACCTCTTAAACTATTTTAGAGACTTAGTAAGAAATTCTTTGAGGGTTTCTCTCCATTATGTCTGCTTGGGAGGAAGAAATGTGATTTGTGCTGATGTAGACCTCTGTATCCTGTGCACATCCTGTGCAAAGAGAGTCAATCAGACTCACAGTTCACCCAGCAAGGCAAGTGAAATGGCAGAAATCTAAACCCTTATATTTAGGGCAACATATAATCCAAATACAGAAGAAGTTTTGCATCCCTTAAGAGGTGTTAAAAAAAGGCAGCAGACTTGGGTATCTCTATTGTTTTATTTGTCAATTAGTAAGGAATTGAAGGTGTGACTGCATATACCATTTACCCCTCAATCTTCTTCGGACCACTCAGACTTCTGAAAAATGCAGCTTCTTCCTTCAGCTCAGTTTAATCAGGAGCGACTTTGGCCTCGCCCTACTAATGATGTTCTCATCTGTTTTTACTTTCACTTTGTTGAAAAAAGATAACTGTTCTAGAGAACTGGATTCTTCTTCTCTTGGTTAACTATATTTTTATTAATAGTTCTACTGAGAATGAGTTCCCAGATCATAATTTTTAAATTTGCCACTTGCAGTGTGGGGGGTGTCTGCAGCAATGCAACCGAGAAAGCATCTGCTCAGAAATACTGAGCTAAATTCTGCAGTGCCATAGAGGCATTTCTTGGCTAAAACACAGGAATGGCTATGGCTTGAACCACACGGAGCATAAGAAGATTTCACCCAAGTGCAGACTTCATTGGGATTAAGCCAAGTATGAGCCACCCCAGCAATGGGAGAACAACCGTCACTCGATGCTGTATAGTGCAGGGATTGTAATGATTATACATTTTCTAATCCTGCTTCCTTCTGGCAAAACAATAGATTTACTATGACTTTATGGCCACTGTATGTCAATCAGTTGAGTTTCCATCACCAGCATTCCTCCCTCACCACTGACACGTTGCTTCCACTTGGCCATAAGCCGCACGCTAAACCCTTTCGTGCTGTGCAGTTTGATTCCGGCAGGAGGAACAGCCCGGCTCACGTGCCCCCCTTGGAAGTGCAGAAGGCTGCGGCTGAACATCTTGTTTTTTCATTTGCTATAGACATTTGTTCTTGCAGCTGACCATGTGCAGGAGAATTTGCTCATGTTCCAGGAAAGGACAGCTGCACCACAAATTACCTTAAACCTCCTTGCTCCAGGGATTATCTGGGTACAGTGAAGTGTGTGTATCCTAGGGCAGGGGTCTTTTCTTACTATAAACAGAGTTATTAACCTCTTATTTACCAAAAGTGTTTATAAACTCAGTAATGGAGACAGTTTGGATATCACTAGTCACTTCTTCCTGGTAATAATTTCTCAGAAATTATTTACCCCATTATTTACATCCATTTACACTCCATTTACACAAGGCTGGTTTTCTTGACTACTTCTTTTTTCCATGAATTACATCTGCCACTAGCTACCTGTCCTTAGGGGTCAACATGCACCTGATGGGGCTGACTGCATGCAGGACTGATGTCTCCAGCCCCTCTTTGCCACATTTCCTTCTTGGATCCTGCTGCACTAAGATCCCAGAAGTCTTCCAGCACCCTTACTGAGCAATCTATATAATAGTTATGCCAAGCACGTATTGTCTCTCAGCATACTTGGCATTTGAAGGGGATGAAGGAGCATCATTAAAGCCAAAGACAACCCAAAGAAACATTTCCATCTCTAATTTTGTTATCATCACTCCAGCAACACTACAGCTACGGATCTAAATCTAAGTGCGGGCAGCAAGCACTGTCATCAGCTGCTACTGACTGTTCAGTACCAGGTGAGGAGCCAGTCAAGGGAAAAGCAAAGACAAAGGTGTGCATACAGGTCCAGTGATATTACCAACTTTTCACAAAACTAAGTTATAATGAAGACATGGCTCTATGGATCTTCAAGACCTACGTTCCAGCTATTTGAAATCAATTCCTGTAGTCTTTTGTTTTTCTCCTTTTGTGCTTTCCTCTAATGCAGACATTTTCAATGTAAAGAGGCTTTTTACATGTACTTGGTGGAAAACTGTTTTGCCTGCCTCTAGCTGAGATCCATGTACTACCTTTTCACTCCTGCTCTAAACCCAGCTCCTGCACTTTGACACTGCAGCAAATCCTCTACTACAAACAGCCCTATCCATTTTCAAGAGCAGAGGTCCTGGCTCACTCCCCTCCAAGTTCTTCTCTCTATTTAAAGCATCACGATAGGTGAGAAGCTGACATATCTAACTCATGCACAAACACACTCTTTATACAAAACATGAATCTACAAGTGATAAACCTAAACAAAGAATTAAAATAATATAAAGGGAGCTTAATGGGACCCCCTGTAGAGAGTTCCCTGTTTTAACATCAATGATGCAAACATTTGTACAACTAAAGAATGTATCTTTAGTCTAACTTCAAATAGGACTCAAGGGGAAATATCATGCATTCTCCAGCTCTTCATTTGTAACTGGATGCCAATATAAAAGGTTTGGAAACACATGTCAATTGAAAACCCGAATCATAGAGATACTGTGCAAATAAAAAAAGTATATACTGAATTGAATATACGTTCATGTCTCTTCAGAGGCATCCCTCTTAGTGTGCCTATTAAGCAGTCTCATAATTTTTTTAAAGATAGCTAAAAATCTCCTGTGTAGATACCAAGAGATAGCCAAATACAGGATAGATTTAGGAAGACATTTTTTACACGCAGAAAGCACACTAGCAATATCCTCCTCAAACTTGGAAATTAGATTCCAGCTGTCAAGGCAAAAATTAATACTAGCTTCTTTAAAAACAAACAAACAAACAAGCAAGCAAACTATAAAAAAAACCCCTAAACCTCAGCTTCTTACCAACAGAAGAAGCCATCTAAAGTGGTTTTCCACATTTTTAATAATAAGCTGCCCTGATAAAAGTACTTGTGACCCTCCATGTTTAGTGGCACGATGTGATCTGGCAACATGTTGACTGTCCTGGGTGGAGCCAAACACTTCCTACACCCAAATAATCCTGTATTTAATTTTTAGGCCACTCTTCCATTCATTAGCCATAACTTTGAGCTATTTGCATACATCTCATAGTTTCAAGATCTTACCTAATTAAAGTAAGGATATCACTACACATTAATTCATCAAAGCCTTTGCAAGTACAAGCTGTAGCATCTTTCTAGGAAGTGTTTCCATTTGTTCCGTAACTTTCACTCTGATTCCAAGCTGCATTATCACTGTGATGCTTTTATCTAGGACGTATATTGTATTACACTCCTAGGAGTCAAGGGTTAGATATTGCTGGGAAAACTATGCAACACAAATTCCTGAAGTGTACTGGCAGCCCACAGCCACATCAAAACCAATCTAAAAATAAGTCAATTTGCTTTGGTCCAGAAAGCAAAGTACCAACACCAGCTCCTTGAAACAATCTCCCTTCCATGCTATCAACCCAGCCAGAAACAAGAGGAAAGCACAAATTCTTGCTCTTTGGCATAGTAGTAACTTACGAACTTGAAGGCATATTTGAAAATAAAATATTAGTTTTGCCTTTGAAATTAGATTCTCATCCTGTTCTTATTTCATCACAGAGTCCTGCCTCTCAGTGTCTGAGGCTGTCTGCAGTGTCTGTAGGCTACATACAAATTACTCTCTAAAGAGATCACAAAAACCAACCTGGAAACCAGTAGACCAAATCATTTCTTGATCTCTTAAAAAAAAACCCAACCTAAACCAAAACCAAACCAGACCCTCCAAAAAAAAAAAAAACAAAAAACAAAAAACCAAACAAACAACAACAAAAAAACACCAACAACAAAACCAATGCCAAAATAAACCACATGTGTACTAGTATTTTTTTGTACCCATGTGAACTAGAGAAAAGTCTTCAACTTTTCTCATCACTGCTTTCCCTTACAGCATTTAGATAAGTCCGAGACACTGGGACATGCCAGCCCTGTCAGCATTGCTTTGTAACAGTTTCCTTTTCACTGGGAAGTATAGAACAGGGAATATCTTCTGACCTGGAGCAGATGTACCCACCACCCTTGCCAAAACTGCCAACTCCATTCTTCTACCATCAGAGCAGAATATCTGCAAGGAGACCAAGCTGTATCTATTCTGCCTGTTACCTTTCACGGCCTTTTTCTCCTCAGTTAAGTTACATTGGTCTAACATGGATCAGCTACTGCATTTCCAAAAAATATTTATCCTTCCTGATTCAGTACACGCCATCATCTGGCGATGGGGAGGAACGATCTGCAATCTGGCAGTCCTTTCATGGTGGATCAGATGATTCAGAAAAGAAGTAGTATCTTATACTGTAATGGATAGATTTGAATTGGAATCAATCTTTGTACAATCTTTGTGTACTTTAACCATATGTTCTCAGACTAAGTTTTTCTGGATACTGCCCTTGTGAAAATACATGTTTCCACTTGTGCTAAAAATATTCATTGATCCACAGTTTCCCACAAACCCCTATGCTAGAAAAAGCCTACATGTCTCATTCTGCCAGCCTCAATTTCCCTACCCCTCTTTTCAAGAAAGGGCCCCCCAGACAGCTGGCACAGACTCCCGTTTCCGGATTACTGTATTTCCATACAAGGTCTCAAAGACAGGGAGAGGGACAAAACATCCTTAAGCCCCTCCAGGAAGGGAAAAGGTTGTATTCCACCACGGAACATAGCATTTCCTCCACCCAAGGCACAAAGGGACATGCGACTTCAGCAGCTGGGGTGAAATCACTGTACCTGAATGAGACCGGAAACCCAATGGAAAGGGTTTCACTTTCTTAGGAAGTCTTCTGGAGTGAGGAAGAGGGGAGAGATGGAGATAAATTTATTTTATTTCCTCTCCTAGAAACTTTGGAGTTCAGAAGAAAACAGTTGTTCAACTGGGATGCCAAAGAGCCTGAAGTTCATGCTTTAGGTGCATTTGTTCCATTAACAGGCAGTTTCATGTTTAGGAAGCAGAAGCTATAGAATGTGTAATGACTTTTACTCCCAGGAAGGAGCATCAGGATGTTAATGACCTTCCCAGACAGCTCTGGTGGAAAGCAGTGGGAGAGGCTCCTCACATGCACATCCACAGGGAGCAGGGCCCTCACAGTGCTTCCCACATTCCAACTGGGGCAGCCAAGGGCAGAATTCACCTTTCTGATATCCCTGTGGTTATCTCATCCACAAGATGCAGCAAAGCAGAAAAGGTGCCGCTAAGCACTGCCAGAAGAGCCATTTGAGGACACCGTGAAGCACATCCCAGAGCCCATTTTGAATATTCACCTTTGAATTCGCCAGCATCAGTCAGGACCCACTTAACCAGGGGAGCTCTGTGCAGAGCACACGAGATGCCACTGGGCTGTTCAATGACAACAGGGCATCCAAACCTTCACAGCACATCCAGCACTTTTCAGCAAGATTGGCTGCTTCTGCACATCTCTCAAAGAGTTAAACAAATCAAAGCTCAACACTTCCATAGTGTTAATTGTATTGTTTCATATTAAAACCATAAGATATGCTCCACTTGCTTTTTACTTCCTTTTAGTCTTGCTTAACATGTATTAGTTAAGAAGGGACTGTCCCACTACAAAGCATTTGAAACCACGAAAGAAATTCCTATCAAAGTAGCATCTCTGCGTTTTTATCTCCTTGCCATCACTAGGTCTAAAACAAAGACCCATTTTTAAGTGTTTAGACTCTCTGAAGAGAAAAAGAAATTAGGGCTGAAAGAGTTAAAGAGTTTATTGTGCTTTTACACATTTTAAGAGATCATCTTTCAACAATGGCAGTAAAGTCAGCATGTAGCCTTAATTTTCTATGGTTGAACCTTGAACGTGAATCATTATATTACAATGTACTTATTGATTTCAACAGGAAGAGGATTAAGCCCAGAAAATCAGGTTAGGAACCTGAAACTGGACTGAGGAAAATGGAATTTTTCTGGTACTAAAAACTTCTTATGTTATGTAAAGTACATTAGAATTTTAAATATGAGATTTGGCCATTTGGAAAATATTCTTAACATGTTGAACTCAGCAGAGATGTGACAAGGTCAGTGAACTGAAAATCCAATTAGTAACCAGTGCTTTGAATAAAAACCCCTTATTACTACACATATTAGATGGCAATAGCTGATTTTACCTACTTGCACAAACATACATATATAAAATGAGTGGTGCTTTATTGGAATATTCAACAGGTATAAAGAGAAGACGTTTGTGAACACTGGGTACTGTTTGTTGGCCACCAGCACCACACATACCACTGGATGCAAGTATATAATGTACATGCACACAGAATATACACACTGTGTATACACTTCAAGTACAACCAGGGCATCAAATTGAAGTTTATTTTTCAGTTTCCCTGTTTTCAGGAGCCTTTTCAGTTACCTGTTTATTGGAAGTACCAGGCTACCTTGGCCAAAGGTGCTTAACTTATGGGAGAGCAGGTAACACAGATTTCAGCTCCACATCCATGGACCCTCCATGCATTACTATTTGCTAGAGCTGGTGGCAGCAGCCCACCCCGCAAATAACTTACCCAGAAGCCTTCATTGTAAAAATTATTACTTTGAAAATTTACAGTTTAGACAAGCAAATCATTTGGACAGAAATTTTCTGTTACGGACATTGTCCTCCCTAAGTTTGCAGTGTGTGCTACCAGAGATTCCACATCCAAAAAACATTTCTCAGTTGCTCTGGATAAGGCTTTTCTTGCATAGAGAACAGCAGTATCTCAAAGACGGCTGCAAAGATCTTCAACTGCTTTGAACTTCGAATGACCTGGTAACAAAAACAAGCTCAGTAAGCACTGAGCAAGTCGCATACTTTGGTGAGTAAGCACAAAACTCACCAAAATTTCCAACTTATTACAAATACTTAAATCAGAATTAGCTGTGCCAGAGACGAGGGAAATTAATTTGTTAAACTTTAGCAGGAAGACAGGGACGCTGGTAGCACACTGATGCAAATCACCCTTATGGTACTCTCTCATTCTTATTTGAACAAGTTTGGGGCAAACATAAAAGGCTAATAAAAGTATTTTGAGCTGTACAAGGTGATTTGAACTAGAATAGGAAGTAGTGGAAGTGGCAAACCTTTCATCAGGCAAGAGAAAAAAAATACAGCAAGGATAGGAAATTGATCCAAATTTGCAGTCACAAGGCATCTGTCCCTGTGCTCCCCTTCCCAGGCAGCCCCCAGCTACCTGAACACTGGTGCTGTTTGCTACCATCAATGAATCATGGAATCATGGAATGGTTTGGGTTGGAACTCAAACCAATTTTTTTGGGTTGGAATTCCAAATTCCCTGCCGTGGGCCAGGTTTTCACTAGACAAGGTTGCCCAGAGCCCCATTCCACCTGGCCTTGAACACCTTCAGGGATGGGGCATCCACAGCTTCTCTGGGCAGCCTGTGCCAGTGTCTCACCACCCTAACAGGAAAGAGTTTCTTTCTAGTATCTGAGCTAAACTTATTTTCTTTCAGTTTGAAGCCATTATCCCTTGTCCCGTCACTACATGCTCTTGTCCCTCTCCGTCTGTTTTGTAGGCTCCCTTCAGGTACTGGAAGATCACAATTAGGTCACCTCAGAGCTGTCTCTTTTCCAGGCTGAACAAACCAAATTCTCTCATTCTTTCCTCGTAGAAGAGGTGCTCCATCCCTCTCATCATCTTGATGCCCTCCTCTGGACTCACTCCAGCAGGTTCAAGCCCTTCCTGTCCTGGGGAACCAGAGCTGGATGCAGCACTGCAGGTGGGGTCTCACCAGAGCAGAGGGACAGAATCCTCTCCCTCCCCTGCTGCCCACACTGCTCTGGATGCAGCCCAGGACATGTTTGGCTTTCTGGGCTGCCAGTGCCCATGTCTGGATCATGTCCAACCTCTCACCTGCAGCACCCCAAAGTCCTTCTGGGCAGGGCTGCTCTCCATCTGTTCATCCCCAGCCTGTGTTAATACTGGGGGTTGTCCTGACCCAGGTGCAGCACCAGCACTCAGTCTTGTTAAACCTCTTGAGATTTCCATGGACCCACCTCTCGAGCTTGTCCAGGTCTCTCGGGACAGCCTCCTGTCCTTCAGGTGTGTCAACCACACTGCTCAGCTTGATGTTATCTGCAAAGTTGCTTAGGGTGCTTTGATCTGTCCTCGGTAGGTCACAGGTTCTTCTTTGTCACGACGATGACTCGTGTCCAGCTACCTGGCTCTCTACCAGCCCTTACAGAGGTAGAAACAATTCTATTTATTTCCACTCCAGCAGTGCTTTGAGAGATTAAGGGAAATAGATCTATGGGATTCATACACAATGAGGGGTGGTGCAAGCCCAGAGGAAGTGATACTAGCAGAGTACTCCAAGTCATGAGGCAGAAGGAAGATTACTTGTTAAGCTGCAAAACTTGTAAAAGAGCAGATGGCATGAATTTGGCACAGATGGCATGAAACTGTTAATGATAAATTGCAGTCTAAGGTAAATCTGCATAAATTCTTTAATTTTGTTTCTAATAATTCCCCTGTTAATCATATGGTCACTTGGGAATAAGCCATTTGCACCGAATTCAAAAGTTAAAAATTGCCATACGGAAACAAGCAAACACTTCCACTACCCACTTCCACCAAGTAATTTCCAAGCCCTTCCAAAGTTAAATTAACAACGTAACCAACAAACCCACAATTTTGTTTGCATTTTGGCTCTCCAAGATTAACATGACATGTTTCCAAAGCTCCATAAGGCACCATATTTCACTAGGGAGGAGACACAGGGTGGTGCTGGAGCAACATCAGAGAAGGCAAGAGCCATGAGCATCCCAGCATCTCTGTGCTAGCTCCAACGTAACCAGAATGGAGCAGGGTGTGGATCAGGCATGCTGATACCCAGCTTAGGGCACCTATTATCAAAATGAAGCTTGGTGCAGAGAATAGAATATCCAAGCTCCACAAAGATGACACCCAGGGCATCTCATCTTTGGGCACAACCACCACCCACTCCCCACCAGCAGCAAGGCTTTCATTCAAGGTAAAAGGCAACAATAACAGAGTTTACCACCCATTTCTCAGCCATGCATGAAGCGGAGCATCTGAAAAATGTTGCTGCATTCTGGAAACACACTGCTCTTATTTGATATTGCTGTATAAGCATCAAACTATTTTGTTTTAAAAGCCATGGTAAATTTATGAATGAAACTGTGCAAGAGGGATTTAATGAGAGATCCAGAGCAAGTGTTCAGTGGTCTGGATGCTGCCTGCCACCAGGGTAGCATGAAATCATTTGATAATTAGACCACAGCCACGCAGGATTAGCATACCTTAAAAATATAGGGCTGCATTATTTTTATTTATATAACAGATGGATATTTTAAAAGGTCATGCATTTTTTAATGAATGCAACATCACGCCAGTGTTGACAGAAGATTTGAAAGTGCTACAACATGGCCAAATTAGAGCCTAAAAATGATACCTTCCCTTCCCCCTGTGCTCCAGTCGTGAAGCCAACAAAAAAAGTGCAAATGCTGTAAATTTCCTTCCAGAGATCAGCTTAAGTACAGCATTTATAGGGCACTAGGTTATATTTTCTTTCATTTCATGTCAATTGCAGGTAATTACAAGACTCCCGTTATTAGAGCTGCCTGGAGGCCCCACACTCCTCCTCTAGCCCTACGACACATGAACAAGCTCAGAGGGAAACTACTATTACCTGCAGTAATCCCCCACAAGGGCTGCACTCAAACACATTGCCATCAGTAACCACAGAACGTGTCCGTTTTCCTTCATTATCAAGGGAGGGACTTTCTTCCCACCTCTAATGCTGAAAATCACAATAGGGTCCCTTAGGTACTGATTCCCACTTTCCTCTGTGTAACAGCTTCATGATAATTGGGCTTGCCAGTCCTATTTGAAGATAAAAACTTCTAAATGTTTACATTAAAATTATCATCCCTCATCTCCTTTTTACCCCTCTTCCAGAGAAGAAATGAAAAGGATAAGAGTGAGGATCTAAGATATGGGTATTTTAACTAAATATTTGAAAATAAGGAAGTTGCCAGAAACCCATTTTTTAATATTTCAGGGATTTTAACCAAAACTGGTATTTTTCCATTCAAAGTTGTCCCAGGTAGATACAATAAGTATTTATTTATATTTCCTGGAGGGGTTTCACAATTTGCTGAAGAATCTCATTACCTTAAATATCTTGGAAGCCAAAAGCTTAGAAAGCAAGATCACAAACAACCTGCAGATCTCAAGCCAGCATCTACACAGTGAAAGGTATATAAAACAGAAATATGTTAAAATTCACTCACTTTATAGATCTTTTCCAGCTAATAGAAGATATTGTCATGGAAATAAACACATGACATCTTTGCAAATTCAGTTGTGCTTTTCCATCTTGAAGGTTTGGCTGATGACGATGTCTGTCTTCGGCTCTGGAGATACAGGGATAGTTTTATAGCTGTCATACAAAATAAGTGTACATTGAAACATACAGGAAAGACCGAACGAGACAAATGACACCCCATTCAGCTTCATGCGAATCAAATATCACATTACCTCATATGAGGTGGTCAGATAAGTGGCATAATCAGTGTAGCTGCTTTTTGAGCCTGTTGAGATATCTTTAACCATTAAAGGTGAATTTAATTCCAACTAATTTCAGTAGTACAAAAGCGAGGTACCTAACCATATTTTACCATCCAGGTTCTCTCCACAGTGAAAACGAAAGATGATACATCTGGAGAATAAATCACGGTATCAATCTTAGACACTTATTTTAGGATGGGTTGAATCACTCCCTGGATGCAGCTCTCTTTGGTGATAGATGAAGCCTGGACACCTGAGTTAATTCAGATATCTCTGTTATAAACAGCTGATGTGAACTGACACGATCAAAGCCTTGATCAGAAGTCCATGCAGAAAGCACATCTGAGGGGATGGCAGTCAGTCAGGTACTATTTCCAAGGAGGTTGGGTGTCTTCATTACACTAACAGGGGATTTTTCCAAAAAATAACCGTCTGCATAGCAGCTGTTACCTTGTTTTAATTATTCATAGCTAGCCACTTGTACGGGGGAGAGAGATGATGGTGTGGGCAGAGATAAGAGTGGGGGCAAAATTTTTTAAATAATTTTGGTCTGACTTCATGGGCTGCATACTTGAGAGCTATCTGAGGAGGTGTCAGTTATTTAACTTGTGATCAATATTTCAACATCAAACTGCAGCCCAACAGATGCCAATATCTCAGATCAATTTACCAAACTGCAGGGCAGCACCATCACTAATTAGAGGAAACATTACTCAAGAGGTCATTATCCTGAGTCCAGATCTTTTACTAATAACCCACAGAGGGAGCATTTAGAAAACACAATTGATATAATTGTATTTCTTTTTAAAGACTTTTCTCAAGGGCCAATATCCATAATATTCAAGATTCCAGCTGCTGAATCTCTTATATTTTCCTGTGAATCAAGGCTGGGTAAGCTTGCTCAAGGTAATGCACATAAAGTGTTTTTTAAAGGAGATGAAAATGAGCAATCAACACCAAAACAACCAACCAATTTTTCCACACCCAAATACAAAACATTTTAGTCAAAGATGGAAAACAGCCTAGCATGAGAAAGATTTTAATTCTTAGATTTAATGAAGCAAAAGCCTGTGATATTTCTCTCCCTACATTAGGAATTAATTTTGTGAAGAGACTCCACACATGCAAACACATGTGAGAGGAACAGGGTTATCAGGGGTGGAGCAAAGTTCTGAGACTTGCAAAGTGTTAAGAAGCCTCAGTTTCAAGCAAAGGATTTAATAAAAAGAACATAAAATTGTTTTAGGACTCAGTCATTGTTACAGCCCAAGTAACTCCGGCATGGAAGGGCCAGATGAAACCCACATTGAGGTCCCTTTGGTTTCCAAAGATGTGGAAGTACAAATGAGGCACATCTTTTTCCAGCTGAGCTGCTTTGTGCAAGTGCAGAGTAAGGTAAATACACGGTAAGGGCCAGGGTGGCTTTGAACAACCACAGATCGGATGAAGGACACATGAAGGAATTTTACATGGAAGCAGGAATAAAGTAGCTTCCCCTGCCAAGCCAGAGGCAGTTTGAATATTTTCCCTTGTTTCTCCTAGCATAAGCTTAATATTTGCAAAAGCAGAAGTAGGGACTTATCACGATGTTTATTATTTTAGTGCTGAAGTAGCAGGACCAGCAGTATTTGGTTACGGTTACCAGACACACTACTGTAAGATTTCTACTCTCGCTGCCTGCACTAACTTTTCTCTTCAGCCAAGAGCTGAAAGTCTGGGTCTCGATTGCTTTTCAGAGTTACTACCTTGAGCTGCTAGGAACAACGAGCTCTCTGCTCAAGTGGAGAGGAGGGACCACGCTGCAGTGGAGGGAGGCCTAATTCCTGCTCTAGCCTGTCCCTCATGGTGGTGTTTAGCACTTCACAGCAAGTACCATCTCAGCTGAGAGCAAAAGAAACATCTCTTCATATTAATTCCGGCCCTCTAGGATGGCATCTGCCAGCTGGTAAACTAAAGAAGGCTGAACTTCTCCTTTGAAAATGCCAAAGCATGAATTTTAAGCATGTGACATCAAGGATTTAACTCCTCTCAGTATCTTGTAAAAACAGCATTTTTCCACCCTGGATTTCCAAAGGATACACTTCCCCCAAATTCTGTCCTTTCTTGCTATTTAGAAGACAGCTTTGAACAAGGAACATGTTCTGCAAAGCGAGTAGGGACTGCACCAACAACAGGTAGAGCTTAAAAGACACATTTGGCCCTAGGTACTGAAGGATGGTCAACAACAGGTGGAGCTTAAAGACACATTCGGCCCCAGGTACAGAAGGATGATCATCTCTACACAACAATGATTCAAAACAGTCTACACATTGCAGTCAAACTGAGGGTTAGTTCAGAAAAAATGTGGAAAGGGAATGTGCAAAAACTTACCTTCTTTCTCCCCTGTTTTTCCAGGACAAACAGTTTGACACTGTCAGAGTTGTGTTGCTACACTTTGATGAACAAGTGTTTTCCAATTTTTGTTTTGAATAAAATGACGTACATGAATTTTGCATTTCTGAGGACAAAAGTGAACTGTGATGAAATCAGAAAAATATGTAGATTTTTAAAAATCCATAAGCAGGTCTTCCTCCTTGATGTAGCACTTGTGATATCAGCAAACCCTAAAATTACCCATGTGCACCACTGAAGAAAAAGATTAGTAAAGATAGTGTTTCATCACATGGCAGTAAGCTGCTTTAGCAATGATAGCAAAATTAATTGTAACAAAATAAGACTTCCTGTTGTTTATTAGATATTGTAAGAATGAAATGTACAGTATACAAAATTAATATCAAAAATGTTCACATGATTGATCTTAACAATGCATTTTTCTTTGGATTAACTGCACACAAGCAGCTTTCAAAGAAAGTATGCTGAGATCTATTTATTATTATAGATCTCAAGTGTATCAATGCATGCTATCTACAATTTTAATCTACAAAACAAAAGCTACTGAAATTTTGTTTAATCTCAGAGGCATTTGTTAAAGAAGAATAGAATAGTAACATTAGATTAGAGAAGATAAAAATTGGATCATTCTAAAAAACAATTTAATTTTTCAAGTTCATAAAAAAATTGCTTTTGAAATTTCAAACCTTACAATTGTACATTTTGAATTTCAAGCACTCGCCATAAGAAGTTGAATCTACTATACAGGTGACAAAGATTTTCAGTTTTGTTTTTCTTTGACGCAGACATATAATCCTCATTTTCTTTTTCCTAATGAACTCTCACATCTTTAAAATTAGTGTTAAACAACACTCAGTCCCCTAAAGAGACAATTTAAATATGGGTCATTTCATAAGCTGAATGTTTTCATTTAAGTTATATCTATACAAAGGAACAAAAAATGTTTTTCATTTTTTAAATCTGTATCTTTTCAGTTTATGTCATATTGTTTAGCAGAAAGATAAAGTGACTAATGACTAATGTAGATAGCCTAAAGACAGGTGATCTGTTCCATAAACATATGCTTGACATAATGCTTTTCACTACAATATAAAATACACTAGAAAAACTGAAATTATTCCCAGGGAATACTACGTACAGTTATCAGTAGTGATAAGGTTTCCCTGATTAAGGAAAAATAAATCCTAGATTGAATTTCTTATACATGCTCTACTTAGCAACAGGAATATGATTTAAACTGAAAATTCTTCTCATGTTGTCCAAAGGATTTTTCTTAACAGACACTAAATGTACTTGCACAATTACAATTCATTCAAAATAGTGAGCTGCTGCCAGGTCGGTCAGGCAATGACATAAAACTGGAATGGGGGCTTGACAAAGAGTGGATCAGCCTCCCAGAACAAAACACATGGTGTTCTTTCTCTTTAGATGTCACTAATGTAAATCGCCCTTTAAGTTGGCACATATCACAAGAACCATTAGAACAATCCCTGTGAATGGAAATGAAGCGGAATCACAAATACCAATGATGCAAAGCCACTTCTCAGAAATTTAGGAGAGTCCAAATGTATTTGTGCACTAAATTCGTGAAATTTGAGGGATTGGCTGTTGTATGTTTAATAGATAAACTATTATAAAATTATGCTGTGTACAGCTGGGCTTGCTGTTCCCCTTCCTTTCATGCTTTTTAAGACCATTGGCAAGAGCAGTCTGTGGGCTCTTGGATGGAGTAGCTGACCCAGGTGGAGTTGCTGGTGCAATACAACTGCACAGTCCTTCTCTGCAGCCCAAGCTCCCTGCAGCACTTGCAGAACCTGGCGTAGGTGTTGATGTTGTAGTTGTAAATGCTGGCAGACGGGCACTTTCCGTCACAGGAAACGATGTTCACCTGGCAACACACACAGACAATATTTAGCAAATGGGAGCAGGTCAGATAGTTAGGGGCTCTCGAGCAACTGCAAAGACATTAGGCACCCAAATCCAGTGGCAAAGCAGTGACAAGTTTGGAGGCATTTCCTCTAGTCCTTTATGAATTACCACTACATCTGGAAATAATGTCTGAAGTGCATTGCCCAGATAGGTCTCAATTTTTATATTACTAATATTAATGATTAGTCAATAAATTGACTTTGCTGTCAATTTCAGTAACAGATTTTGGCTATCTTAACAGACACAAAGAAGCAATTTCACTTTTGAATTTTAAAGTATTCACAACAACCTTGGCTTGAACACAGCACCAAATGTTCTTTCCACAACTCTCTACAGTATTCATTTCAGTGGTACACTGATTCAGTGTTGCTATACTGGGTATCAGCAAGGAGGAATAAAAGAACCAATCCTTTGGAAACCTGAGGGGAACTACTACTACTGATACCAAATGTGTAATATAGACTGTAAGACAAATAGACTTAAGAAACTGATAATTTTTTCAATTTTAATAGTCAGGATTTGTGTTTCTGTTCAATGAAACACTGAGAATAAATTTCTTGGCTGCTCAACAGCTTACTCTACTAAATGTACTCTCAGAGTCATTTTAGAGGCTACAGCTGTTTCCCTACTCTCTTTTATTACAGCTTTTCCAGGCGCTCTTACACATCTCACATGAGACGTCTGTCTGCACCCTTGCTGCTGCTCTCAGCCTTCCTGCTCAGCAGGACATGGTTGGTGTCCTCCAACACTAAATCCTTTGATAGACACGCAGATAGTGCCTCATTCTTCCTTCACATTTTACACTGTGCTCATGCTGCTGCCTAAAAAAAGCCTTTAGGACGCAGGATTCCTTTCTTCATGAAGCTGGCATTTAAATGCTTTCCCTGGGCAGATGAAAAATTACACACATCTGCAGCCGTTTTAACTGCCGAGTATCAGGGCAAGGTTCAGTTATATTAGTTAATTTGCATATAATAATTGCATTTTAGGGTGCAATGAGACTAAGCTGACATGCACCTAAATGCACACAAAAAGAAGTAACAGCCTCCTTTTTTTATTATTGAGAAGATGACTGCTGAGAATGTAGGGAAGCTCTGTGGAAAAACAGCTCTGTGGAACTCAGAAACCTCTGTCTCTGTGACAGATATGGAGACAATGGCCTTGTGGAATCTGAGTTTCCTTTCTTCCCTCTTTTTATATCTCATATTTTCTTCAATTGAAAGAAATCATGATGGCTATTTACTTACTGGTGTGTTACTCCTGCAGTCGTTCTTGCGGATGGTCATCCTAACAGTCACCTTCTTACAGAATTTACCATCTTCCTTACCTGCAAAATGGACATAGATTTAAAAATATCAGCTCAAATTCCTAACACTTCAGAGACAAGAACAATCCTGACCATTTTATGGGGTCAAGAGACATGAAAAAAATAACCAATACATCACTGCACATACAAAACTTTGGTGAAGTGACATTAGCTTTACGTCGTTACACAACCTTTTTTAAATTAAACTTCACAGTGAACTTTTAAAACTATTTCATTTGTTAAAGTATCTGTCTCTTTATCTTTAATATCAACTATAGAAGGTTTATTCTTCACTCAAAAGCCTTATAAGAGTAAGTCCACTGTTTTCAAAATCTTTTGTAAAATTGATCAAACTCCTAATTTAAGCTGATTGGTTAAACTTCTTAATGATACCAGATGGTATCATTATCAAAATGTAAACTTGTTAATAAATTAAAGTGCATTTTCCATGAAATAAATACAACAAACTTTAATAGCAGCACTTGCGTTCCAGTGGTATGAAAAAAATGTAAAACAAATACATAACAGAATGTGATGAAGAACAGGGCTTCAGGGGGCTTTACATTTTTTCTGTATGTTTTTATTAATTCAAAGAACACCAGTGAACAAATAAAACTTTTTATTTTCATTAACATTATTTCCACAATTTTTCTCAAAGAACTATGTACAAGGCACGTGGATCAAACATAAGAGATCACAAGAAATCATGACAGTAAATGAGGAGTTTAATTTAATTTAAGAAGAGAACGCCAAACACTGGAAGAAAACCAAAAGATGTTCAGTATAAAGTTCAGTTGTAGGAGAACAGGATCTTCTGAGGATGATCCTCTCTGTGCTGAAGAAACCACACCAGGTTGCAGATCTGTAAGAGAATGGACAGCTCATTCCATTAGAAGAGTTTCCACTGTTTCACACCAGACTTGACACACCGTGACACAGCCCCCAATGACTCTCCACTTAGAGAACTGCATTTTCTTTGAGCCAAAAAATCCAAAGATGTTGACAAAAGGGGAATACTGTTAGCTCCAGAAAAGCAAGGGCAATGAAGGATTCACTGGTTTGAACAATACCAAATACTGAACTGTGACATAGTTTAATTATACCTTGATATGTAATGTCCAGTTCCCTGCTCTAATCACTGTCAAACTAGAAACACTGCTTCTCAGAAGAACAGTTTTTAAATGTTGTTTAGTTTGGGTTTTTAATTTGAATTTTTTTGGGGGGGAGGGAGGCAGGCCTTGCCCTTCTTTTTTTTTTTTTTTTAATTATATAAGCCTGGTACTGTTTCTAGTCAGAGTTTCCGACAACATGACCGAATGGACAGCAATAAATCTTGGAAACAAATAAAAACCTACAGACAGAAATGTCTGGCTACTGCTTGACTGTCACTGAATTAGGTTTGCTTAGGGAAAAAGTAAACTGAGAAACGAAGAAAAAAAATCTGTTTTTAAAAAACCCCAACTCACCGTTATTTCGTGTTTTTCACAGTTCTTTTCATGGTTCTTTCTTCTTTTACATTACACATAGTGTGTAGGGTGGAGAATTCGGTGCAGCTGTGACCATGACTTCATCCAGGCTACAGTGAAAGTACATCGTATCCCATACAAAATAAACATATAACGTATTTCCATGCATATATTTTAGTAACCAATGGTTTTTTTATGAGCTTTGCAGCAAAATATACTTTTACATTAAGAACCTTACAAAACATGGGAGCATTTTATATATGTCATAATATAATGAGATTCTTTTGCACCATCTGTATGGTTGAAAATCCTCGCTTGGTTTTTGGGTTGACTCATAACACTGTGGTCACTTAAAGTGACATCCATATGAAAGAAAAATACAGATTTTGATTTATTAGTCCTAGAGTCATAAGTGTAGTTTAATGTAGGATATATCACTCAGTGGGGTGTACAAAATTACAGAAATCAACATAATTTCTCTTACAGAAATTTGGGGAATTGTTTTCATGAAATAAATGCCAAAACAAGTGTGTTCATACCATGTTACAATTCAAAGAATTAACATGCTTTATGAAAAAGGAACAAAGATAATCTCCAATTTTCATGGAGTAAACACAGACTTTCT
The DNA here is from genome assembly GCA_013389985.1 of Dryoscopus gambensis. Taxonomy (NCBI): domain Eukaryota; kingdom Metazoa; phylum Chordata; class Aves; order Passeriformes; family Malaconotidae; genus Dryoscopus; species Dryoscopus gambensis. The sequence goes on along the minus strand of WEIT01023376.1, from coordinate 2,171 downwards.
GTATTCAGTAAGCTGTCCTAACTATGGATGGGAAAGCAATTACTTGCTTCTACTGTACGCGGCACTGGAAGCAAAACTGTACAACACGTCATCTGCAAAAATGTGGCTTACACAACAAGCTTTAACAAGCAAAGCAATTAGTCTCTATTTCTAGTGCACTGTAAACACAATGGAATTAGTTTACCTTTTTAAACACAGCAATTTTACACATGCAGCAAGCTAAAAACTATGCAAGTGCTTACTACCAACAGTACATTGTTGGCTGACAACAATGCACTGCCCACACAGTGCAAAGGGAAAAACAAACCAGTATGGGAGCCACTCTGAACAACCAGGAGCAGCTGTGCTACACTGCAGCTTTGGCAATAATTGGGTGACATGAGGTCTGGTGCTCCTATCAGGGAGTACATTGTTGGAAATCAACAATGATGCTGTTTGGGCTGGTCCTACTTATTTCAGGAAAAGGTACCTGTGTGACAGCCAGCATAGGCTGTAGGAGTGACTGGGCTAACAAGGAATGGGAGGAGCACTGACACTGAAGAACCTGGTAAGAATATTACACATTGAACAGAGTACGTGTTACAGAGGATTTCCAGAAGTATGAAAAGTATGAATTCAGCTTTAAAATGCCTGTATATTACAGGATCACAGAATGGCTGAGGTTGGAAGAGACCTCTGGTGGTCATCTGGTCCTGCTTCCCTGCTCAGGCAGGGTTCATGGTGCCAGTAGCTGAGTACCACATCCAGGCATTACTTGCATTGCTAAACCTCATGTGCAAACCAGGAAGAATCTGATTTACATTGGTATAACCAAGCCAATCTGGTATCCTGAGCTTAATGGGTCCTTTGGTGCTATAACAAAGAAATAGTGTCATTTCCTCTCTAGGTTTTGATGGAGCTCCTCGCTCTTAATTTTCAAAGGCCAATTAAAACTGGAAACAAAATTCTCATTTGTCTCTAATGCCANCAAAGTACTTCAAAAGAAAACAAAACACTGATAATCCTTCTCATAAAATGCCTCCCACAATTACAACTGACTGACAGCTCTCATGGCAGGTTTGCTTGTAGACAGAATGAACTACGTGATTCACAGAGGTTCTGTATCGTGCACAAACAGGTGTGACATCAAAACTCTAGGAATGTACTTGTAAATGCATCTCAGAAGTCACTGGGTTCTTCAAGGGTTTAATTTTACTTTGTGAGGCATGCCCCAGGTTAACAACTTACTCTTGTCTTTAACAATTAAAGAGCGTGGTTATAAACTTTCTCTAAGCATAGTAGCAGATCTTCTGCCCTGATGAAAAGTAGCTTAATGGATGTTTAACTGTCTTACTAAATTGTTCAGGAGCTGGTTTATTTGGCTGCTAGGGTGTTGAAGGGTAATGTCAGATAATCAAAAACTGATCGCAGGGAGCCTGTGGAGAATTTGCCACAGAACTAGGACAAATGCTTGAAACACAAGTCCATCAGAGAGAAAACACTTGAATAGGTATTATCATTCCCTTAGGGTGGGAGCAGAGGAGAAAAACCCAGATAAATCTTGCACAGTTTCAATAAACTTTTCACTACAAAACGTAATACCAGTGAGTGACACCAAAAGGTACCTCCCAGCTGGCAGCACGTTAGCCACTGCAGTAACTGTGCACATGGTACCATGTCAGGCTGTGCAAGTTCCATCCCACTCAGCAGGAAATACCTGCACTTTTCTCCAGCTCTCTCGCATACTTTCAGGTCACTATTTCAGCAAATTAAGTCAGATTTTTTGCATTTTAAAATATTACTATACTGCCCAGTATAAAAATCTTCTTTTCAGTTGCTTCTAATAGTATCAACTTCAGCTTAAGTCCTTCATGAAATCAGGCAAAATGTTTCAGCTACGTACCAATGTGTTCAGAAAAAAATAACTTCCCTTTTCTTGAGTGTCTTTC
>WEIT01023375.1:23143-133536 GCA_013389985.1 Dryoscopus gambensis | reverse complement strand
TCAGTAGCTAATGGATTTCTCAATGCTTATCTTTATCACAGTATATTTGTGTCATTCTGAAACAATGTACTTACCTCTCTTCTTTCTTTCCACATGAAGAGTTTCTCTTATGTGAGTGACAGAAAAAATACACAGTCAAGAACTGAGAAGAAACCAGGAATAAACCACGGTGGCTAACAATGCACCAGAGTAGTTGTCCAACAAAAGCATAGGAGGCAGTTCAAATGGCATCTGAGATCCCTCAGCACTGCTCCCAGCATCTCCCACCCCCAGCACTCTTCAAACAGCTGTGGGTTATTAGAAGGGATCTTGAACGGAACCAAAGAGCCATTCTTAGTGTCATTTCTTATCACAGAACTCTTAACACAGACCTGATGTTGCTGGAGAAATACTTATTACCCTGCTCTTAGTGGGTGACATAAACTACCAAGAGCTCTGGCTCTTATCTCTGTGCTATTGAAAGGTTATTTTTATATCTCCACCTTCTTGCAATCCCTTGAGACTAACAAACATGAATCTTTGCACATAATTTGGGGGTCTGTGGGATCTTTTCAAATACAGTTAAAGAAGATAAACCAAAATTCATTCACCTTGTAAAATTTAAGACTGCCATGAATAAATAAAAATACAAATATAAATTATCTCAGGAAAAAAAAGCACAGGTAAAACAATTTTGAAATGGTACTGTTAAAAAATTAGATACTGTTAAATGAAAAGAGTAAATGTCTAAATTAATTTTAAGAATCCTGAAAAACTTCTTTTGCTAAAGAACTAAAGTTCTGTGTTCAACAAAATAGTCGACAAAAAGTTAAAAGTTCGTGAATTTTAAAATTTTAGACAAAATCAATGTGAATCCTGCAGGTCTAAAAAAGTGAAAATATGAGACTTCAATTTTTTGCATTTGTGAATATTTAGTAGCAAAGCACATTCTCCCTGGTCAGTGCCTTCAGATGTACTAAGGAAGTCTTCTGGAATTAGGCATTGGTAAAGATATATGATCTAAGACAGCAAGGAAGGAAATAAAAGTAGAGTGAAAAAGAAAACTGCTTGCCACGGAAAGCCCGCAGTGCCAAGTATTGATAAAACCAAGAAAATCTCCAAAGTTGATTCCAAACCTTGCCATTTTACTCTAGCACTAAGAAGCCGTACAGATAAACAACAAAACAAAACAAAACAAAACAAACAAACAACCCCACCAAATTAAAACAAAACAAAACAAAACCAAAAAACGAAACAACTAAAAAATTAGCACATTTCAATAGCTAGTGGTGCTGAGTTATGAGAAATTATATAAATATTTATACATGTTAGTCATTACTAGACAATAGATACTTTCAGTGAGATATATCCTCAGTGGGACATAAAGACGATCAAATATAAATGTTCAAATCTTATGTTTTGCATTAAAACTCAATGAAGAGCAAAAATATATCAGGGACTATACCAGAAAAAAAGACACAGTTGTTTTTTGAAGCCCCAGCATCAACTTAACCATGAAAGTTTATCCGGATCCAGACTTGAAGAAATACTAAGATGCATATGAGTGGTACATAACAGGATCACATTTTTTATGAAGTTTTAATTAAAAGGAAGCTATTTAGCTAGAAAATACAAGGGTGACAGGGAAGAAAAAAGAAGAGGCAAATGTACATCCTTCTTAGGAAAAGGAGGGGCTTTAATCCTTATTCATTGCAGTATATAATCACAAGAACTATTGCTGTTTCTTTCTAAAAGTAACTGAAAGTCCTCAAGAGTTTTAAAAGCTGGGATTGTCACCCTGAGGAATATCAGAGCGTGCAGCCTATGGATAGATCTCATTATCGGGTGCAGAAGTTTAAAAAAAAAGAGCAGCTCTGCTGTTTCATCAAACTAGGACACTGTGGGGTCTATATGCCAGTCTTTGCATCATCAGGGAAGCTTAAGAAGCTTTAAAGTAAAATAGACAGGGACCCACAAGTTCATGAAATGATGTTTACTTATGTAAGCTGGCATTTAAAAGAAAAACAGATTAACTAGAGTGTATAGAGAGGTGGGTTGGCACAATCTGCATTCTGCAAAACCTGCGTTTAAAATTAGTGAATTACCACAAAGCCTGGACTGCCGCAAATGAGTCTCAGAGGCTAAAGTACACTGAGACAGTAGAAAGCATGGTAAAATTTGTCAAGGGCTAAAATGCATTTTTTGCAATCCTGTAACTACTTCCAGCTATTATCATTAATGTTTTTATCGTTATGTCACTGAAAGTGCTCACAGCTTCACAAGTTGCTTAGATTCGAGAAATCACAGCTGTGTGGTTTGAACAGTAGAAAATTAGCCTTTGTAAAATCCTGTTTTATTACATGGAACCTGTTTTGCTGGAACAAACAAAGCATGTCAAATGTCATCAGTGGAAGAAGATTTTAAGCTTTGTCTGGGACAAATTTTGCCAAGCAGGAATAGCTGGCTTTAGCATTTCTTTTGTGCCAGTGCAGTTAGTATCTGATCCAATTTGGATGGAAAGTGCCTTTTCCAAATGTTTAGCAGATGGAAGGGTGGTGAGTAGACACAAGAAACAGGTTATTTCTATTACAATAAATTGCTTGGAAAACCAGGTATTCCTCCACTGCCACTGACAGATATCATTATAGCACAGAGTGTCTATGAATCAAGTATAATACTGTCAACCCAAGAGCAAGGTCTCTCACTCTGCCCAGTGCTGCTTTGTAAAAACCACTTGCTTTCTAAATGAATGAGCTCATTGCTGAAGGCCACAGTTACATTCTAAGGAGCTCTCCTGGCATGTTCAGCCATCCCTTCAGAGCAAGGTGAAGCTCATGGATTGGAACGGGAGACCTTGCCACTATGAGGACTGTATGTTCAGGCCTCTCTGTATTTCACTGCTACTTTCAAAATTTCTTATATGAAGGAAATATTTCATAGTACTTCTGCTGCTGCTTTTACTGTTAAATATAAAAGGTACAAACAGGAAAATAACAGAATTAGTATCTCTTTCTTTTCCACACAGCCGCTTGTAATTCTCTCGGCATGAGAGCTGCCAGACACTTTGACTCATGCAGTCAGAACTAATATACCAGTGTAAAAATAAGAGATAACTGAGACAGCAGGAAGTGTTCCAGAAAAGCAGTCTGATCTTCACACAGCTTCTTTCTGCTTTCTTCTACTTGGCATGCTGTATTTTGCAGCTCATTAGTTATCATATGTTCACTTTGCTCTCTGATTCTCCTGATAAATACCTCTGGTAAAGAAGAGCACAGCTCAGAGAATCTGCCTCCCCATTTTGGGTACACTGAAGAAACTAATTTTAACTCCATCATCCTTAGTTCCAGGTTGAAATTGTGTTTTTGGGATCCTTATCTCATATTCCATTTGCTGTTGCTTACTTGAAAAAAAAAATAGCAATAATATAATCAGTTTAAGCTGGTAAGGGACCCTACTATTTGTTGGATCTAGGCCATATCCCTCACATAGTTTTATACATGCAGTGACAAATGCAGCAAAGATCATAAGGTTGGAGTACTCACTTAAACCTGAACTGCTTCACTGGCTGTAGGGTGCTCAGTTTCCTGGCTCTGTGGCCAATTGACTATAGAGGAAATTCTCAGAGTTTTTTAGAAATATCAAATTAAAGTTTCTGATTTCTTCTCAACTGAGCAGGGAGAAGTTTTGTAAGTTTTACATTTTCAGTTTTAGAGTACTTTCTTATGTGGTATTTGAGTAGAACTCTATATTAGCTTTGTCTATATTTTGCTAATTCTAGCACGGCAATTCACAGCTCTCTGTGACAGCAGGAAGATTTGTATCCTAATATATATCAGCCATTTAAAGCTTTCTGATGCTGAAAGCACTGTTGCCACTGCGGTTCCATCCAAATAAAGCCAAGGAAGGATGTAAGCAGCACTGAAGGTACGGTGTGATCGTTACAAAGCATTCTTCCTGCTTCTGTATCCAGAAAATCATCACTGGGTGACAGAAATATACTACAGGCTTAAACCATAGCAAGAACCTATTTGGAAGGGCAAAATGTGCACTGTTGCCACTTCTCTGTCCTCTGGCTGTCTTACAGACAGATATCCTCATCTCATTAGTTTTACTTATTCAAGTCTAGGTACGGAGTTTCGCAGTGTTGATATAAAGCTACAGTAGTGTCCAGTGTTATACTCCCAGGGATTCAGTATGTGGGGAACACTTGAAGAAGAACAAGCTTGAACCAGCCAAGATGTATATTCTGGTCTCAAGAAGGCCCAGGGTTTTTGATCTCCTGTGGGTCATCTTTTTCTACGTATGCATGTTCCTCTTAATATGTAATAACAAATATATCTGTATTTAAGTCAGTTCTTTAAATGCCATGGGAATTGGATTGAGAGCAGTTCCCACATTTCAACAGAAATGGAAAATTAGGAACTGGGAAGAAGTCCAATACATAGGAATTATGCTTCTTCACTTCCGCTGGTTTCCTATTACAAAGAGCCGGAGCTGGTAATGCCACTCTGAACATTAATGAGTCTTGCACTCCAGTGGAACTATCTTGTGTCTCCTTACAATTATTACTGCTAGTTCTTACAAATTGTTACAATAATAATAAATATGAATAATTAAAGAAAATAATGTTCCCTTCAATATTGCAATAGCACTTGCTTTAGGAAAATGTACAGGAAAACTTACAGCCCAAACTTGCAGCTAGCCAAAAACATTTTCACCATTACGGTTGTTCTGCAGTACAATTTTCTGAAGTATGAGAATTTATATTCCTGCCAAATTTTTGACTGTTATGACTCTTTGTTACAATTTTAGATATCCATAGAAATAGCTCAACCCAAAACATGTCTAACTCCTCATCTTTATGATATCATATGTTAACAAGAACCATTGACCAGTGCTGTCTTGTGAGAACATTCCTAAAACATTAAATGGTTTGTAGTCTGCCAGAGAAATTTCAAAGCTATCTGAGCAAAAAAATTGTACAAACGTATGAAAAGCCTTTTGAAACTTCTGTGATGATAAAATATTAACCTAATCCTTTAATTATAAGTTGAGCAGGAGATAGAGTTATCCATTTTGAAACTGAAATACAATATGCATAAAGGTCTAACAAAACAATCTCCTGTCCAGGAGAGTAATCGGATTGATTTGTCTCATTCTTTACAGAAACATTGTTCTGTCATTGTGATGATATTTTAAAATTACTAAATGAAAGAAAATACACATATTGTCTGTCTGAGCAAAACATCTAAACCCTAGTTCTATTGCTCTTTTGGTTGTCCTTGTGGTTCTCCAGATGTTAATGTTTAAGCTTAAATATCTACCAGCACCACCTGAGTGTGAAGCTCAATGTGTTAATGGGAACACCACATCTTCTACATGATCTATTACCACTGAATCTGACTCTATGAAAGTTCCCTATGACACGGCTCATTCTAATCTGAATTTAGAATAAAAATAATCTTCCTCTATTTTCTTAGTAACATATTTGGTTCTAGTAGAAACGCCAAATGTTTAGAGTCTCCTCACTTTCATAAGTATTTTTACATCTTATTCTGAAGCTTTGTTGAGACAAACCTCTGAAAAATGAAGGAGCCCCTAGTCTCAAATCTCTTTATGCAAAATGAATGACTGGTGTTGGAGTTTATGTAACTGCAGATCCTATGAGGAATAATTTTTCCAAGACTTGATAGTGAAATAGAATCCATGGGGCCTATACTCTTAAGGACAGTGAAATATCAGCAGTGTAGCATTGGAGGTGTAATATCTGAGTAGAACTACTGACAGTCCCTCTTCTGAAACTTGTCAGATCTCAGAATTCCACAGTGCTCTCCTGTTTTAGTTTGTTTGTTTACATTAAATAAATTAAAACACATCTGATGCTGTTTTTGAGCTGCCCGAGGCTGCACAGCGTCCTGCTGCAAATGTGCCCTTGGCAGAAGCACTGCAGCTGCTTCTAGGACAATGCTGGCTCCTCTGCTAGGAGCAAGCCCCAAACCAAGGTATGTAAAAGCCCCAGCAGAGGTAAAGGACGAGGGAGTGGTCTTCTGTATGACTTCCAATCCTTTAATTCAAGCAAAAATCCCAGGGACAAAAGACAAGGGATCATGGAATACGCAAGGTTTTATACAGGGGGTGGAGAGGGGTACAAACAACCAATGGGGCTTGACTGAGGGGGAGGAGACAACAGGGGAATAACCAATGGGGATAACTTAGGGGAGGGAATTATATGAATCAACCAATGGGACATTGAAGAAAATGAACTGTCTAGAACTAATACATAAGCAATTAGGGGAAATGCATAAACATGAGCTTATACATAAAACGGGCTGGGAAATTCTTAAACCAATAACTTAACGGTATGCAAACTAAGTTCCCTTGGAAATCTGGGAACTTGCTGTAGCCACGGGGTGAGAGTTAGACCTTGGTGACCCGGAGGTCCATCCACTATTCCTCCAAATGTTTGGTCTCTGTGGCCACTGCCACATGCACCGCAACACACACCATCAAAACATCCAGGATTTGTGTGTTTTTCTAGTAACGGATAACTATTATAAAGGATAATCTTAGTCTAGTCATCTTAGTCTGAAAGTCTCACTAGTTTTATTCTAGGACTTCCCTAGAATCCTTTAAAAATTCAGGAAAAAAATCTGAATAATAGATACAGTTTTGTAGCATTTAGCCAAAATTTAGCTGTCTCTTTGTTAAAGCTGCTATTGTGCCAGTATTTCGGAAGATAATATAAGTAGGAATATATGAGACCATTGTTCAACTTTTAACTTATCTGGAAACACCGTAAATGCTTTGCAAATAAGGGAACATAGTCTTAATGTACTTCCTGCATACATTATGAGCAAGTAAACACAGCAGTTTATACAAGCCCAAGTTTTGATAGTGTGTCTTTTACAACAAAAGCAGAGTCCGTGAATTTACACTCATTCTTACAGAAGCCTAGCATAAGATCCCTAGCTGAGAAGATGATAGGTAGCTTCCAGCAGAGATCAAAATAATTCCCATGAGGTGGATTTCAGACAGTAGCCAAGGGTTCAACAGGTGTCCTGCTGTACTCCCCCACTAAGCTGTGCATTTGTGACTTTGCTGAGTTGTTAACTAGCAGTGGTTCAAAAGCACTACACAGCAAATCAAGGAATTTCTGGGAAAAAGGTAGCATCAGAGAAAAGGTAGAGAAATCCTGATTCTCTTCTGCCACTGAAATGATTGGAGCTGGCTAGAAAATTAATTTTATTTCTCATAATGTATTCCATGTAACAAAAAGGCCGTTTTCCTTTGGACTCCTGTTTTTTTGAACTTCAGGGAAAAAAGAAAAAACCAACACTCCAAAACCCCCAAGTGCCACCCCTCTTCTCTTTCCTCCCCCCAAAAAAGAGATGGGAGAGGAATGTCCTGTAGGAAGAAAAAGAGGAGTCTGTCTGCAGATCCTGGAAGCAGAAGGAAATGTGTTCATAAAAAAGAGAAATCAATTCAATTTGAGAAGACAAAACTAGACTGGCAACAGCTACATGAAATGACTGTAGAAAGTGTCTATTAAAGCTTTTAAGGTAACCTTTGGAAAGTGTCCATACAACAGGTTCCAAGATGGGCTTTTAAATGTTTTGGAGGTTTTTAATCATGAGTCATGAGAGTTTCCCAGTATTTACCTTGTCAAATTCTTTATAGTTGTAGGGGAGGATTGGTCAGAAATACTCCTGAATTCAACCATTCCAGTGGCATATTAAAAGTTCTTGTACTGTGAAAGCAAATCTTCCTGCTCTGGCAAAAAGATATGATAATTCAAGCTCCAAAGACTGGTCAGATAAGGAGTATAAACATGTTTTAGACAAGTCTCTTTGTATAAATTAAAAATTCTGCTCATGTCTCTGCCAATGTATCCTTTTCCAGGAATATGAAACTGAGATCTTCCAAATTTGGCTTTGCATGTTTTTAGCAGCTTTTTGCAACTGGACCTGACATCCAAACTGATACCATAGCTCTGTTTTTCTTCACTTGGTTACCGCAGATTGATGACAGATTGCAAAACAGCTTTATATGGAAAGAGTTTCAAAAAGCCTCCCAAACTGTTAGCAATTTATTTATTTTTCTCCTTACTGTGGAAATGTTTTGGCTCTCTATTGCAAGGTAGCATCTTTAGCTGGCATCACTTAGCCAGTTTCAGGCATTTGGTTCTACAGGGAAGCTCTAGCAGCCCTCTGAGCAAGCTCCAGAAAGGGACCCCTTGAACACACGAGCCTTCACATTCTCATCTTCATGGAGTCTCTGTTATTTTCTCAGTAGAATCAAGATTTAAACACTTCAAATCACCTGACAGGAATCAGACATGAAAGAAATATATAGAAGGACATTATTTATGCAATCTATACCCATACTCTGTCATTGAAACCCAGCCATTGTACATGGTTTTGGTGAACCAGAGCCCATTCCTGCTCTGCCTGCAGTGTGGCCTTTTCCCCCTCTTTTCTATTAGATTTGTTCCCATGGTGCCTGACAGAGCATTGGCCCTGAGCAGCAGTGAGAGTGGTGGAGGGAAGGAGCAGCTGTGTGGGAGAGTTCCCCGTTACGAGTTGGTTCACTTGACAACCATGCAGGATGCACAACGTGACAACCATGCACAGCTCCTGCCTTGGGGCAGACCTGGGGGAGAAAGACCAGTTACTGTTTCAGTTCTTGTGACAAAACCAGAGGTGAGCCGATATCACCGAGTGCAAGTTGCTGTGCAAACTTCTGCTTCTAACCCTAAGAGCAAGGTACCATATATAAAGAGAATCCAAGGGGAAATAGTAGAGTTTTCTAGATCTTTACAGGAAAATGTGAGAGGTTTTATCCTGAGTTGCTCAAAAAAGGGATTTTGAAGAAAAAAGGATCAAAGAAATGTTCATACGCACAACTAATTTTTACCCATGGAATTTAAATTGACCACAGGGAACAAGACCTCAATGATTCAGATAATCTCAGAATTAACCCATAAGGCAGTCACATCTCAGATCTAGTCTCTGTAAAGACAGGCGGTTAATGAGGTGGTTCACCCCACGCCTATGCTGAGCTTTCTGCTTGCAGATATAAAGACACTCCTGGTCTTTGTGCTTAACTTCTTCGGTGCAGACAAGATTAACTTCCAACTTTTCTTTTTTCTTAGCATTATCTATATGTATATCTTATAGGTTAGTGATGTGCTATTCTAATTGACATTTTTATTCTAACATCAATATGTTTAGTTCCTTTGAAGCTAGGTCTTTGAAAAAAAAGTTTCTCCAGATCTTGATTCTTTGATGTTCATCTCTTTCTCTGGAGATCAACATACAATGCTTCTGAATATGTGAGTTAATTTTTAACCTCTTCACTTTATTTAAATACTCTCATTTTGCATTTGCAAAAAAATGACCAGTTTCAACACCAGATAGGCTAACTCTGGAGTATCTTCCCAAAGATGTGGCAGCTCCAGTACAGTGGTCCCATTTCACAGCACCAGTCCAGGGAGCTGCTCAAAATCCATTGGCAGGGCCTATCATGGAATCACAGAATCATTTAGGTTGGAAAAGACCCTTAAGATCATTAAGTTCAACCACAAATACCAGGTACATGGTGGGGTGGTGGCAGTAACAAGAACACTGTGTCTGAACTGAGCTTCCTCTAGATGAATGTTGCTGTCTGTCATAGGAAAAAATAGCTTTGCCTGGTGTCAGGAAAAGCATCTACAATTTAAAATGTAAATAAAAACAAAGTGTGTAACTTGTGATGGGTAAACATCTTAAAAGATCATGCTAGAGCTGTGCAGACAGAAGGTGGACAAATGTAACTTTTTGAACCCCTTTAAACCTGGAAATAATCATAAATAATTCTCTCCACACATGCCCTTCCTTCTGTGTGACTTTTTATTTAGCCAGAGTCACTCATTGCATGCAGCACTCAGCTCAGTCACTGAATTATTGCCTAGCCAGGTTTTATTTGTTTGTTTGTCTGATGTGTCTCACTTCCCCGGCAAACTCTCACCCTTGCTGCTGGGTGGCCCACCACCTCTTTAGATCTGGGATGCACTGTTGCATATTGAATTCCCTGGATTTAAGGCCAAAATTTAGCAACCAACATTCACAAGAGTGTCTGTAACCTATGTGCAGAAATTTAGGGAAATAAAAGCTTCTTAAGAAAAGGAAATAAATGTTAGGGAAGGAATTTGATCCTGCAGGGCACCAATGAGGATTATTGTGTACATTTTGACAAGGCAAATGTAAAGAACTTTATAAGAAGGCACAGACAAACTTATTCTTGCATGACTGCCCCTTCGTAGGTCCCTGAGGATGCATGACCATGATTATCAGAGGCAGATGGAAAAATGTACAGACAAGCATTCATCTGCACAAAGGAGATCATGGTTCAACTCAGACTTTCCTAAATGTGCTCATTCACTGCCCACAACTTGAACTTCTTTTAACCTGCACGATGGCAAAATAGCGGGTGGAGCTGAGATTAACTCCTCCTTAGGGCACAGGGATCTACTTCATCCACGTATGACATGAAGTGCAAATCATCACATCCCCTGGGACACATCACGCAAGGAGCTGCTGGCTCAGAGAAGACAGGCTGTGCCATCAGTCACATTTCAGCCACAGAAAACACTGATTACACACCAGATTTGCAAGTAAACAAGACCAATGTAACTCTCTTTCTTCAGACAAGCTGTAATTATGTGTGGGCATATACTAAAGTACCCTGCTGAGTGAGACAGACTTCAGCATTTGCTTATTCATAAAGGAAATCTTCAATTGTTTCAAGTTTGGAATGATTCCCGAAAAAATGTTTTTAAGATATTTTACCACATTTTTAGCTACCTTTTACTATGTAATTCCTAAAAAATCATGTATGCTCTTGAAATTTTTCAATGCACTGGTTTACCTAAAAAGGCTTAAAAATGTTGAGACAAATCTGCTTCTATTCAGCAAGTCCTCAGCTTAGTCTGTTTCATCATTAGCACTGAACACTTACCTTGGAAGGTAGATATGAGAAAGATAAAAATATTTTCATCCTGAAACACTGATTTCACTGATGACAAAACTGGAAATTGAGCAGAGTGCCAGAAGGTAGGGATCGATTCAAAAACTAAATGCTTTCCAGTACTTTCAAACATAAATATCTGTTAGATGAAAGCACAAGACAAGAAAAAGGAAAGACCATATGGTTTCAATGCTGTCTTTGTGAAAACAATGCCACTCTTAAAAATAGTTAACTGATGATCTTTCTGAATTAGATCAGACATCTTCCTGCCATTGAGAAGAAGACATGATACTGCATGCCACACAGCGTATTACAGAAAAAAGAAATCCTTGCATGAAACATCTCATATATGTAAATAAATTATTCTACTGATTCTAACTACTATTTTTATAGGCATTTTTGTGTTTTATTGGTTTTTTGTGAAGAGGAAGAGATAAGATAAAAGAACTATAGGAAGAAACAGTTATGTCCCAAAAATGGATTCCTAAAAGCTGTGTAAACCTTTTATACTGAAAACAACTGAATTTTGAAAAGGTTTAAATATTAGCTTTTCAAGAGAATATCTTTTTCCCCTGGTTTTGGGTCTCACAGCCAACAAAGAGTTCACAAATCTTTTCACCCTGTCTCTGACTTTGACACGTTAAAAAACATTGATCTCAGATTCCTTGCCTAATGCAAATATCCCTGAACGGAAATGTCAACTAAATTATAGAAAGAAAAGCAGCGTGTGGGGGGAGAAGGGGGTGGCAGTTGGGCCATAACCCAAAAGGAGTCCATTGGTGCGACCATCCCTAGGGATAGACATTCTCTTAGGCTAGGGTGAACTAAAAAGACCTTTCCCAGGATACTGTTTCATTATTCAAATACACCCCTGTTCTGCTTCCCCGGTTGGCGAGTGGGCCTCCCTGCGCCCTTACACCTTATCTGTTCCTTACCTAGAAAATTCTCCCCTCCCCACTCTCCCACTGGACCTTGTTCCTCACCACTCCCTCAGGTTTTCCCATTGGTTGTCGTACCCTAATCCCGCCTATGTACTGCCCCTGCCCCAATGCTTTCCCCGCCCCTGTATCTAACCTTGCACCCGCCATCCCTCGGTGTCTTTTTGTCATTGGTCCCCTTGGTGTGTGGGGTTGGAATAAAGCTCTGCTGTGGAATTCCACACAAGGACCCTTCCTGCGTCTTTGCCGTCAATCTGTCGAAGAAGCTGTCCAGTGCATGTGTGTGTGCCTGTGTGAATGCAGTGGCTGCCGAGCGACTTTCTGCTAGAGTTGGTTCCAGAAGGTTATAGCACTCCACCAGAACATCCCCTGAAACCAACAGCACTGGACAAGGTTTCTGGGACAACCTGGCAAAACTGCAGTATATCACAATTTTTCAAATTTTAGAAATTGATGGTTACCCACTTTTGGGTCACCTTTGGGACCCAAATATGATATCTCTGGATCAGCTGACTTCCTCTGGAAGGAGAGAAGAAAACCTGTGCCTGATTTTGAATATTTTCTCTTAATTCCCTGCAACCTTGTAGTTATCAGCAGGAGCTGCTCAGCCTAAAGTGGTTGTGGCATTGGCTTGTCTGTGGGTACTGGAGTCACTCGAAACCACTACTTAGGGCCTGCTTTCACTCTTCTACCTTGGGAAAACTGGCCTGCTGCTAAATCAGTCTGGTCGTGTGACCCTCTGTGAAACCTTTTCTCTCACAATTCACATTATGAGACCATCTGATCTTATCAAGCATATTGATTTGGTCTTCCTGAATTTTACACTGTGCACAAGGATTGTGCCAGAAGTTTGGAGCTTGATTTTCCAGCCGCAATTAATGTACGTGTGAACCAGGTGAAATCACTTGTCGGTTTTTGATTTATACCTGAGGGCAGTGCAAGGGCTCAGGCATATGGGGCTGCATGGCTGGGCAGTTCGGTGGAGCCCCTGCTGCTGCTGGCAGCCTTTGCAGCCCACACAGTCTCCAGTATCCTTCACAACGTTTTTCCTGTAATACTGAAAGGCAAATAAGACTGCATCCACCAGGCATAAGCACTGAGGTTTTGCTTTGCATAGACCTCCACCAAATTTTTGACTGCATTCAGTCATTATACAGAAAACACACAATTCCCACATGTGGTGTTGAAAAAGATGCCACCACACTTTTTGGTAGGGAGAGAGGGTAGCAACCAACTCAACAACCAATGGAATTAAAAAACACTCTGAAAGGCCAGAGGCATCAGCAGTGTCTGGGCCAGATTTCTGTGTTCAATTTTTCCTTGAGAAACTAGGTTTACATGTTATCTGTATTCATGCTAGTTACAGTACCCACTGGTAACACATAGCCATGATTACAGTGGTGTATCCAGCTGTGTGCACTGCTGAGGGATAGAGGTAGAGAGGTTGAAAACACAACCCAAATCCTAGCTATTTATTGTGCTAGGATAACACGGTAAGGCTGACGAGTGGAGAGGAATGTAAAAGTTGTTCTCTTTATTTCCATATGCAACTCTCTTTTTATCTTATGCAGATATAACTATTGTTATTTTTCATTTCTTATAGATTAGTCAATAATCTCCCAAGGGATGGTAAACTTCAACACAATCAACTTAGCTCTATAAACTGCACTCCTAATAAACTGAACACTTACTTTGCTGTTTCCTTATACAAGTCAGTCTTTCATAACAGGAAGTCTCATGTCAAACAAGGAAAATATTAACTGAAAAAATATAAGCTACACTCTGTTTTGAGAAAGGCCTTGAAGTTCTTGTAGGGTAGCAAAAGGATGTGGCTTTAGTTTCTTCCCATATCTGAACGTGGTAACTATAAATAGTGAGTAAACTGAAGCACTTAAGAAAAAAAGAAGGAAAGAAAAGTTATGCAAGAATAGCACATGATCAAAAAATGAAAAGGGATTTCGCATCCCAACACAGTCCTATCTAAGGAAGCTACCTTCATCACTGAGCAAAAATCAGAGCCAAGATGTATAAAAGAAACAGCTAAATTTCTTTCATGATTATCATAACACATACTCCTTTTTCTCAGAGTTATTTTTACTTATTCCCTGAACATAAACTCATTACTTTAATATTGATCAATGAAAAACTAATATAAGTTTTTCATCAAGAATCTGAGGTCTTCAGCTCATAGAGCGTTCAAAGGTCCTTTATGCTGGACTGAACAAAAAATGTCCTCTGATCAAAACACAGCTACAGCAAGAATAAAAGAAGCCCAAATAACTCATGGGAGGTTGAAAACATAAATCATATTTTCGGCCTCTACTTCTGTCTTAAAAACAGCAGCTAGGTAAGCTCAGTCTGTTCTCTCTGTGATGTGAAAACTGAAATGTTGGACACTGTAAGGAAGTGGCCATTAAGTTTGACTCTGAAAAAAAAATTCCTTATCTTCTGTCTATGCAACGTGAAAGCAATAACTCTTGCATTTCTGGAATTTGCCTGTGTTTTGTTCTGAAATTAGCATTTTTTCAAAACCTTGTTTTGAAATGTTGTCCATTTCTTAATGTTGAATCTTTACAGTTCTTCTTTTTTCTGTTCCTCTCCTGCCCCTTAAGATATAAACCCAAAACTTTATACATCAGACATCTAAACCCAAAGCCTCTAATAAAGTTAATGAGGATTTAAATAATCCCAAGGCCTTGCTTTTTGTTTTAACTTTTGCTTGTCCTCTAAAGTGCACCATACTGATTATCTTTGAATTCCTAAAGGGCCCATCACAAAGGAAGTTCTGAGTCAAAGAACTGCAGCCTTCTCCTTTTTATAGGACATGATTGGAATGAAGACAGAAAAGGGATTGATATCCATGGCCTTTTATTGAAAAGCTGGTGCAACTGCTGTCATTAAAACAGTTAATCCTTCTTAGCAGCTGAATTTATATTGGGAAACAGACCCTGTGGTAGCAGGATCTTTTACAGAGCTTAGTCTTCAGTGAGGAATGCTGACAGGGAATTTCATTCTGCACTTAAGTGACTCTGCAGTGGAAGAGCATAGTGTCTATTCCACTGTATTCAGCATAAGTTCTATTTCCTCCTCTTTCTTCTGGAGTGTCCGGATACTGAGGTGAGAAAAAAATGGGTTCATTCTGGCTAGCTCTTACGCCAAGAAGTCAGCATTTCTTGATGACTTAAGGCAAAGCATGAAAATTCCAGTGAGGAAAAACCTCACTCATATAGTGCAAAATCAGGCTGATTTGAGTACATACATTTATCTGACTCCTTTGAAAACCTTGCCTAAAATTCATGGAATGATCAGCAACATAGGAATATATAAAAGAAATTTAACAAAATAGAGAAGTATCCAACCAAATGAAACTCTGAGGGTAAGAATGAAACTCCTTTGGAGGAAAGTTGTGCTGACTAGTTAAGTCACAGTCTGTGTGGTTCATTCTTGTTTAACCAGAATTTCTTGTTGATATGGTACTTTTTTTTTTTTTTTAATCTTTATAGGCAAAGACCGAAACACTTGAATAGGAATTGGATAACTTTAAGATGCTGGATACATGCTATAACATATTGGTCAATTATCAATCTTATTTTCACTCCAATGGAGCAGCAGAAAATCTACACTATTATGATAACAGCTATTTACTCAGCCAGTTTATTTAATGGAATGATAAGAATTAAGAGAGAAAGCCCTGCTGCCTTAGCAGAGCAAAAAATAATTCTCATGGCTTGAAAAAGAATTTGAGAGGATAAGACTGCTAAATATGGCAATTTACTCAAGTAAAGTTCCTAGAAAATCCATAAATTATCAGCTGAAAGCACAATTACTAATTAAGAATACATATGGTCAGATGCTCATAAGCTAACTTTCAGGAGAGCACTTGTAGAATGACAAAAACCCCCCTATGATGTTAAGTTTTTCCTGTTCGTATGAAGTTGTCTTTTATTTCTATGAAGCCGATAGCTAAGTACAGTTGCATATATAATTAGCAGTCAGCAGTTGAGCATATATTTACACAAGTATAAACTTATAAATATTGTAGTACTTATAATTAAAGTCATAAGGAGTGCAGTCTGTATTTGTGCATGCATGCTGTCTGTCATTATGATCTCTTGCTGTTGAAGCAGATTAGATTTAGCATCATCATTTAATTTTGTAATAGGCCAATAACAGAAGTAAGTTAATGAGTTTTGTTTCCTCAGGTCCACTGTTCCCTCAGTTACCCATCTCCACAATGAAAATGTGATACTTGGTCCATAGATTTAGAGTAAAGTTTAGGTTCCTCTAGTATAAGAATTTTGTTATGTATAAAACTGTCACCCTACGGGATAATTTTGTGATATATAGTTCACAGGCTTCTTTAACTCCCTGCTGATTTCTGAACACTTTCACTGAACACTTATCACACTAGATATAAGGCTGAATTCTGGTTTATGACAATAAGCATTGTGCCCCAGGAAAAAAAACAAAACAAAACCAACAGTCCTATAAAAATATTAAAAATGTTTGCATATTGTTCATGCCACTCACAGGGATACACTGGAGTGTCTAGGGCAAATGACGCTAATTTTGAAGCTAGTGCATTTGAACTAGAGAGACCTGAAAGCCAAAGAAGATGCCAGCAGGGGAGTCCACATCTCAAACATGGACCCACAAGCACAAATATTCATCTAAATCACAAATCAGTGCCATGTGGGAGCTGAGCTGTTGATTCTCTCCATGGCACAAAAGGGATTATTTGGCCAGAGCACCTTGGTAGCTCCTGTTACAGGCAGTCATGAGGACCAGAACTGTCATAACCCAGTCAAAAGAGCACTGTGAGGAACTGCAGAGAAGCTGAAATTTTACATTGAAAAGGGGATGTCATTCTCCAACTATGTATATGAACTCAAGAATTTGTTTTACTGTTTGCCTGCAGAACCCAATACTTCCTAATCTTTTCCCTGCAATCCTTACACTGAACACAAATATAGCTAGGTGTAGGCAGAAAACACTCTGCAGTGTATCAGGAGAGTATCCCATAGAAACAGATTAAGAGCTGTTCTAGAAACCCAAACAGGCCTTTAAATTAAATGCAGCTTCACTTTGAAGCTGGTGTATAAAGCTTTTTTGTGCCCTTAAGATGCCTTTCTCTAAACAGAGGTTCCCATTGTGACATTCCTGTACGGAGCAGTAACAGCATGGATTTACTCTCTGTTTGATAAAGTTGCGTGCTTTAGGTCTGACAACATTCTCCATACTGTGCTGCCTATCAGCACTTTGAACAAAGCTCTATTTTTTCACCAGAAAACAGTGCTGATGCATTATTAATCCAGGAATAAAATTTTAGGTTATCAAACAGTATTTTAGAAGTTGCTCCCAGAACACTGAGTTTTACAACCCAAATTTGAAATTTCTTAACAGCTTCTAGTTAAATATTAAACATCATTTGCACAGAGACACTATTGTGCAGTTGGTCACAATGCAATCTAAATAATATCTAAATGAAAATTCTATTATTTCTGCTAGGTGTAAACAATTGTTATTCTTACTACTCCACTCCAATCTGAAGAATTCAGCAGCTTTACAAAATGAACATTAGCTAAAAATGTAAAGTTTTCTGCTCAGGAGAGTGAAAGAAAGACTGACAGTGAGTATAATAATGAAATAATCATCTGTTGAATAGTCCATTCAAAATGTTTCTCAATTCATATGTAGACCTTAACTGAGTCTTCTTCAGACAAATTTTCAGTGGTGTAAAAGCTGTTACCCTTAGCTGATAAAAGACATCACATGTAAACAATTACTTAAATAAGAATTTGTAAAAAGAACAGGAAAAAATATTGAAAAGATATTTAGGAATCTTATTTTACATATCTTTTTTTAAAATCCTGACTTCTTCAAGACTTGCATGAATGCCATTTCACTGAACATGAGAATTGCTTGGATCTGGGTCAGCTAATTTACCGAAATAGCTAAATCACACCCTGGACATGTCTCTCTCATCTATTAGTTGTACAGAAGGCTTAGAGAAATGCAAATATTAATTCAAGTCCTTCCTGTAAAATCCAGATGCTGAGTGTGATTGATCTGTGCCTCCTTTTGTAGTGGGGTGGTCCTTGCAAGCAAAGCCCAGCCAGACAATCCTTTTGATCTAACTGTGCTGCTGGTTCTTGACAACAGGCAGCCTCTGCTTCCCCTCTCAACTTCACAGAGCTCATCCCTGTAGCAAAGGAAAAGAAACCTTGGCACAGTCCTCACTGACCACAGTGGGACCAGCAGCCAGGTTAAGGGCAGCATTCAACAAAGATCCATTTTTCCTGTTAGCAACAAATACAACTTTAGTAATGCCTCAAAGACTAAAACATAGAACAATAAATGCATCTCCATGTTGGCTTCTCCAAGTCACCATTTCATCTGCTTCTATAGCCCAATTTTCCTGCTAGTTGAGGTATCTCTGTACCACGATGAATTGCTCGGTGTAGATTCAATATCTTGCTTCAGACCCTCTCCTTGAACCAGCCCCAAAGCTCACCTAGCTGCTGCCATGGCTCCAGGAGACTGCAGGGAGCTGGGGCTCTGATGCACAACAGCTGTGACAAAAACCAGTTCTTTCCCTTAGTCTGGGTTTTTAATGCCCCACTGGAGCACACTTCCAGATTAACACATTTCAGTATGTCTACATCCCTGAAGAAAAGCTGCAGTGGTTAGTCAACCTTGTAGAAAGTCAGTGTTGTCTTCTAACTTGGCGTCACCAGTAAAAGTCTCTCAGGACTGAGTAATAGCTGTTCAATTCTCTGCAGATGTAGTCATTAAATGCTACCTTATATTGCAGGTTTTGTAAGGAATTTTTTGTATAGAAAATGCGGAAGATGTAGAAGTCAGGTCACTTGGAATTCCAGAATATGTAGCCTTCTCTGAAAGCACTTACCTTGCTAAATTAATTGTCTACTGCTGGTGGTTAAATGAAGAGTTCAATATGTTATCTATAACGTCTACGGACTGCTTCAAGCAAACACAAGGCCCTATCCTTTTCCTGAAATTTGCTGTCTTTATTTTTGTTCTTGGCAAATTTGGACACTTCTATCATCTATTAAGCAAAGTTCCAGATGTGTTTGCTGACACTTAAAAACTCATAAATAGAAAATGTTTTGCTCATAATAATGTTTACATGATTAGGTACATTTTTAATTAAAAGTAGCAGAAGACATTAGATCATAGAAATTAAATAACCGCCTCATTGACTGATTTATTGGAAACATTTAACAAGAAGATTTTACTCCAGTAATGGTGATAGCACCAGGCTCCTATTTAATGTATGTTTTCAGAGATATTTAGCCCACAAATATTTCAGAATTATCTCACACATGATATTATGTGTATATCAAGTTATGGAGAAACTGTATAGCAGTAATCAGAAATACTAGATTTGAATTACAAATGCATCTTTTTCCCTTTTAAATTTAGGTTGGGAAAGTTTAAAAAAAAAGGTTCATTATATTAAATGTAAAACATGAATTGGAAAATGCAAAGATTGATCAAATTAAATAATTTTCAAGCAATCATGCTATAAACAAACATAATAAACTGAATCACAGCTTTAAGAAATTATATATGATTCAAAATTAGCTGCAGCTCCCTTGCCAGCATAATTTTTAAGGTAAAAACATATTTGAAGTGATAAGTCACCAATTTCCAAGAAGAAAACTTTTCAGTAAATACTGAGAATAAACCACTACTTCATAGGTGATTTTCATATCAGTTCTCTGCATGTATTTTAACCAGGCACATTATTTCAGTAGCAAAATATGGTACGCAAAATAAAGTTTCTATTGTGATCAAAAGATCACCAGTACATTACTTGAGTCAATGAGTTTTGTTTGTAAAGGCTTTTTCTTTGTGAAATAGTCCTTGCCAAATAAAGAAAATGCAACCTTAAGCTCATGAAAGGTGAACCCTTCAGCAATTACCAGCAGATTGCCCCCAAATGCCATGTATCCATCAGGTTTACCTCCGTTTGCTTTGTTTAACCTGCCCTACACATCATCTGATTGTTGGTATTTAAAAAAAATGAGGGAGAAAATGGGGAATTCCTTTTCACTGATTTTGAGTTACAAACATCTGAAACTGACATAAAATGTAAGGTGTTTTATCACATTTCTCAGCAGACCCTAAAAGCAATGACGATCTTAATGCCAAATGGTTCTGTAACCAGCAGGAATGTTGTAAAGTCAGTGAATTAAATCACTTGGGCATTATTTATGCTTATATTACCAGAGCCTTTATCTCTTTGCAAGCATTCATTACCACGGTGATTCAAAAATAAAACCGACTTCATCAGCCGTCTTTTTAATTTAAAGGAGATTAAATAACTATCTGTTTGAGGAACATGCCCTAGCTCTGTAGCTATTTGTGCATACAAAACCAATTTAAAAGCAATAGAGCAAGCTGGCAGTAGTACAACGTAATAGCTCCTCATTTTGTAATGCTACCCAGAAGTCTTGCTCAAGCAAGCTAAACATTCTTCAGTGACTGTCAGGTATCTGTGTTTACCTGAACTATGAGAAATTTTGATTCAATATCTGCAGTAGAGACTACAGGCAAGACGGAATAGTTTGTGGTGTATGACAGCACTATTCTGAGCCAATTCTTTTGACATTTCTACAGTTCCAGTGTGGACCTGACAAATTAATACCCGAGGCAGGTTGTAACTTTGAAGTTAAATGTGCAATTATTCCAGTTGAATGTAAAATGTTTTCATGACATGAAGTGCCTGTGAGGCGACAATTCATTTACAAGACTGCAAGATAGAAAGTTTAACATCAGTCATGTAAATGGCATTTTGATCTTTTCCCATCCTGAACAGAAATACTTGTAGGGCCTCCTGGAAATCAGCAATATGACCATCCTCAAATGCTTTCCTTTTTTATAATTTGGATATCTGATTCTTCTACATTATTAGGAATTTCCTAGTAACAATTTTCCCAGTGCTCATGAAGAGAACAAATCTTTCTTTTAGAGGGTGCGTAGGATGAATAAAATGAATGCCAGTTGTAGGAAGAGGACTGCATGTGAATGCTGTGTCAAACCAATAGATCCCAGCTCCTGAGCTCAGAACCCTCACTGTTCTATGCTGCAAGCAATGTTAAATTTACACAGTTACAGAAAACAACAGAAAAACCCAACAAACACACACATCTCTCAAAAATTTCTTCAAAACAGAGCAGGTCCCCGAAAAAAAGCCAATGATTGAGCCTGAGATTTTGTAGCAGGAATTTTTGGTACAATTGTGATGCTGACCACCCGTTATTTTTATAACAATAAGTGTAGGCTTCTATACACACTGCATATAATTATATATACCTATATATGTGCGTGTGTACATATATATGTACATATATATGCATATATCAATTTAGGAAACCATGAACCAAGAGATAAACCATCCATCCATTAGAGCTGCACACACAGTAACCTAACCCAAGAAGTCTTTCTTTCTTTCTGATGAAGAACAGTCAACAACCTTTTCAAAGGAAAGGGGTGGAGACAGATTCTACTAAGTGAGATTTTTGCTTCATTGGGAGTAGAACTGTCTTATTTTCTATAATTTTTTTCATGCCAGCATATATAAATGGATGTTTCTTATGGTTTTGCATTTACTAAATTTAGGAATTCAGTAAAAGTGAATTTGTTATGCTGTTCTGCATATACTGACGCTCTCTTCTAAAATAATCCATTACACCTGTATTTTGCAGAGTATGAAGTAGAATTATGAGCCACTGAAATGAAAGGAAAATTCCCAATAAATACAGAATTTCACTGATTGAGCTAAAAAAATATGCAAGATAGTGAAGAACAGCATCAGATGTAAGGAATAAATTAAAACTAAGCAAAAACTCTTCTATTTCCTTCTGTCATCAACAGTTTAGTTTTGCAAATAAGTTTGGGAGTAATAAAATTGAATTCAAGTTCCCTGAAAATCTTGCAGGTAAATTCTGACATGNTTATTTTTATAACAATAAGTGTAGGCTTCTATACACACTGCATATAATTATATATACCTATATATGTGCGTGTGTACATATATATGTACATATATATGCATATATCAATTTAGGAAACCATGAACCAAGAGATAAACCATCCATCCATTAGAGCTGCACACACAGTAACCTAACCCAAGAAGTCTTTCTTTCTTTCTGATGAAGAACAGTCAACAACCTTTTCAAAGGAAAGGGGTGGAGACAGATTCTACTAAGTGAGATTTTTGCTTCATTGGGAGTAGAACTGTCTTATTTTCTATAATTTTTTTCATGCCAGCATATATAAATGGATGTTTCTTATGGTTTTGCATTTACTAAATTTAGGAATTCAGTAAAAGTGAATTTGTTATGCTGTTCTGCATATACTGACGCTCTCTTCTAAAATAATCCATTACACCTGTATTTTGCAGAGTATGAAGTAGAATTATGAGCCACTGAAATGAAAGGAAAATTCCCAATAAATACAGAATTTCACTGATTGAGCTAAAAAAATATGCAAGATAGTGAAGAACAGCATCAGATGTAAGGAATAAATTAAAACTAAGCAAAAACTCTTCTATTTCCTTCTGTCATCAACAGTTTAGTTTTGCAAATAAGTTTGGGAGTAATAAAATTGAATTCAAGTTCCCTGAAAATCTTGCAGGTAAATTCTGACATGCATTTACACATGGCTTATGAATGACACTATGACCTATTTTATTTATTAACTAGCTGTTTTATTTATTACCTTGCTGTTCTAATTTTGAAATTACAAGGCAAGACAACCCATGAAATTAAAATTTTGGTTCACAAATTGCACATGCATCACAACTCCATAGCCAGATTTGTTCTTCACTCAAGCAGTGTTTAGTACCGAGAACTTCCTGTGAAAATCCTGGCTGCTGGTACCAGAGCCTGCCCCAGTCTGTCAAGAAATGAGAGGACAGGAAAACCTCCACACCAGCAACCGTGTTCAACTGTGATGCCAGACATGAAGCTCTCGTTAACACTGAGAGAGATCCTTGCCCTGAGGAAATCAGTGACCCCAGACAGGCACAGCCCCTTAAGACTCGCCTATAACACGAGGATGCTGCTAAACGTGTTAGCACTGATGTGCAGCTGAGGAACAGAAAGCCTCAGTACAGACAAAGCCTCACTAGAGACAAAGCCTAGGCATAGACAGGATGGTATATCAAGGCAGTAAGCTGCATTTTAAAATATATTTGAATCAATTGCTATCAACTAGTATAAATCAGCTCATATTCTATTGACAGTTATGTTAAGGCACTGTCCTGAAAATGTTTGGTTGGATATAACAAATCAGAGTGGCCCTAAATTTCTACTTTAATATGTCATGATGAGTCTTATAGAATAATCTTAGGGCAATCTCTCCTTTTGCATTTAGCATTATTTTTGGAGTTATTTTGTCTCTTTCATATTTATGAAGCAGAAGAAAATAATGAAGCAGATGGTCGTGGCAGAACAGTGATTTCAAACAGGAAAGTGTGAGTCAACCTGTATCGAAATGCGGACAGAATAGATTAGCAAAGAACACTGACCCTATGATCAGGAATTCAAACCCCATGTAAAAGGGAAGCCTCTGAATCCTCATGGGTATTTCAGACAAAGTGAGAACAGGTGAAGTTGCCACTGGGAGCTCTGGTAGCAGCACTGCCTGGAGGGAAGGAAGCAAATATTTTTTGGGTGCTGGGGAGAGGCTGCAGCATCTCCCTTGTCCCATTTCTACCACCCACATGAAGTGCACACATAAGCCATGCCATTTTTAAGAACATGTATTGCAGCACCTGAAAGGTGGAAAGCAGTAAATATTTTATTCAAATTCACAAATCCTTTTTTTTTCCTTTCCGAAGTGATATATAAATGCAGATAAGGGCTGCAACATGGGGAAGAGTCTAGAATGGATCCATGAGAGTTCCTTACCTTCCAGAGGTGTTTATATATGTGTGACAAGACAGAGAAATTCAGAATTAATAATTACGTGTCACATTTCCTGCATCATTCCTTCTCTAAAGATCTTGTAATGATCTTGAAACATGGAAGAATTTTTTTGCCACCTATAGGTTAATTACATGTTCAGGTATCTGCATACTACTGTATCACTTTCAAAGATACTTGGCCACACCAGACACTCTGTGAAAAATACTTTAAGATAAAGCAGCTAAAAATTACTGGAAGGTAGACTTAAAAAAGCAAGCCACAGTGTTCAACTTTGTGCACGTATTAATGGAGTTTAAAGCAGAAAGGACCACCAGATACTGCTATTTCATGACCTTCTAAACACCTGTTAACCCAGTGTTCTGACAATTACTAACATCTGACTTGAATTTAATTGCAGCCTATCCTGCTGAAGATAATTAATTCTTTATTTCAAGGAAAAGTGTGACTATAAGTACATGACCTTCAAAAGCAACTCATTCTAGTTGTTCATCTAATAACATCTAATGTTCATGTAAGGCTGCTCTAGCATGCCTCATTTAAATTTCCCTGGCTTCTCCTTCCAGGCACTTGTTCTTCTTAAGGATTTTCCACAAGGTTAAAGAATCTGCAATGTGTGTTTCTTCCTTTTATGTGGCAGATATTTGTGCACTGTATTCAAGTCACCTCTTTTCCGTAAGCAAACTGAATTCATTGCCTCTCTAATTCAAAAATTTTTTAAAAATGTACATTCTTGTGGCTTTTTTTTTATTTTCCATACCCATTTAAAATAGGGCTACTGGACTGGAACAAATTGTGTCCATATCATCCATACCAGTGAGAGACAGAGTTAAATTTTATTGTCTTATTTTGGCCCTACATATATGTTCTTAGTAACAGCCTAAGGGTTCATTAAGTCAGAGCACGAGGATTTGTTTAGTTGTCCACTTCGATGCTACTTCTTCTTGAGTGTCACTGCTTTCCAAGATTCAGTTCATTATGCTGGGCATGAGGTTTACATTCGTTGTCTCTAGCAATATTTTGCATTTGACTGTATCTGAATACGCTTTGCTTCAACTTTCCCAGACTGTCTTTGCTGAGATTCACCCCTCTGCCCATCGTCGTCTGCAAGATTTATGCACCATGATTTTTCCAGTTCATTGATGTGAATATTCAGTACTGGGAAGAGTGGCTGCAACTCTGTGAACGCTGCATAAAACCTCCTGCTTTAGTCCCAAGTGAAAAATTAACACTACACTGTATCAATAATCACGTATTAGATGGTTTTATTAGACAAGACTAAACAAATAGCTGTCAATAGGAACAGTATGTCAAATGTCTGAGCAAATCTTGTTACATCCATGTAGTTGCTTTTACCAACTGCATTTTAAAGTTTTTTGGGCACTGAAATCAGGCTCTTGACTTAATGGGATGATATGGAAAATTTCCAGAAGGCTGAGGAGGACCCCTTTTTTCTTTGAGTCTCTGCCCATGGATATTTTAATGCTAATTCCTACTCTGGACAATGTGATTCTGACATTTCACTCTTAAAACTGCTGTGAAATTAGTGGGTCCCTGTAACTGGGAAGATTCCCCATTTAAATGCTGAGAAGAGGCCATCTGCAAAGGCTCGCGATTCGCTCAGAGAAGGCAGGAGAGAAAAGGAAGGACTGAGCGTGCTTTGGTAGGAGATAGCATGGCTGACTTACATATTTGCTACACCTGCTGAGTTTAGTGAGCATCTGTAAATTTCTGTTTGAGTGCATTTGAACATTAAACCTTGGTTAAATATGAGCAAAAAAGGAAAAAGAGCACAAAGTTCAATAGATGTCTGAAAACTGTTTCATTCATGAAATCTCCTCTCTCCCAAGCTACAGTGTCTGACTCCCTTCCAGTGAAAGCAAGGTCTGAAGGGCACAGTCTATGTCCAACTGCAGACCTATATGAATACTGTGTCTGAGATGATTTTCTGTCGAGCTTCGTCTTGGTTCCAGGTTCATTTTATTCCTCTAGGGTTGCTGGCTGAGCAATTTTTGAAAATCGGTGTCTGCAAGCCGTGTGAAATACACGCAACCCACACACTGCAGTCTGAGCTTTGCAGCAGTGCTTCTTGTGTAGTCCAGCATTTGCTTGGGGTGTTTCTCAGCAAGGATGAAGCTGCAGGAGAATGAGGAGAGGGAGGGTCATAGGATTCCCACTGGCCACCCATGCTGAAAGATGGTAGTCTCAGCCTCCCCTTGCCAAAAACTTTACCTGCAAAATCCCATCTGCTTATATTCATTAATTATGTGGTGCCAGCTATGGTATTCTTCTGAACTTCCATGAGATGACGAAGCTCATTAATCCAGCAAAAGAACTAAACTTGCAAAAATACAAAGCAGACGGTTTTCTGCTGTACTGTTGGAAGTGGATTGCAGAAGGATGTTGTGAGTGTTGGGTGCTGTGCAGAGCTGAGACAGGAGCAGAGGCAGAGAAGGAGATGCAGGAAGGACCTCCCTCAATGGCCACTGGGTCTCAGAGGTACCCCACGCTTTCAGGCTGCATTTCTGAGTCCTCCTGAGCCAGGAGGAGCAGCTCCTGCCCACCAACCACCTCAGAGATGCGGGTAGCTAAGCACCTGCTTGGAAAAATGTCTTTCCCAGAGGTTATTTAGACTAGCTTGACATTTCAAAACGTTTGTGTCTAAGATTGCCCTTAGCTATAGAAGGGCTGTATCTGCCTGTTTCCTAATACAGAACAGAATGATTTGTCAAGCTGTGCCTTTCCTGAAAAATTGTTACTAAGTTTTCCTGACAATTTGAGTAATCTTGCAAGAGAGATTATTCTTGTTTCTGCCCCTTTTAACATTTTTCAGCTTGCTAGATTTATTGCTTCTTATATCATGTTTTCATACTCCATAAATATTATTTTTAAATTGCCTCTTTTAATAGATATTTTAATTTTTTAATTCACACAATAAAGTAAATGTTCTATTTTCTCTCTTTGAATAAATGTTTCTCCTTTTTCTTGTTTTTCTCAGATGTGAGATAGTAAATACTCACGTGCATGTAGGCATGAGTGTACCTCAACTCAAAATATGATCATTTACTCACATATTCTGAAAATTTCAGTTCTAGCCACAAATAGTACAAGACTGATGTTAAAAATATCTTTTAAAATAAACAGGCAAACTTCATAAACATTCACATTTGAATGAGAGTGTAACAAACTGCTAAGCTGGTTAAATAACAAAACCTTTTATACAGAGTATTTGTTTAGCAGTAGTTAAGCAGTATCACCTTTTTATAATGCATAATAACTAAATCGGTCACTATAAGGTTTTTACTCTGTGTGCAATGTACAAATAAGGTAAAGCCAAATAGCTGTTTATGAAGTCGAATATTACTCTCTCTAACCAGAAATTTCCTAAGGTTTTTCTCCTCTGTATTAAAGTTTCAGTTTTTGAGGTTCAATTTAAAAAGGAGATGAAGGGGCATTCATTTTGAGATTAGACGCGGAATGATTTTGTAAGTGAACACAAGTCCATGCCTTCTAAATTGGAAAGGGTTCATTGCGTGCTTTACTAGGCTTTTGTTGAAGTTTTGTTTTGATTTAGGCATTTGTTTCTTTATTTTGCAAAATTTCTTATTCTGAAAATTACTAATATAATGTGGGTGGAGAACAAGACCCTGTTTCTCCAGTTCCCACAGAAAAACTGCAGGGATTAAGGGACATCTGTGTAGGGAAACCAGTGTCCTATCTCCTGGGGTTCTTTTAAACTGACACCCACTTAAATTTTCTTTAGGCTGCCAGAGAGCAAATAAACAATAAAACTTCTGGGTATTTTTCTCTGCAAATAAAGGAGCTTCCATAGATACTTTGGTTGAAACACTGCCTATTAATTTTGTAAAGCTCTTTTACAGCCCACTGTGGATGATATTGATGTAATTACAGTCCTTTTAAGGCTACATTTTCTACATGATAAACTAGCAATTACCTGATTAGAAAAATTTTGGAGACAAATATTAAGTATACAATAGAAAACAAGTCAGGTCAGATAAGCAATAATGGACCAGAACTCATGTAGCTCCAAACCAAAATGTTTCTAAAAGCAGTGCTTTCTGCATGTGCAGAACATGTTTAGAACCCATCTTTCTCTTTTTCCCCTAATAAGATAAACCGTAGCAGGTATTAGTTTGGGTTGAAAATTGGTTTCTTGTTTTGTGCATTTATTTTTAAGTTTATTCTAGTTTTCTACTAATGTAAATCTGTCGTACCAGGTAATACCATTGTGAAGTCCACTTTTAATCCATCTCATTTGGAGGGATGGAAATGTATCCAGTCTATAGAAGTACAGATGACTTATTGCAGTGTGAGAACTTTCCCAAAAAACTAAACTTACAGAACTATGGGAAGAACTTGAATCACCCTTCAGGCCCAGTGGGAGCTTAGCTCTGTCTATATTCTTCCATCTTCAGTCAAGGGTTTGTTGGACATGCAATCATTACTACCAAGTGATTGTTGCCTGCAGTGACGTCTTCAGAGCAGGAAAGTTAGAAAGCTGGAAGTTGGAAATAAAATAAGGCCCTCATAGTGTGGGGGAACATTTAAGTAAAGCATTGTAAGTATTATATTTGGGGAAAATATTCAATTGTTCTGTAATAACAGGGGAACCAGGGGAATCAAAGAGAGAAGTGACCCAGAATTGGAATGGAAGTAAATATGATAAAAGAAACAGAAAAGTAGGCCCATACCCACCTGAAGCATCAAGGGGTAACTCTTGTGTAGGATATTCTATTTTAGGGTCTGGTATCTGGGGCATGAAAAACCTAGCACAGGCTTGTCTGGAGAGTCTGGCAGGAAAGTAGAGATTAGCATGCTGTGAAGCAGGTGCAGGGTCCTGGGGAACATCTCCACCCCATCAGAAGCGACTGTGCACCTGTGGCATCCCCGTGATGACAGAGCCAGGGGGGCTTTTTTTGATGGTGCTGGAAGCAACAAAGAATGAGGTGTCTGGCCAAGGGCAGCTGGGGCAGGAGAGCCACAGCTCCTGCCCAGGCAAGTGCCTGATATCACTGTGGTGGAATCACCAAAATGTTACTGTTGGAAAAGTTTCTGTGCAAGTACTTGAGAACAGAGATAATCTCTGTAATTTTGAGGGGTTTTTACTTTCAAATTAGAAGAGCAAACAACATGTAGGAAGAGTAATCATCCATTGCTTATGAATCACATACTTGCATCTGAGCTGATTTTATTTAGACATTGTTTGCAGCCCACTTTTGTGAATTCTCAGGTCACTGACTGTTACACACAAGTGACCACAGTGTCCAAAAGGCAGTGTATGTAAATATTTGGAAGGGCAGTATTTTTAATTCCAATTTTCTTTTTTGCTCCTGAACCATAATAACAAAGATGATAATTGTATAATCCAACCGAGTTTTTAAAAAACCTTTTTACAGACATTTTAATGATGTGTTCATGAGAAACATGAAATTCAATGGAATTTACACATATGTTTTTGTAAATGGAAATCATACCAGCTTCAATGTCAATGAAAATATATTATCCTGTGTCTTGAGATTTGCCTGTGTCCTGGGAAGTGCCCCTAGAACTGTTCTGCTGTAAAAAAAATTCTGGCCTGGATCTCAAGCTGTATTTGATGGTCGTGTTTCTCATTTGTGATAAAAACAGACAACTTTCCTATCATACACATTTGTGAGTTCATGAACTATGAGAGGAAGTTTCCATATTGTGAACATCTGTTTTTTTCCCCATTCAGCTGCACAACTACAGCTGGTAAAGACACGAACTGAGCTGTTAGTCATTTCTGAAATAAAAATAGATATATTCTATGACTTTAGATTTTGGCTATGAGCCTTTAAGGCATTGTATTCCACTACGTTTTATTCCATTAACTTACCTAATTACAGGATTCTTACTGAAGAAAGTATTTTAAAAGAATACAAGAAAAAGCACAATATTTTTTTATGAACTAAAATGCCTTTTTAACAGGCTATATTCCAAAGGCAACTAATTTTTTGTCTCTTCAGTCACTGACTAGCCAACACACCACAGACAAAACGTATGGATCCAAACAGTAGGAAAACTGGCACACTTCTTAATCTTTTTACAGGAATCACTGGTTTCTGGAAGTAATTTCATGGAATGGTGTAGCACTTCAGGTGTGGCCTGTGCTCTCTCCTGTAGATTTAGTGCTAAGCAGTACAATAACATATAAGAAAAAAAAAAATCTAAGAATTACTTATTGTGAGCAATTTTATTTGAGAGCCAATTTCAACACAGGAAATAGAAGAAATGTAGGCATTCTTGTGAGGAAATAGGGGTATTGGGCAGTTTATCCAGTGGAGACACACATGGAAAGAGTGCTTTCCAACACATCAACCTCTGCTGCATTAATGCTTCCCTGTCTGGGACATCTGGGGATCTCCCAAGTGGAAAGAGTATGAGCCAGGAGTGGGATCAAGGACAATGACATTATTTTCTCTGTGAATATTTCACAGTTAATGGTTTTCCAAGGCTACATTCTATGTTGCATTTCACTTTCGATAATCCTTTAACTCAATCTAGTGAATAAGCAAACCAGTTTCAGGGGATTGCAGGTGACCTAGGTACTTCTTTTTTCAGTATACTTTCACCACCATGAGGTGGTGAGTATTTTTACAAAGAGGCATGAGTATTTTTACAAAGTCTTACAATGATCAGTGAGCTCTCCAGTCCACATCAACATCTTCAAGCAGTCCCTCAGACAGCTCATGAGGTTCCATGATAGCAAGCATTGGCAATATTCCTGTAAACACAATTTGACAAAAAGATACTATATACCAGTATTTACAGTCAGTCGTCTTTGGACAAGATCAGATAATGAAGAAAATAATAGCTTCTTGAAAGGGAACCTCAGGAAGAGAGATGATGCTGAACTGTGAAGGATATACTCAAGGAATTTTTTGCAGACATGGTGCAGTCCTTTTAACGGTACACTTGTATGACTAAATGGTTAAATACATCATTGTAGAAGTCATTCAGGTAAGGTGTTCTGCTGTACCAGACTGGTAGAGGAACGTGTCCCACCCTGGCAGATGGTGGCTTCAGCCTGGATATGTGTCTTCCCTAGCTCCACGGAAAATAGCCACACATCTGGCCATAAAACTGAGTCTTTAGAAAACATTGATAAAGAGCAGAGGAGTATGGTCATGTAACCACTTGCCTCCCAGTAAGTCCCTCCCTGTATGTCCACCTTCTCTTCATTTCTGTAAAACTTAGGAAGAGGTTTAAGGTTGGAAGCAGAAATCCTTACCATGGGGCAAAAGTTCGCCTATGCAGAAGACAGAGCTTTGCTGGAGTAATCTCAGACTAAAGAACAAATCTGCACAAAACAGCACAGCCACTGCAGACATTCCTGCTCTGTGACCTGTCTTTTCTCATACAGGTACAGTAGGACTGACTTGTGTTATTTTAAAGGAAAAAAAGAAGAAACTAAATCCTCACGATCATTAATTTTTTCCATTAGAGACAGAATGAAAAAAAAATTACCAGCATGTCATAAGTATTATGGGACTGAGTACACTAGTTACTCTGACTTTTCTATTTAATGTGGTGGCAAGCATTTGTGTTAAAACTTGTGTCATCTGTTTTGCAAATTCACCTCATAACAGAAAATGCACATCAAAATGTTTTTCTGTAACATTTTCCTGTAAGTGTGTTAAATGCTGTTTCTATTTACGACATGTGTGAGTAACACACAGTGTGTGAGAAGCCATCACAGGAGTGCAGTGGGAACTTGGACCTAGAGGAGAGCATGGCAATCATTTCTATCCACTGGCAAGGATCAGCTGTCCTCCCTCCTCCTGATCTTTCTCATTCTGCTGCCCCACTTCCTACTCTCCTACTGTTCCCTTGTTTTGAACTCCAACATGCACATCTTGTTTAACAATTCCTCCCTCTCCTGGAGACTGGAGTTAACTTAGATCACCATCCTCAAATATCTTTGCTTGAAATACACCTTTTGTGAGATGCTTTCAAATGGGAAATCATGAGAAGCTGTATTAGCATAAGAGGGCAGAATATATCTGACACTAGGTAATTTTCAGGTAATGACTTATCATTTACTGTAGATAAGAAAAGAAGAATTGATTGAGTCTTGCTGCAATCGGGAATTATATTTTGCTGATTATTTAGTTGCCTCCTGTCTGCTTACAGGAGGATAATAATATATCTATTAACTTCCTGTGTTGAAGAAATTAATAGTCATTCATATGTACCTTTCCACACCAACACACATTACCATTTGGAGGTTCTTGATGTTGACATCTCTGCCCAGACCTGGGAAACAAATGCCATGTATGCGCTTATGAGGAGACTTTTTTCTTTTCTGTTTCAGCAAGAGCAAGCTGCTTCTGTCCTCTTTGCTCTGGCAAAAAACAACAAGTACATGTAAATGATTTCTTTAGCTGAGATATGAACCTAGTACAGAAGACAGGGGAACTGCTGGTGTCCTATTTATGGCAATAAAGATTCATTAGCAAAATTAGCTTTTTGGAAAGATGTGGATGTATTTAAATGCTGCTATTTTTCTGTACAGTGTTGTCAGCTAAAGGAAGGGAGAAGCTGGGTGGTGTTGATGCACTACAGGAAACAGTGGGGAAGAAAAGGATGATGGACAGAAAATTGATGCTACAGTACCTGTGATTAGTGAGAAGAAAATATGCAAAACCATTTATTGGTATTTCCTCTGATATATCTGCCCCTATGGCTCTTAAAACTGGAGCATCTGCACAAACTCTCCTGCTTTTACTATGAAGATTACAACAGCTGCTGTGAGAATTACTTTATTTTCCTGCAGTGCAAATAATTATTCAGCCCAGTATTTCTACCAAGTATTACAGAAGATTTGAATGCCCACACAGATTAAACAGATAGCATTTTTCTGCATATTGATCAGCACAGTGTACAATGGCACAGTGAATGTCTTGAGCTTCTTTTTGAACAGCAACGCTGGTGTTGCAACTCAAAGCCTAATTAAAAAACTCTAGCAAACATTTCGTGAGGTTTTGAAAAAGCCCAGCTGTCTTTTCTAAACCTCAACTGCTCCTTTCCTTTAGCCTTTACCACAATCTTGATGAAGATTAAGACTCTGGAATTGCAGAGGTACCACTAGATACTATGGGTGAGCCCCAAGCACCCTAACTCTTCCGCCCAGCACAGTTTGGCCAGGGTATTTCACATATCACATATCTGACCCAAAGGGAATAATACAGAATTTGAACATGAACCCAGCTTAACTTTCCCTGTTGATGTCCCTTTGAGTGCAAAACGTGTCTGTACCACCTTAGGCTTCAGCAGGCCAGCTCCTGAAATCCTGCTGACAATACAACTAGAGACTTTAGTTTATGAAATTCTTTGAACAAGATAGATTTCTTGAAGGCAAATTGAACCATATCTCCTTTTCAAAATGTTTAAGTTCTACTGAATCTGGGATACGCTAACATCAATTTTAACTGGGAAGCTAAAGAAGCCCCAACAACCATCTCTAGCTCAATCAGACACCAGGCACAATGGCAGCTTCAGGGCCACCAACAGAGCTGCCTCAGTGGAGAACTGGTGGAGAAACCAGACACATGTACATACAGGAGAAAACTTTGCCGTTTATGCCCCCAAGACTTCTCTGTGCTTGGAAGGAAATCTGCACTGATGCCAGTACACTTGCAGCATCCCTCTTTTAAAAAACTTACATTATTAAAAGACATCTGAAGTTCAGGAGCAGAAAATAAATGAGTAAATGGATCAGTGACTGAGAAATGAAATTGGTTTTGGAGTAGCTGCTCTCATTTTCTCAATGACTAGCTAAATAAAAGGCATTGGACATGATAGTGTCCTCTCAAACTACAAAACAGCATATAAAGCATGCAAAGGTTCCAGAAAATATTTGAACATGCCCTGACACCTTCTAAAAGAGCACAGACTGGTGAGAAGGTCACTCCTAGACTAGTGGAGAATTTTACCATGGTTTGTTTTTAATTTTCATTTAATTTTTAGGTTTTGTGTTGATTTCTTTATAGCTGTGAATGTATTACAACATGAGGATGACTCTTAGATTTTTGAAAAGAGCTCTGGTGAAAGTAAGAGTTTGCTCCAGATTTCAGCA
Source organism: Dryoscopus gambensis (assembly GCA_013389985.1). Taxonomy (NCBI): domain Eukaryota; kingdom Metazoa; phylum Chordata; class Aves; order Passeriformes; family Malaconotidae; genus Dryoscopus; species Dryoscopus gambensis. Next base: position 99,538 of record WEIT01023375.1, on the reverse strand, counting down.
TTGAAAACCACCTATACTTTGTATGTGTATGGTGTTAATTCTTGTCTTTGAGTTCACTTTAATTTTGGTTATTCAAAATTCAAATTCATCTCTTTCCACCATATGATGCTCACTAGATTTCTACAGCTGCCTAGTGGGAAACTGAGATCAAAACAATCATTCATCTCCATTTGTTTAAATGTCACCTTCCCCCCACTATGCCCTGCTAACTCATGCTCTCATATGTCTGTCAAGAGGTCTCAGATTATGAGGATGGCCCATATCCTAAAAATGTTTGACCTCCATCCCATCTTTGTGGTTCCTATTGGACAAACTTCCAGAGCTGGATGTGTAAGATTTTTCTTTTTTTATCTCAACAGATGTGACACTGCCCATCAAAATATAAAACTCTTTTCCTAAAACAGACTCCCAGGAATAGCTCAAATCTGTTACGAGTTAAAAATTCTGATATCCACCCAGCACCTCTTTCAGAAAAAAAGTAATGTCTTTTTCATTTTATGAACTGGAACTGCACATCTTTTCAAGTTTATGCTTCTTTCATTAGCATTTTTGCAGGTTTGTTCAAAATAATTTGTCAATTTCTATTAGCTCTATAGATCAAGCACAGTGAATTGGGTGCTTAATTTAAAATTTGACAGGTATTGATCTCTTTTAAAATCTTATGAAGGTAATCTTCCATATAACTGAAGTTTGTAGCATTGGCGTTCATTTTTCATCACTCAAAACATATTTATCTACAAGAATGTTCTAAGATTATTCAAGTTAATAAATATCCTGCCAAAATCCGAGAGGTTCATACACTTTTGAAAGTACATATTTCAAAAAATTTCATTTGTGAGGTTTGAAATGATTCCTTGAGTAATGTAGAAAAGATTTTAATCCAGAAAGAAGTTGGTATGCTAAATTAAATGGAAGTGCTTCAGAAGCAAAGCAATACATTTTAATGTTTAGATAAAAGTTCCCTCAAATTTCACAAGACAGAAAGGTACAAACATCCCATCTAGCATTTGGCTGTATTGCGTCTGATATCCTGGATTACTACAGGATGAGAGGCTGAGAAATTATCTCAAGACATATGGAAATTAAAATGTCTTCAGATCCATATGGGAAACAACTCTGAGAGCAGAGAAGTGATTTGCAGGCTGGTGTTACTTCCTGTGGGAAAAGAAAATTCTTTCTACAGGAATTGTTCTTATCCCGTGTATTTCCAAAATTTGTTTCCAAAGTTTTCTATATTGTTGAGTAAGTTTTCCAGTGTCTTCGTTTGGCTTTCATACTGATTATAGCATTTCTGTTAGCTAATTCTGTTTCTTCAGTGGAATTGTTTGGGCTGGTTTGCATTTATTATGAAAGTTATCTTCAAAACATATAATAAAATGGCTGGACTTGATGATCTTACAGGTCTTTTCCAGCCTTAATGATTCTATGAATTTTTTTTCCTTCACATGCATTCTCTTAGAAATGTTTAATCATGTAGAGTAAAACTAGAGTAAAATATTTAATCATGCAAAGTTTACCTAGCTCAAATCAACAGCAGACTAGAGACTAAAGTTTATCCTAACCATGTTAGGGCTTATTTCAAAAGTGCATACAAACGTGTGTATGAAAACCTGCCAACGCTCAGAAATTCAGAAGTGGCTGTTCAATAGTTTCACTGTGCCCAGACAGATGAGTTTATGTGTGTGGATAAGCTCGGCAACACAAACCAGCAGGAGAGGTGAGCCAGAGGTTTGGTTATCTGACCTCTCAAGAGAGGAGCATCACATCTCTTCCCTGCAACTCAAATACCTGGAGCTGATAAAATCTGAGGGAAGGACTGAGACTCCATTAATTTCAGGACAATGTCCTTTGATAAAATTTTTGATAAAAATATCAAAACCTGTTTGAGGGAAGTGGTTAGAATAATTATCTATCTAGTTTTGTAAGGACCGCTGAGATTACTGGAGAGGATGGGAGGAGGCACTGTGGCGGGGACTGCTTCCCCACTGCTTCCCCCTCAGTGCAGCTGTCTGAATAAAACTAAAAATTGTCAGCCTCACTTGCTGATAGATACAACTTCGTATCTCAGTACCCAAATAGGGAAAGGGAAAGACAGTAAACCATTTAGCTACTGGTCATGTTGCTAGTTGCACTATCCACCTGCAAAGATAGAGGAAAGGTTCCTTCTTCCCCCCAGAATGTTGATGTGTTCAATAAGAAACGAATATAGCAAATTCACCCTTTCCAGAATAATTTATTTTACATTGCCAGCATCTATGAAGTCAGTAACCAGTTTCAAATGCTGACAATGGGTTTTTATGCCTCATGTTTTGTACTAAAGAGAAGAATACTGCAGTGTATCTGTCTGGCAGTTCTCACCTCTGGGTCTCAGTTTTAATACTTGGTACCTGAAGGAAAAAAATTGCTTAGAGGTCTTTTTATCTGAATACACTCATACTGCTTTTGCCACATGTCAGGAAGTGACACATGATGCTGAGACTACATCTTTAGTGCTTTGGGCAGCATAGACTGGAGAAAAAACAAATTGCACCTGCCCCATGGCTTCCCCCCTGCAGTCCAGGACCCCTCAGGACACCTCCAGCAGAGCCACAGGCATGCCCAAAGGTGTTACTGCATCCAGCAAGGCCAGCAGCACCTTCTCTGTCAGCTGCTGGCTGTGGCAGTGCCCACTTGCCCTTACTGCAGCCACAGCTGTCTAAGAAGGGGAGCTGAAAATCGGTGTGGACATGGCCTGTCTGACTCCTCTGCCAAGCACAAAGGAGGAAAACTCACCTGATGGAATTCAGTCTAACAACGCGAACAGCTGGGCGTGGCCCAGTTAAACATGTGGGACAGTGTGAAAACACGGCAGTCACCCAGGATGTCCTGCAGCCTGCCATTGCTCAAGGCTGCCCTCAGTTACTCTACTTTAGCGAGAATCGGGGCATAGACGAGGAAAAATTGAACCACCTGTGGATATTACAAGTCCATTGAGGAGGAGAAAAGTTATATGCCTCAGCTTTGTTTTATTTCTTGTGACACGTGCCTCACGTTACATCTGGATGTGTCAGGATGAATTATGTCACGTGCTGCTCTGTAACCTGGTGGCACTGAAAGTGTGTGTCAGGCTGCAAAAGTAGCTTATTCAAGACAGACTTAAAATGAACAAGAGAGAAAAATTCAATAACAGTTTCTTAGGCAGGGGACCCAGCAGAATTCACACTCTTGTCTATGAAATGCTGCCAGCTGGGACTTCTCTGCTCACAGAAATGCATCCTGAGCAAAACCACCAACTAGTTTGCCTCAGTTGTATCTAATCTCTATGAAGTGATGAGCTGAACTTTATTAAGTAAGGGAAAAGAAAAACTTTTTTAATTCAAAAGATTTGTCATATTTGAGGCTTTCAACTGCAAATTGTTCATTTGGCTGCCTCATATGTGTGTAAATGCATGTTTCTGCAGAGGGAGTTATTCTTTCACACTTCACTTCTGCTACAATAATGTTAAATTGATATCACTGAATATACAGTGTTAAAACAGTAACTTTTAATTTCATTTACTTAACATTGTTTGGATTTTAAAACTTGAATTCAAACAAGCCAGATGTTTGTTTTCCATTCAGCATTTTGTAAAAGAAGTGTGCATCTTAGAAATATATAAAAGATCCAGTTAACCACAAAAGCTCGTGTGTCACTGAAATAACTGGATACAGGAATATGCAGAACTGTTGCAAATGGCTGTATTAAATGACGGAAGTAAAGAGTAATATATTATGGCTGAGTTATATTTGTGACTGTTAAGTGGTAGAAACACATCTTTTGAAAGAAAGCCCAATATATCTTGTATATCACGTATACACTAAAATGGGAAGGAACTCTTAAAATACACTGTGTATTTTTCTTCCTTCACTCATATCTTTATTTTGCTAAGCTTTGAGCAGCAGTTTTTGCTTGCAAAGACTCTTCTGAGTGGTTACACTGGAAGCTTAGCAATCTCCTGCTTACAATTAGCTCAGCCAAAGCCCTGTGGGCTTCCCACTCAGTATAGGAATAAAGGACATCCTGGTGCCACAGAAAGGACTTTATAGCTCTGTAATAAAACTCCTGAAGTAGTAAGGGGACCAGCCAGGACAGCTGCTTATTTAGGAGAAGCAGGGATTGTTTGCAGGCAGAGCCAGTATCTTTTGTTAGACCAACCAAAGAAAAGAAAGTGAGAATGGATGTGTGTTTAAGCATACAAACATGACGTTAAACTGAACTCAAAGAAGGGTTCACATGCCTGCAATTTTGCCTTTTTTCATACAGTTTTAACAATTCTTTCAGGTGTTCTAATAAGATGTTAAACTTTAAAAAAAAAAAATCAAAGCAAAATACATACTTCAGTGATCTGAAAAACATTAAAAAATTGGTTTATTAAGCTTCCTTCTCAACCAGGCTCTCTTCAGCTCTGCCAGCAGGCACATTAGGAAAAGCCTCTACTTTTTGAAGGTGTGGGTGAAATAAGCCTTTTTATTCTGTAGCAGAAGAGACTTTTGCTGTTCTTTGTGTGGAAATGAAAAAGGTGTTCCTTCCAGTCCAAAATGAATGCTCCCTCTCCCTTGCAGTTAAATATCAAGAGTTTTACCCTGAAGGGTGATTTTTTTCTGCCTTCATGAAAGTGAAAATAGGACATGTGCAGATCAGAAAAGATGCATTCTTATTGAATTCTAAGCATTATTGATTTAGTTTTGATAATGTGAAGATGTGGAAACAAAGCCATACAAACTCATAAATTTCTTTTAACCTATTTCCATGAATAGAAAGAAAAGAAAAGAAAATACAGAAGCAAATGTGGTTCTGTTTCTCTTTTGCTGCGCTTAGCACCAAGAAGTTGCAATACAATGATAGCTTCGTGTGTGCTTGTGACAAACAGCTAGTGATAAGTTGTGGTCAAGGAAGTGGTTTCTGTTCTATATAACAGCAGGTACAAGCGCTACTTAAGTGGCTGCTTGAGTCAGGCACAGAATTTCTGTAATACTAAGAATGAGAAGTCAAAACAAGTTCAGAAGCAAGTAATGAGAGTTACACCTTTTAGTCTGCAAGGCAATTATTTGCCCCTAGCCAGGTGAAGTAAGGACACAAATATCATTTTCTTGTAGCAATTCACCAAAAGTTGATTTGCTCCCAGAATTTAGCTGTCCTTAGATTGCTCGTGTCTCCCTCATCACTGGTTTTACCAAGATCCCAAGCCGTGCAAACACAGAACTTCACATTACTTGAAGTAGTTCACACATATCTTTCTCACCATTTAGTCCCAGCTCATCAATATATACATATTAGCTTTCACCAGGATTCAGCCCTGATATTTTACTACTTCAAGATTCTCCCAGTTTTGTTATGTTGTGCTTATTTGCACCTCTAGTAGGCCACAATAAAACCATAATTTGCACCTTTCGAGGGAGAAAATTCAGAGGCAAAAAGGAGAAAGGTGTTACTGTTCAAAAGCTGTCACAACAGAAACTTAATCAGGGAAATACATATAAAAGGGAATGTGGGACAGCATGTGATGACAGCCTCTTGTTGTGATGCCTGTGCACAGCATGAGGCTTCTGCATCACACTACCTCTGAGCAGCCGAGACACACACCCTACTTTCCAGGTGTCTGAGCTAGGTAAAGCAATCTCTTCATCATCTCACTTGCTCTGTAATGTGATCGAATCCATCATTCCTTTTGTTATCTCCTTTTGTGTTTGCTTTGCCTTGTGGTAATATGCTAACTGCAAAGCAGGCAAGTGCTTTAAAAACATCCAACGCTGCTGCAAGTTAAGTCATACTTATCAGATGTGTTGGTAATGAATCATGCTGACAGATTGGCTCTGTTTACCTTAAACAAACTGTCAGAAATTTTCAGTACACGAACCAAAGCATAGGAAAAGCTTTCAAATATACACTCAGATCAGATCATAGCCCAGCACGTCATATTTTGCATATTTCATAAAGGTATCACATGTACGTCTGCATGTAACAATCTGAACACGCTGTTTACAAAGATATTTGGTATCTTTACAAGAGAAAGCAATTAAGATTCATGTAGCTAATGGGGCAGGAGTGGATTTTCTCTCACTCGTTCTGCCCCGTGATGCTGTCTGGGAACTGCAGGAGCTGCCGAGCTGCAAACACTGCTGTGGTTCTTCCAGTGCTCTGTCTCTCTGCTTTGTACCAGGCTCCAAATGGTTTTTTGTGACCCTGTGCTGCACTGGTACTCCAGATGGACTGGGATCATGTGGCAATGAGGAGTATGGGAGTACATGACAGCACAGTCTGCTGGAGTGGCCAGAACACTCATGTGCCACAAAGTAATAAGCAGTATTAAAATGTGTTTGCTTTACATTGCCTGGGAATATCCCCCTCCATAGGGGGCTGTATAATACAATCTTGTTTTCCTTTCTCTGCTTCAGCTTCACAATTTTGGTTCAAAGATTAGTTTTCTTAGTAATTTTAGAGACATTTTTAAACTTCTTAAAGAGACACATTCTCTTGACATGGTCATGTTTCCAAAGCCTTAAACACACATGCATGCAGCTATGTTCATGTACAGTTTGTTTTCTGTGTTTACCTACTTGCCATAGACATCCCTTAGCACATAGCTGTATGTTGTGAAACCAAGGTGACGTTCTTAAAAATACCCTTAGATTCCTGTGATTCCATTTCCACTGCTCTTAAGAGAAACCTTTTCTTTGTCATAAAATCATCTAAAATAATCTACTTCCCTGCACTGGACTCAGAATTAAGAATAAAATGATACAAACCTCCATTGAAATTTATGATTGCAAGTTCAGTATTGTAAATTTTGGGGAACTAAATAGTTCATAGTAAGAAATTCATCCATAGCCTTGCCCAATGTTTAAATGGAAGTCAAGTGGGACAATCTGCGGCTAGGGTAGAGGAACCAGCAGATGATAGCTTTGGTTTTCACTTCCTCTTGGCTTATTTTTTGTGTTTTCTACCTGTGAAAATGGTCAGGCAGCCTCCCCCTGAGGCTGTGAGGCATCATGACTAACTTTCCTGAGCATGCACCATGCCCCAGATTCTCCAGATCTGCACTTACCCACAGGGGCTGGTAAGTGTTTAAAGCGTGAGCAAGGTTTCTCCCTGGAAATAACAACTACAGTTCAGGATGGGGAATGTCCTGAAGAGAAAGGGAACACTGGTTACAGCTTATTTATGTGTACAGGGATTCATTTATGACTTAGGAATGCAGCAACAGCTTATTTATGTGTATAGGGACTCATTTATGACTTAGGAACCCAGCAACATGGTTGGGATAGGCTGACTTACATGAAAAAGGCTTCCTAGGGCTGCGTTCTGCTCTAAAAACTGGCATAGAGCTGCAGCGCTTGTCCAGTCACTAAGTCTGCCTGTTCCCCAGGAAACCACAGCTTGTTTGCATCCAGTACGGCTGAATGTGGCAAATAAGGCACTCTGAAGAGTTCTGTGGTTAGACTCACAGCACGTGGATGTGATACTAATGCCTGTTTTGTGATTAGGACCCAAGATAGGTTTGCAAATTGGCATCTGGCCACACTAGAAAATAATTAAGTAAAAATTAATTCCCTCAAGCTATTTTACTGCTGGTGAAAAAATAATTTGTTTATATAGGGAAAATAGGATGAGACAGTAAATTCTCAACTTTGTAGAGAACCTAGTAGTAGTTCTTTCCTAATAGGTGAACAAGGCTCCTGACTTCTTACCCAATGTGTAGTGTTACAACCATCACCATGTTCATGAAAGGGACTGAGAAGACCGCGCTATGACTTTTTGTGCTTGACTTTCATTGTGTTAGTTTTATTTTGATCTTAGTTTTGTGGTTTTCAGCCATCATCACAATAAGCCAATACTTGCAGAGTGAGGGAGGAAATGGTGAGTTGTTCTAGACAAAATACCTGCAGTACTGTGGCTGCTGGCAACTTGCTTTCCCTACATTTATGGTTATCTGCTACTTCGGGGGAGACTAGCCTTTGTAGAGGACAAGAAGAGGAAGGTCTAGAGAGATTCTTGTGGGTCATTCAGATGACCTGCAGAAATCCATCAGAAAGATAGAAATACAGGCAGATGCACAAGCTGCCTGAGAGATTTCTTTACATAGTTATTTCTTTCACTTTGTTTTTAAGGCGTTTAGCAACAGCATTTTAGTTTTGTAAATATGGCAGCCAGAAGTTTTTCTATTTCTATACAGCTTTTCACCTTCATAAATCTGGAAATAATGTGCCACTTGTCAACTCCAAATGAAAATGCAACCTTCTGTTCCCTCTTGAATGGTATTATCTGTATCTATAGTACAGGCTACAGGAATGGAAAAAACCAAGCTAAGACATTCTCCTTGCCCTATGATACTAGAGCAAACTGCAGATACATTAAAAATATCCCCTTACAGTACTTTACATGTTATATAAAGTCCTGGAAATGAATTGTCCTCAGATGGCTGATATTTTTAAACAACAAGCTAAAATGGAAAAAGTTTCCAATGGCATTCACATAGTTCTGTGAAGCAGACTCTGCTCAGGCTTCAGCTTTGTGCTCAGCATTTAAGTGACTGAATCTGTCAGTCACCAAAGGGCCCTGGGCTCTTTCTTGTCTTCTTGGGTTTGTTGACAGCAGCTTCTCAAGTCTGCAGCACCCTGATTCACCACCTACACAAACAGATGTACACAAAACATTTAATATAAAATACCTTCAACTGTGTTTTGGAAATAAAACCAGCTTTTCTTATGGGATGTGAACAAAATCATTGTGGAGTATTTTTAATACAGTTACAAGTATGTTTCTTTAAAGGCTCCTTCTTAATTTTCCCTTTTCTAACTGAAACCATTTTTATCTTGCTCACTGATGAAACTACTAAAAACCTGTCCTTGGGACACCGTAATAGGACATCTTTTACATCACCAGAGAAGACACAAGCAGAAGAAAAAGCTTCACAACCAAAGGGTCTAGTGTGAGATAGATATGCTAGCATCTGCTCTCCTGGATTTATTTATAATACCTAATGTCTAGCAGTTTCAGTGGAAACTTTCAAATCTTGACAGTGCTGTGGGATGTCACAAGCTGCTTATAAAAATGAAAGATCCTGCTAGTTAGCAGTTTCTTTTTCCAGAAACAGACCCGGGTAAGCCCAAGGTCTGTTTGACTCCCGCTTAATCAGATTTTCTGTCGTTTAAGGCACAGGACATGAAAAGATTCTGACTTTTTTAAGATATGTTACCTAGTTCACTGAGTTGCTTGTGTTTCAGACACAAACTTTACTGCAAGTAGCTTCAGGTGTCACATGGCAAATTTCTGTTCGTTTAGTCATCCTAGAGCTGTCTCTTTTTGTGTGTTCTGTAAACCCCTAATTCTCCCTCCCTTTATCTCTTCCTCATTTCCCCACTACCACTTTTAAAAAGTAGCATTCTGCTTTCCTGTGTTGCTATGACAACATTTACACTTGCCTTTTGAAGGCAAAATACGTGGCTTTCTTCCATACTTTTGTCAGCGCTTGTGTTAGAGGGACACAGGGGAATGAAGGCAATTGCAGATAAAGCTTTAAGCAGCAGACTGCAACTTTATTTCTCAACATAAAGGGCATTTAAGTGGGTCTAGCATGGGTTTACCTGTGTGTTCCCCTAAGACAGATTTATTTGGTTAGTCTTCCGAATCTTCTTCTTCAGTGCAACAAAAAATTAAAAGAGGAACCACAATGACTTCAGATCTGCCTCTCTCTCCTGCCTCCTCTCATGCGGACAGAAAGAACAGCAACAACATCACAATGGCCTTTATTTCTAGATTTTGTGAACTATTTACAGAGATGGAGAGCAGAGTAGAGCTAAAACCAACCAAAGGTTCAAAAAGGTTGCAAGTTACTTTTTAAATCAGAAGGCAGAGACAAAGAGAAAAAGCCCTTTCGATTATCCTCCAGTTCCTCAGAGGAAGGCCTTTGAAAATGCACATTGAACTGCAAAACATAGGAACTAATGCTTGCCCCTGATAAGAGCGACGGTTGATTCTATGGGCAGAGAGGGTGCTGTGCTCTCAACTGAATCCTTGCTGCCTTGCCAATGGCTTCCCGTATTATGAACAGACTGAACTCTGCCTCTTCACAGGCCGAGGAGATTGCTGGCAGCTGATTGAGAGAAGTAAAAAAAAATCTCCTCCAAAGATAGAGGTTTTGAAACAATTGGGCTTTATTGGAAATGCGAGGAGCTAAATAAAACCTCCCTTCACCAAACGATTTCCTCTCCTGCTTAGGCCACTGGATCTTACTTAGTCAAGTAAGTCTTACAGGCTTCAGCACTCTGTGTTTGGATCATAAAACCAGATGGAGACACCACATTCCCTCCATGCAATAGAGTTGGGCTGGCTTAGCTGATACTTATTTCAGATCTCCTCAGAACTGTACAGAAGATATGCAGCAGATATATCTCTATGTTTCTGGCACTGTTAGCAATCTGAACTGCCTCTCCTTACTCAGGGTGTGGGAGCATGGTCCTTTATTTTAACAGAACATATCTCTGAACCAGCTGAAACAAAAGCTCATTCTTGCTGAGCATGGGAAAATACCAAACTCTGAACCCAGTCTACCAGATGCTAAACCATGTTAACAGACTACAGAAGTAACACACTTGCAAACAAAATATGTTTCATTTATTATTNGTCCTATAAGAAGCATGAAACTCCAGTATTAATCTAGGCTGTCTGAGCATGTCATGAATTCTGGAGGAACCACAAGGGCCTCTCTTTCTCCAGCCCCTGGGTTGCTGACTAATTCCCTGTCACACTCACACACAGAGATATCCGTCAACAAAATGCAATCTACACAGAGTTTTGAAGGCAGTTAAATACACAGAATATTACCAGTGTAGAACAAACATGATTTACCATGATCAGAGGCCAAATCAAGTTTGCACAATGCTGGTGACAGTTCCACTTTTGGCAGAAAGGCTGGATACTGGCAATGTCTCTTCAGCACCCATCTCCAACTGCAGAAAAGCAACTTAGCAAAATAAGAAACAGAAGGTGACTGCAGCTGTCATGCAGAGAACCTGATGATCTCCATCCCAAAGGCTGATATCTAAGTCACATTTCCATTTCTCGGTCCAATTTTTATTGCCCTGTGCCATTCTTTCAGTGACACCAACTACTCTCTGGATTTGATTCTTGTGTCTAAATTGTAACCACTGTCAGCTTCTTAGTGTTTGGGGATTTTTAGTTTAAAGATGTATGTTAGAACTGAATCCTCCCACCATGAAGGACAATGATCTTAAGAACTCAGCTTTTCTAGAAATTTGCAGGACCTGGGAGATACAAAGACATCACTGAAAGAGGCACCCATCATTAGCATGTACTACATTAATGATGGGAAGAATTGTTCCTGTGTGACATGAGAACTCAAGGGAAAAGGCAGTTGGAGTAGGAGCCTCTAAGTTTCCAGACCTTTAGTCTTTCAGAGGGCCATTCTCTCACATGGCCATTTCTGTCCCCACAGGAGAGCAGAGGGCAGCTCTGGGTGGGATGTGCTATGGTGTGGTCCCATGCACCCAGGCAGAGGGAAGACCCTGGTGCCCACACAGCAGAGGAGACAAGGTGCAGCACAATCTCACTGCACCTCAGCCCTGCTCCCTCTTTTCCAACATGCTTTTATGTCTCTGCACAGATTGACTGTGGCACATTTATATCCAGCAGCGCTCCTCTACAGCAGGGAATTCGTGTTGTGAATTTATGCCTGGATTATGTCCCTCTTTAAGTTACCTCATAGGACAAAGCAGCTGCAACACATGGTCCTCACAGCACTCCTGCACTGGAAGCAGCCGTGAGTAATGGGCAGTAGTGTCACTCAGCCTCTGTTATGTACTGTCACAACAAACCCCTCTAATGTGGTAAGAAAACTTAGACAACACCCTTTTCCCTCAAGTAAGCAGTATTAAAGCTCATATTTCAGCTATGCGGTTTAAGAAAAATAGGAAAGGAAGTACGCCTTTCTTCTGAAAGCATATTTTTGATATCTGAGTTGTATATATTTTGGTTCACTTTGTATCATTCTAGTTTAAAACTCTGTTTTAAAAAATCCACAAAATAAATATACAACAACCAGTTGGGGTTTTTTCCCTCAAAATCCTCAGTGATATTACCGCATGTATGCAAATACGGCCGTATTTATTAGTCCAAGGTGCAGTCTCTCACCTCATTTTTTCTGTCCCAAGAGAGCACTTTCAGAATTTTAAGTTTCCTAAATCGAATAACATTAAAAAAAATACTTCACACTAGAGACAGTGAGTATTACCAGTTCATGCTAAGTTGCCAAATCAGAAGTGCTAGCTGCTGCAGTGCCCACATAACAGTGTGTATATTCCAAAAGGACCAAATGATCTGTACCTGTACATCCTATCAAGGACATATAATAAGATATTGCTTTTGTTCTGATTGTGCAAAATGTCAGTCTGGAGACACACACGTGGATGTAGAGGTTACAGTCAGTGAACGCCTAACCCACTTAGGGTGTGTTGGTTGCTGTTCTGTTTTTATCAAGAATTTGGTTGCTTTGTTTTGGTTTTAAAACCCAAACAATGAAACTTTTCTCACCAACCATGGAAAACAGTTCATAACCTGACATTTTCCATGACAAAGGCTCTCTTGATTTTCAGTATTAATTTTCAATCCTTTAATTTCTACTTCTTAATTGGCGTTGTGTATGTCATGCTAACTACTTTCTCTCCATTATGAGGCTGTAGTCCTGCACATATTTATGCATACAATTAACTTTGTTGTCACAAGGCATGTGAAATAAGATGGTAAAGCAATGAGTGTGTATATGTGTATAAGGTGTTGGGGATATAAATATCCTCAAATATCTCTTCACTCAGATGGCTACAATCTCCTCAAACACTGCATTGTCAACCTACATGCTTTGCCTAGGTTAGTCTCTTTTCTGAAAGTAATCCATTCACATCGTTAATCATGTACTGATTTTCCTCTCTTAAATATCCAGTCTCTTCAGTTAATCAGGTATCCTAATATGTACAAAATATTCCAGGTCTGATTTCCTTGCATCTGTCCATTATCATACAAGACTCATTCACACTGTTGGTCACAACCATTGATGTACATTCATGTTCAGAAAGATACAGCTCCCAACTGGAAATGCTCCGGGGGGTGAACAGCATATGTTCCATTTAATGACACTGGAATGGATGTGCATGGCCCGGAGAGTTTCCATACGCTTTTTTTTTTATAATGTATGAAATGCATTAAATAGGACAGAAAGAGTATGAAGAAGAGTAGAACAGGGGAATCAGACAGGTCTAAAGGTGCAGTGCTATCTAAAATGCTCTAAACTGGAATTATTAATTTAATGTAATTCAGAGCCTTTTTCTCAATTAAAAGGAAATTAAGAACACTAGAAGTTCAAGGATTTTGTGATGTCCCCATTTGAAAAAAAAAAGTGTAAGGAATAAATAAATAAGTAGATAAATAATGCAAGAATATCAAGTAACAGTATAGCAATCACTTTGAACATAGAAATACATAAATAAATCCTTATTTAACCCTCATTCTTACACACTTATAATGTCTTTCTCAAATACAGAGGATCTGGCATTAATGTCCAACAAAATCGAGGCTGTGAAAAATTGACAGCTCCCCCTAGTACTCTGCTGATATTTTAATCAGACAAGCGAAAAAGAGAGTTGCATGGGCTCTTACCACTACCATAGGCCCTGCAAGCAGTAGCAGGTGGAAAGTCTTAGAGCAAATACACAGTGCTGTCTTTTTTAATCATGATTCTTCCACACATTATAATACATTTAAGTGCTGTGCTTGCTCTTTAAGACGGCCTCATCTTGATAATCAATGTAGCCAGTCTAGTGAAGTGCCACTTTCCTGCTGTGAGAATGCACAATTCTTCTTACTGCCACAGCCCCCTGCTGACATGTTTTACAACATTTAAGAAGGAAACTGTTAAACCTTACTTCTCTCTTTTCCCTCTGTGCAGACAGAAATCTTCTTTCCTGCTGGTTTCTCACTTGAATTCAAGAGCCGTTAAGATGTGCCCTGACTTTTACCCTGAGCATTGCCCTAATTTTAACCTTGTACAACGGTTATCTTAATTTTACTCAGATTTTTGAAACTGACTCATTCAATAAGACAAACTGAAAGTGTCTGGTAAAAGAACAGATTTCCTATAAGCTCGGTAAAAGGTCATCTTACCAGGCTTTCTTCAGAGGAAGCAGGAGTCAGCCTCAGTGCACTGACATACAAACCCCATGGAGTCAGTTTGGGGCATTCCTGCTCCTGTAAAGAATCCAAAAAGCAATGAGGCTGTGCTTGGAATTCTGCATCTGCAAAGTCAGGCACACGCCTTCATACCATGAGCCCCACTTCTCACCAGCATTTTTAAAGAAGGAAGGGAAAAGGGAAATATAGGAGCCAATAACTCTGCCAAGCTGTATAATGCTTTAACATCCATCGTTAATGGATGTTAAAGATTATGACTGAGAAGATGATACAGGTGCAAGTTTTATGAGTATGAAACTTTACCTTGACATAATGAGTAAAGTTAAAGCCTGAGGCTTTTATGCCATTGTGAGAGGCTCTGTCAGTGAGCACTGTAACCTAATTAGTTTTGATGCAGCAAATCAGCAAAGCCACCACTGGTTATGACCTCTGCCAAGAGCATGAGAGAGCCAGACAAATGAAGCTTAAGATGTTATTAGTTGTTCTGTTCCAAAGTTCCAGATAAAATATGACAGGATGTTGTTGCTTGACTTCGGCATCAGTTCTCCAGATGGCACTCAGCGCTGGCTTGTAGCGAGGCTCGCAGGGAGGCTGCCACATTGTCTCTGTCAAAACAAAAGTTTTCCAATTACAAAGAGATAATTCGAAGAGATGCAAACCTAATCTCCTGAACGAAAGGTTGCAAGCTGTGTAATAGCAGTTGAGGGGAGAGATTTCGCATAGTTCACTTACTGTAAACACTGCTGTTCAGGAAAGCTTTATTATCCTGCCTAGTGAAACAAAGAAATCAGATGCTCTTGACTCTGTGTGTTAGGACAGCTGTGGCTGGACACAGCTGTGGCACAACCTCTCTGGTGGAATTAGTGGGTCTGATCCATCTGCCGGGTTGCTGGTATAGATCAGGAGAGAGGTAAAATGGTGTAAGATGGATCTAAAAGGAAAATTAATGGCCTTTGAACTGGCTGATAGCTGTACTTGTATTTTATGGTAGACCAGGTAACTTCTGCCAGTTTGGCTGAGTGAAATAATGTGTGTTTTTTCTCAATTTTTTTATGAAATCTTTAGTGTAAAAAAGAAACAGGATATCATGCAAGTGGTGATCTTGTGGAATGTTTTAAAATATCTTCATATTTATAGCACTGTACCAGGCATGCTGAAGTTATTCAGCTGCCTCTGTGACAGAATGACAATGTAATGGCCTGATAACAAGCAGAAACAGTATCTAACCTAAAGACCATTTTGAGCTGCTGGGAGCATCAGGAATTGTATGAAGGATAGAAGATAGAGTAAAGAAAATATCCTCCACTTGACCTATGTACACAAAGAACTGTTGAATGAATGTACCACATTCAATTTGAAAAGCTCTCAGTAGTACAGCTTTTGTATTTCACTCAGTATCACTGAGAGAATCATGGCTGTGCTTTTCAGGGTGTGTCTCCTTTTCCACGTGACACTCTGCTGACAATTGAAAGCTACAGCAATTGAAAGTTTGAGGAGCACTATTTGAAATACTTGAACACATGAAATTCCCTTTAAGCACAAGAGAAAATCTTCATCTAGTGAGGATGGTGAAACACGGGAACAGATTACCCAGAGAAGTTGCAGCATGCTCATCTCTGGAAATACTCAAAGCCCAGCTGGGTGGACAGTCAACAACTGGCTGTAGTTGACCCAGACTGAACCAATGGTGGGATTGGACCAGCTCTGGAAGTCACTTCCAGCCCCCACTGTTCTGAGTATCTATGAGTCTATTCAAATTATCATCTACTAAAAATTACTATCTACAACAAACCAATTTTAAAAGAAAGTCACATTCTGTCTGCTTATAGGGAGGTACACATAGGAAAATATGCAAATGCAGGCAAGCAATATCAAACCATGAAGCAGCAGGATTAATTTCGATTCCCTGGTTTCTAAGATGAAAGTGCTCGAGCAGCCCCACCAGCACACAAAGCAGGGGGTTTGCTGCCAGGACAAAGGCAACAGGAGAGCAGCCCTGCATGACTTTGGGTGCTGGCAGCCTCCCAGAGGGCCGAGCACTTTGCAGGTATCCAGAGCCTAACCCAGCCTGGGTTTGGCACTTCCATGTTGCCCCTGGCCTGGGTGCTCTGTGTGCTGCCACTGCCTGAGGTGTGAGGGCAGCCCTGCACACCAGGGTGCCACAGCCACGAGAGATGGCTGGGCAGCCATCTGTATCTCACTGGGGCACTGCTGGGGAAGGGGAAAGGGAAGCTGAGAGCGAGCTTTTTCCTCTTTCTGTCTTTAAAAAGGCCTGGGGACAGTGAAGCTGTGTGAGGTGGGGGTCAGAAGGAGACTCTACACATGACCAAGTGGAGTTACAGTTTTCCCTTTGCGGGATGAGTTTGAAACAGGGATGGCAAGGGAACAGGGCTTGGAAGCCTACAGAGAAATCTGGGCTGTATTGTCCAGAAGAAAATCTCCAGACAAGTCTTCAGTAGGGGCATTTCTGTGCTTATTTATCAACTTAGTCCAAATAGTCAATTCAAAGTCAGCAACTTCTGGCTTTAAGATGTTCTTGTTTTTTCCCCAAGTCTGTACTTGCATACTAGTTATGTTGGTCCATGGATTCTCTTGATGGTACACTAATGCCTGTCATAATTGCCACTGTGACCTCGCCCCAAATATTTAGTGGGTAAGAATATCTCTGCTTATTAAAATGGAGTGATATTTATGCATATGCACAGAGTCAAGAATGGCTTCATTTTCACAGATGTTGCTGTCAATAGTTTCTCTTTGCATGTTGCATCCTTTTTACTCTAAGTTAGGACAGGACTTTTGCATAGGTACAAACAGCCAGAGCAGCCATGTGGCTGCCATCATGGAATGAGAGAAGTCAGGGAAGTAGGTGACTGAATGGCACAAGGCCTTATCTGCAAAGGGTTCTTCTGGTGAGAAAAGGATACTTTGAGATTTGCCATCAGTGGCATAATTGGAGATATTGAAATCCTGAATCTGAAGGGAGATGTGAGAGCATTTTCACTTCTTTGGAGACACATTTGTTCAGACAGCCAAACATAGCAAAGATAAGCAAGAAGATTTTCTTATAATTAGAGGACTTGTCTTCTCCAGGGCCCAGAATGCAACTGTACCAGATTTTATTCATACATACGGTTTAAAAAAAATATACCCTTCCCAAACAGCTGTACCCAAAAGCTGAAATAGCTTATATTGAAAATGGGAGCTGCATCACAAAAAGGGAATCCTACAAAAGAGCACCAAGTGGCTAAGAGACTGCTATTAACTGCCTTGTAGGTGGCAGCAGCAAGTTGGTAAATGCTCAGTGGAAGTGTGAGGTGTGCTGGTGGATTTCCCCAGGGAACTTCATGCAAAGGAGAGCTCAGATGTCCTGAAGCTGTTTGCTGGGGCTGTGCTCTACGCAGTAGGGAACAGATCGGAGACTGTGACAGGAGCACAAACCCTCATCAGTTGAGTGAAGATGTGGGTTGGACATGAAAAGCCTATAAAGGGAAGAAAACTTCTACATGTGTGATTTGGTAGAGATGAGGAGTGTCTTTTTCCCTCAGCAAAGTTTAATGTTCCCTTGAATGCACCAGCAGACCAGGGCCTGCCACTTCTTCCTGGTTTAAATATATTTTCCCTTTTGGCTAAAAAAAACTGTGAGAAGCATCCTACTCCAAAGTGTAGCTGTACATGCAACATTAATAGTTCAATAGAATAAAAGAAGGACTTTTTTCCCCGACTGAAATAGCAAGTTGTGTAAATCTCCGGTACAATTGAAGCAGGACTGAAAGGAGGACTCTATAAATGAGTTAAATGGATTAAAAAAAAAAGATAAATACAAAACATAAAGAGAGGAAATCAGAAATTCATGCACAGAAAATGAAAATGTCTAAAGCAGAACAGCTTGGGGGAAGTGATTCTACTTTCATATAGGTGTGGATGAGAAAAAAACAATGGTGAAGGGAAACACCCTGTGAAGCGTACATATGTATTTACTGAAAAATTTAGTGGAGCTATGGGGTTTATGGGTCTAATTTTGCATATTTCACAAAATCTGCAAACCCTTTTGCCTCTAAACATCTGTGCACTATGAACTGATTCTTGCTTTATCTTTATGAAGAAAATTCTTTTCTCCTCATTGGAGAAATATAGGTTTGATGTAATCAAATTTTTGCAAGAACATATGATGTATGTCAATATTATCTTTCATGGAAATTATTGAAAATCCCCTCTGTGCTTTTGATCAGGTGAAGCCACTTTGCTCTGGCTGCTCAGATGCTGATGGTGGTGCTCTGGAAGGCACACATGCAAATGGTAATACCAAAATGAAATATCCTGATCTTCCCTCAGCCCAGTGCCAAACAAAATTCCCTTTGGTATTCCCGAAGTTTGTGGGGTTTTTTTATCCCATGACTTTTGAAATGTCGACTCCTAATTCTGTTTTGGGATGAAAGGAAATTCTGACGTGTTAAGCCTGGTATTTGTTCATGTGTGTGCAGCAGAGGCAGAGTTCAAGGCTTAAAATTTTCTTTTGTTGGATATTATGTATGGACAGTATTTTAATAATAAGATCCTGTAGCATGGTTGAAAACATTCTTTCCCAGCTGTTGATGTGTTAATCCAATATGGGAAAGAGAAAACAGAAAAAAACATTTCAACTGTAGGCTTTATATTTTTATAGAATTAGAATACTGTTAAAGCTGGCAGCATGTTTACATCTGGATCCTGTATGATAGCAATTGATACATTTAATCTGGCATGTGGCATAAAACAGGATTAGATAAGGTTTTCTTCTTAGCCATGCTTCTCTTGTGCAAAAGAATATTTATAACAGTATTCTCAACAAACCACATCTCAGTGCTGGATACTGTGTTGAAATGCATTGTGCATTAGCAGTATTTTCCAAGGGTTATGTCCCTGTGATTTGTGCTAATTAGCAATGAATTGACTCTGGGGTAGATGACATGCTCAGGAGCATGGAGGTTTGAGTTCAAAAGCTGAGACTGACCAGATCGTTCCCCAAATTAGCTGGTGTGAATGCATCTGAAAAAAATAGGCTGGAGCAGGTCCTCACATAAAATTGATTACTTAGAGCTAGATTGTTTAGAACTGAGAAAAAAATACGTATTAATGTGAACTTTGGGAAAGACTGTACTCAAAATTCTAGGACAGGGCCCAGGTGCTACTTTGTTATTTGATGTTTCTTATCCAAATTACTTAATCTTCAAGTCCTCCCAGAATCTGAAAGTGCACTGACTTCATTTGCACAGTCCTTAACAGCTGCTAATTTCTGTGTGCTTCACTTCCCATCTCCTCAGCTCCCACTGCACCATTCTTCCCCAACTGAACACACAAGTCCTGAGCAAGAATTCTTTGTGAGAAGCCCAACTAAACTGTACTTATGCATTCAGAGGAAACCTTCTCCCTCATATCCTGGTGCTGAGCATCTCTGTGTATGTCACTACAGTAGCTGGCGCTGTGTACTGGAGGCTGGAGTGCCTGGCACTGTGGTCCCCAGAGAAACAGGAAAGAAAAAGCGTGAAATGTGAACCAAAGGTAGTTGTGGTGTGTATTGCTGACTGCTGTCCACTGGAACTCACTACCCGGTACCTAGAAGTGATGAGTGAGGGGAATGGACACTGAATATAATTTCCAACCCCCGGTGAGCAAAGTGAGAAATCATGCCTCTACATGTGCTGCAGCTACACATTCAAATCCTCTTTCAAATAATAGAGACATAAATGAAGTTAAAATAGGTAGGGAGATCATGCTGCTAGTCATTTTCTAGGTTATAAGTATAACACAAGGTAATACTTGAGGCTGTGAAAAAATATGCAACTCAGAGCCTAGAGAAAAACTGCAGCTGTGTTTTAATATAAGTCTACTAAAGACTGGAAAGAAATATGCACATGATTTCTGTCGCTAGTAGTAAGCACTGCTGACATCACTCGGTCTGAATAAGAACACATAAACATTATGAATATAGAAATAATGGAATATAACAGGATTTGTATTTGAAGAGAAAGACAACTTATTTTACTATGTATCTTGACTGCATTTATAAGTCGTGTAGTCTAAATGAGAGAGCTTAAGCACCACAGACAGGTAATAAATAAAGCCATAGAAATGCCTGCTCTGGCATGTGCCTCTCCATCATGAAACAGAAGCATTCAGTAGAGAGGAAAATTGATCAGATACTGACAGGACATAATGGACTTATCTGTTAAGGGAGTGGAGATAATGTAATATTTAATATGACATTCCTGATAACTAATCAGGAAGATCTACCTGTGCCAGATTTCCAAGGTTATTTGTAATTGAACGCAACTGGATATCATTAGAAAGCAATGTGAAAGGAAAGGAAGTACTGCAGTTGTTTGACAGGAGCAGAGCAACTTCAAGTCTGAAGATAGGGTCCCCATCTTGAACAGCTCACAGGCTTCAGTTTAGGATTGATTTATATTTAAGCAAGCAGCTAAGCACTCTGCAGGAAGAGGGCAGCTCATTTTGCTGAGAAAGGCAGACATCTTCCCATCCTCTCTGTCCGTGTCTCTGTCCCTGCTCACAGCTATGCAGTCTCACCCATGCCTGTGCATGAGCTGCAGCACATATCTGACCCCACACTGAGCTCATGTTGTGTAAGGCAGCTGCACCAATCTACATTTTTTTCCCCCTACAGTCTTTGTTTGCTGGTTTAGTGACTTGAGTTGGCCTGTAGTTCATTTGTCAGCTGTAAGAGGGCTGGAAATTGCAGCTGTCAGTAGGTACAGTCCTGAGTCCTCAGTGCACTGTAGTAGCCACTGAATGTATGGGCCAGAGTGGTGCTAGCAGGGCTTCTTACAGTGATTCCACAGTGTGATGCCTGACATGTGTTGAATGATTACTTTTTCATTTAGTGAAAGCTCAAATCCCCCACATCTGCACCAGCCCAGTATCTGTTGGGTTTGGTGCAGCTGGTGTGGGGCCAAGAGAAAAATTTAGATGGTGATGCTTGAATCTTTCATGGAAGACATCTGGGCTATTCACTGCACATACTATAAAATCAAAAACTTTTTTTTCCTCTTCTTACCACTTTGTTTTTTCTCCATATTTTCAGTAAAGGTAGAGTTCCTCCAAAAAACAGCATTCATTTCTTAATGCTGAAGGCATTTAAAAATATATATAGGACAAGCAAATTGCCAGTTAGTGATGTGTAAACATTTAGTGATGACAACTAAACTGTGGTATTGATTTTTATTTATTTTTTTTCCGAATATGTCTTGGTTTATGGAGCAAAATGAAAGTGTATTTTGGGCACTATTACAGGGTAACTCTGCAAAAATAATATTTTGTCTGCAACCAGTAGCACTCTGATGCTTCTCTTTTTCATGTACAGGTACTTTCTGTGGCCACTCAATCTTGGACTTCCAGTCTTCCCATAATTTCTTAATTTATTAAATAAAAAGTGCAATAACCCCACAGTTCCAGAACCAGCTTTATCCCTAATCCTCTTCCTTGTCTGGGGCTCCGGCTGAGCCTGGGACACCTGGCCAGGGCCCAGAGGATAATCTCATGCAGAGACCAGTCTGCGGGCAGCACGGCCTCTCCCTTGGTGGCCTTCATCCTATAGTTCTCCAGCCCAGGGCCAGGCTTTGTCTGCCTCCCAACCTCATCCCTAACTCAAATTGGATAAGAGCAATAAAAGCCCAGTGGGATCACAGCTGTCTCAGAAGGCAACAGGATGGAAGCCAGGATGGAGAAATCTGCACCTTCCTGTCCATGTCTTTTGTCTCACAGTTAAATTACCATCCCTTTCCCTAGGAGGAGGATGAGTAGAGCTGTCCATCTGTTCGTTTGCCACCAGTCAGGCCTAGCTCCAGAATGTGTTTTATTTTCTTTGCTCCCACTGTCTTGCTTCTCTTGTTTACCAGAAAAGCTCTTAAGACTAGTCCAAGCTTTTGGGTTTTATTCAGTGGGGCTTTATTTCTGCCCTTTGCATTGTGTTGGATTTTTGTAGCCGCAGTGGAGGCTGAGCTGGCCCTCAGTTACCAGTTCTCTGAGGAGCAGAGACCCCCATGCTGAGCATAGCTGGCTCCTTGCCACCTGCTCCTGTGATAGAGGATGGGTGTCAGAACAAAGCTGGCGGCATGAATTGGCATGATGAGGTGAGAAAGTAGGGTGCACGGTGCTCCAGCTGATGCTTGCCAATGTAATTGCCCTTCAGGCAATAATTCTTGCCAGTGTGATGGCCTCCAGGGACCTTCTGCAAGCCAGCGTAAGCCAGAGCCACTTCTGCTTCCCCATCACTCAGCTGCCGTGAGTGTTAACCTCATATTAATTCAAGACTGAACCCCTACTTTCACAGTAGTATTTCATAGTAACAAATTGAAGGAAATTAACTCTTATTTCAAAATGCTTAAAGTGGGTGCTAAAGAAAACTTTAGGGAGGCTTAGAAGGATGATCTTGGGAGAAAAATCTTTTGTGCTGGTGCATAGTACAAATGCCACGAGGAAGGTACTCATCTGGTGCTTGCAGCCTGCTTGGCACTTGATATAGTAAATTAGCTGGTCTCAAACCAGCAGAAGCAGCTCCCAAAGCCTCTTTGCCAATGCATCACTAAAAATGGCTGGGAAGGTCAGAGTCAATTGTACGGCAACAAAAGCAGGAAAGCAAGAACTGCTGTAAACTTAAGGGCAACAATAACCTGTGGACAAAACCTCAAAAGAGCAGTTGTCTGCAATGAAAAAAATCTTAGATTCCAAGAGACAGTCAGAACTTCACAGTAACGGTCAGCTCTAGCAGGTCAGAGCAGGTGGTAACCTTGCGGAATTTCAAACCTTCCCATCTCCAGGGCTTCATGTTTCACAAATGTTTGAGTCCCAGAACACTGCAAGGACCTCATCCACTCCCTCTGAAGAACTGGGGCTTGAATACCAAGGAACAGCTTGTCATTACACTTTCAAATTGCTCTCAAATAACCTCATTTGATTCTTGTTTCACAAGCATTTTTATATTACTGCATGGCAAATGCTCCTTAGCTCTGAATAAATGCTGTTATACAAATAACAGGTCGTGAAATGGGTCGTGACATATAAAAAATAACAAATTTAACAAATAGGGTCATGAAATGTTCATCCTCTCTCTGTAGTTTTCTCTGTAACTGGAAATTTCAAGGTTCCCAAAGTCCAGCCCGACTTAACAGCAGGTAGAAGGTCCAGCACCCCGAGGGAGTGAGCAAGAAGGTCCCTCATGTAGTAGCAACGGTCTATAGGGAGCGCCACTGTGCTGGACGGGGCAGATAGGTCATGCAGTGCCTAGGGTGGAGGCATAGTGCCATGAGACCTCCCACAGTACTGCTCTGTGCCCAACTTCCAACCCAAATCCTGGCCTGATTGCAAAAAACCTGGTCATTTTTAACCAGCTTTCCAAGCCCTGCTGCTGACTGTCATAATTGTTAAATGTTTAAAAAGCTCACAGCCAGGCTGTACCAATTTCTCCCAAAGCAGTCTGTGGATGTGGCAGCACTTCTGTAGGATTTCCAGCACATTTGCAGACCATTCAACGCATTCAAAGCATAAATCTCATCAATTTGCATCAAACATCCTCCTTTGCAGTTCATGGCTATGTAAATGTCTTTAATAAAAACCCTACCACAGGAAACATCTTAAGACAACTGCTATTTCACAGCTTCACTACAGGTTCCTAGTGTAAGTTAATAAGCCAAGCACAATACCTGACATTTTCAATGATAATTGCACATGCCTCACTGTGAATGATGGCTAAGTCTGATTGTGCATGACTTCCTTTGTGGAGTGTCTGAATTATGGCGTAGGTTGAAGCTTGAAAAATCAATGGCTGCTATAATCACTCAATTAAAGCCTTTGAAAAGCATTAGCAATTTAGTAAATTTAAAATACTTAACCATATATCATTTTTAAACAGAGAGTGCCAGACCAGCACAACTCCATTTGTTACACTGGGGAAGTGCTGCCGGAGGGGTAAACAGGAACAGCATTAGTTCACTTTGGCTGAGTAGGCAAGTGTATCACTGGAGCTGAAAGGCTGAGAGAGACACAAGTCACCTCTGTGAGCTTTACCTGATTTATTATGTTTAGCCGAGATTACCTTTCAAGGGGCCAAATACAAGTCAAAAGTTGGAAAAGCCTTGCTGGCTTACAGAGCAGTAGTCCCCTACAATTGCCACAGGTTTGGATGAACTGCGAGCCTGAGCAGCAGAATGAACCGTGCAAAGGAGGAGAGGAAGCAGCACCATCAGAGTCCTCAGTTATTGAGAGAAAACCAGTGGACAGCAAGGCCTGCTTCATATGAATGAATGTGGTCTATAAAAAGAGGGAAAAGAACTTATTGATGCCAGGAGTCTAATGTTTAATTTCACAAAGAAAATAGAAACTGAACATGATATTTTATTCCATCCGGACTAAATCTATCCATCTGCAAAGATTTAACTTTGAAAGATAGTTGAAAATGTCTCTTCTAAACTTGCATGTTTATTTTCTTAAACAGCCTGTTCTTTGGAAGCAGTGACATCTAAGTGCAGCACTACTATTCTAAAGAAATGATCCGTCTGTCTGAGAAAAAAGACACCCCGAGAGAATGAGCAAGTTGACAGGCACCGGCCAGTGCACCAAAGCCTCGTGTTCCCCTAGGACTGTTGGACTTAACGTGAGTGCTATTTAACTTGTGGAGCTTACGCAGCTTAATGAACTTGGAGGAGATGGAGTATGGGGCTAGGAGCAGCTACTTCAGTTAATCTGTTGCAAATTCTAATTTTTAACAGTTCGGGGGTAACCCTACATTTTAAAGATTATTGTCTGTCCTTAGAGTGCAAAGCCGTGGCTGTTGAGCAGAACAGGCAGCAATCGCTCCCGCAGGCATCCATCCCCAGGGGCAGGGGAAGCCCCGGGCCCGGGATCTCGCCCTCCTGTACCCTGGGTGCCGGTGTAGGCTGGCTGTCTCCTCCGCTGCCTTGCCGGGCGAGGGGCGCCCGGCGCGCAGCTCCCGCGCACGGCGGCATCGCGAGGCTGGGGGCGCAGCTCCGGGAGGACACCCGCGGGCCGTGTCACCCCGCGGCTGAGGGCCGTGTCACCCCTGGCTGAGGGCCGTGTCACCCCTGGCTGAGGGCCGTGTCACCCCTGGCTGAGGGCCGTGTCACCCCTGGCTGAGGGCCGTGTCACCCCTGGCTGAGGGCCGTGTCACCCCTGGCTGAGGGCCGTGTCACCCCTGGCTGAGGGCCGTGTCACCCCTGGCTGAGGGCCGTGTCACCCCTGGCTGAGGGCCGTGTCACCCCTGGCTGAGGGCCGTGTCACCCCTGGCTGAGGGCCGTGTCACCCCTGGCTGAGGGCCGTGTCACCCCTGGCTGAGGGCCGTGTCACCCCTGGCTGAGGGCCGTGTCACCCCTGGCTGAGGGCCGTGTCACCCCTGGCTGAGGGCCGTGTCACCCCTGGCTGAGGGCCGTGTCACCCGCGGCTGAAGGCTCTGTCACCCCCGGCTGAAGGCTGCGCCCCCGCCCGCCCCCGTCCGGCCCCGCAGAGGCGGCCGTAGCCGGTGCGGCAGCGCCACCTCGCGGCGCCCCGCCCGCCCCTACAGCTGGGAAAGGCGGCTCGAGGGAAAACTTCTCACGGGGTGTATTTGACTATTTCCCTGGCTCGGTATTTACTATTTCTCCTCCCGGAAAGACAAAAAATTAGCTAGAATTGAAAGGCCAGAATTTGGCTTGATTTGTCCTAACTTTTGGGGTTTTTTTATGGCAGGGTTCAGACACTAATGTTTCTCATTTAAGAGAGGTAATTCAGGTCATTTTACAGTAAAATATCCACTAAATCAATGAACGAAGCGTAATTCATACCTTAATGTTTTTAGTTCTTCATTAAATACATACTTATTTAAAAAAAGCCATTTGAAAACAGCAAGATGTAACAGTGAATAGAATAAAAATGCCACTTTTACGTGATAACTGATCATTCCAGTGAAATGGAAGCACATTATCTTCCCAGTTAAGAGGGAAGCCCAGGCAGGGGCAGAATAGCACAGAGTGTATTAATAATTCTCCTTAGAAATTGACTACAATTTTAAAATTGTCTATCACCTAAAGTCCACTGCCTATAAACTAGGAACTGTAAGTACTGGTAACCTGTATTTAGCATGTAGTCAAGAGTCTCAGCTTGGGGCAAACTTTCACAAAAGTACATGCATTTAAAATGCTGGAATACACAGCCCTAGACTTCTGCACTTGCAAGAAGCTGCCTTCCTCAGTGTAAGAAATGCCATCACACGGTGCTGTACTTCAACAATAGCTTCGTTCCCCTCCCATTTATCACTTCTATGTTTGCAGCCCCACTATTGCTGCCTGGTGCTGAGAACGCATGCTGGCGTGCAGATTTCCAACCCAACTGTATCCTTCAGACATACATCCAATTCCTGTGTTCAGAGGAATTGTCTCCCACAAGATTTGTGATTCACCCTGTCTACCTATATGATATCCCAGAAAACTAATCTCCAGGATGACAGCTCATTCAGCACTCCGGAAATTTACCCACGCTGAGCTCCTCTTTAAATAATGACCTGACATTTGTTCTGTAGAGGGAGACAAAGCCCAGACTGATGAAAACAGTTGGCAGCTGCTTTCATTTGTGCCATTCAGAAGCCAGATGATAATTTGTCTTCAGGGACCCATCACTTCTTGGCAGTCAGACCTGTCCACTGCACTTTGCTATTACTTTTGCTGTTACCTCCCACCCCTGGTGCATGCAGCACACACACAGAGTCAATATTCAAGGCAGACTAAACTAAAATTGACTGCCAAGAGTCATGAAGGATTTCATATTTCTGAGAACTGGGAGATAAGATCACAGATTAATTTGGTGCTGATAAATATAAAGCAGCAGAGACTGGGAAAGATATATTTGTTAGACCTACATAAAAGGTTAAATTAGCTATTGCTCAGCAAAGAGATCACAGCCTCTCTGGACAGTTTAATGAAGGCATTAACAAAGCAATAATGGTCAAAGAGGCAGAGCATTCTGAGCTAGCAGGCAAACAGACCAAACCAGTAAACATTATTATAGATGAATTGTGAGTTCACCTTTTGCATACAGTGTGGAGCTCTCATTTAAATTAGCTAGAGCAGAATTACAAAATGTACTAACAAGGCTGACCAGGATAATCAGAGCATCTTGCATACTAGCAGAGATTAAATAAATGAGGACTTTCCAGCCTCGAAAAAAAGAGCTTACTAGGAGCTGATAATAATGATGACACATAAAATCATCAATGGGATCTCAGAGAACAGATGTAATTATTATTTTTCACAGTATAAAACTGGAAGACATAAAATGAAGTGCTCATATACCAGGTTGCATGAAATAATTACCTAACAAACTGCTGTTTTTCACACAGCCGATAGGTACCTGTAGCATTAACTGTCAAAGGATGATATGGTAATAGTTTAGGATGGTTAAAAGAGATATTTACCTTTCATCACTAAGTTACAAAATCCTTCCCAATACTTGGAAACACTACATAAATAGATGGGGCCATCCACACCTTAGCTGTGGAAGAGTGATGGCAAAAGCAAAGAGAGACGACTCTATGCATTTATATTGACGCACGTGGTCTCACCACATCTTAGATCCCTCTAGCTGCAGAGCCTGTGGTTCCCATGAAGGGAGAAGATATTTATGTTTTTTATACTGTGCCTCTTCTATCTATTCCTGGCAGTTTTTATTTTTAGGGATCCCCAGATTGTAGCTAGTATGTTGGATGCCATCTATTCTACCCAGCAACAGACGTAGTCATAGCTGCCCTCCTGAGACATGCATGCAGAGAGATGGGGAGAGACAAGCTGAAGGATTAAAGGATTAAAAAAGCAAAAGCCCGGTGTGCTGCAAATGTTCCAGCAACTATTTTCCAAGTACACGGCCTGCTCTGTCATCTAAGATGAACACGCTGAACACTCGAATGTGTCCAACTCTCACTGACATCAGCAAGGTCAGGCAGCAGTACAGGCAGCCGTGCTGCGGTCCCACTTTTCCCTTTGGAACCGGTGCTCTATTACATAATCCCTCCTGTTGTTCTGGAACCCTCTGCAGCCACCTTCAGTCAGGAGCAGTTAGTGAAGGAAAGGGAGCGGTGGTTCAGCCTTGGAAGTTACTGCGCAACACAAATGCAAGTGTTGCCACCAAGGAGAAGTCGAAGGGACACTGTAGACAAAGCAGCACCAAGTTCTCAAATAGATGTTTCCCTGGCTATAGCGCAGGCTGCCAAAATAAAATGCTGGTTTATGGCTGAGCCAAATCTCACTATAGTCACTCTACTGTCACTGTCCTTTGAAACTGCTTTAGTCCAGGATGCCTGCACAAGCCTTCCTTCTTTCACATAAATATCCATTGATGATTTTTGCTGAAGAAAGTGCAGGCAAGGTGGAATTCACTCTTCAGCCTGGAGTCAGGAGTCCTTTCTTTGTTGCTTCTGCCCACACAGACAAAACCCCAGGGGCAGAAGGCCACCAGCTCTATGTAGAAGCTGCTGTGGTCTGCAGCTTTCTTCCCTCCAGCTCTGTGGTGACCCAGGCAGGGCCCTGGGGAAGCCGTGCAGCCACAGCTGCCCCCTGGCTCGGAGCTGCGCCCAGCCACTGCAAAGCCCCTCAGCCTGAGCCCTGCAGCTGTCCTGTCATGGTGCAGGCAGGTGAGAACACCTCTGAGAGGCCACAAATCTGGTTCCCACACATGAAGGTGAAGAAAGGAAGAAGCTTGATCTCACTTTCTGCAATACCCATGGCCACGAAGAAACCGGTACAGAGCAGGAACCGATGTACCACAAAGCCTGGAAGAGTTTCCTTTTCCCCCAAGAGGTAGGGAGGGAGCAGAGCATGAACCAGTTCAGTTGCTGCTTTCCTTATGAAGCTGTGCAAGCCTGGCCCATGGCTTGGGCTGCCCTGAAGTCTTGCCTTCTATGACTCCCTTCCCTTCCTGGCTGTAGACTTGGAACGATCACTACTCAACATTGATCAGCGAGACTGTCTCCGCGTAAGGCACACCACACATCACTGAGACATCAGGAACATGTTAGTACAGAAATAACAAGGCTGATATTTATTAGCCTCTCCATTGTATGCAATATCTTCATTTTTAAAACACTTATTTACCCATCCCTTCTCATTTGCTCTGAATCTAGTCACCAGCTCAGGTGAAGAGGTGTTTGCCCCTCGATGTTCCTCAGCAATGTCACAGGCTGGGACTGCTGGTTTCCACACGAGATCTCCTTATGCCAGATCATCCAGCAGCTTCCAAGCCAGCTGCATGCATTCCCCATTCAAATCCCAAAGACAACTGAAAAAGAAAAGCCCATCCAGAATGGAGAAGAATAGAGCATGTGCAGTATCTTCAGCTGGTCTTTTCATAAAAATGTCATTTCAGTTCACTTTTTCCCAAATACAGAGCTCAGTAATTGGTGATAAGAAGATAAAACTGAAAATTAAAACCGTAAGAAAGGATCAGTGCCATTCTTTGGTAGAGTCCAGTATTCATCCCAGCACAGCCAGGAAGGAAATAGTTTGAAACACCAGATGCTCTTTGCAACTTGTGGTTTGGATGTATTTCCAGTAGGGGTTTCTTCCCTCCCCATGAAAACAGACGCACATTCTCATTTAACAACTAATTGATTTATTTAACAATACAAATTTCTTTCTACTGCATGGTTTAGCAGAGAGAACTTGAGAAACAAAATTAGCTTCTTTTCTTTTTCTTTTAAAGTTTAAATGTTTACACAAAAACAACCTTTACTTCAGTAAATATAAAATTTACACACAAAAAAAATCTACATTAAAAAAGAACAGAATCATGACAAACCAACCAAAAAAAAAAAAAAAAAGGATGGGAATTCAGTGTAAAGGATCCAATTGCAAGGAAGGCAAGATGGGGCAACACTAACAAGGCATCCCATTTGTACACCTAGGTATCTGAAGTTGTAGGTACAATACAAACCCAAAATACATTAAAATTAGAATAAAAACCTGTATTTTTATACCATAATATTTTGTGATATAAATATCTGCAAATTCTGTAGGCAACACAGTAAATGTGTGAACTCCATAGTTTGCTCTCCACTGGAAGGTCACTGGAGTGCTGTACGAGCACTGTGTTGCCCACGAGTGCACCTACAGTCAGCAGGGAGCAGACTTTAGACATGCAGCCTGGATGTGATAGCCCCTTGTTTCTTTGCCAATCTGTGCTATTTCTCACACATCCAATGACATGATGAGAAATTCTGGTCACCTTCAGCAGTGATTTCCAGCACTTCATCTCCTGGCATTAGTCTGTTACCTGACTTGGGCATATTCACCTGCCAGATCCTGTTTCTCATTCCCTTTTGCACTTTTTAACCTGAACTCTAAAGCTATCTTGTAGCTACCAAGAGAGACTGGCTTCTAGGTTGAGATATTTGGGATACACAGTTCTTCAAGCCACCTTCAGGCATCTGTAGAAATATTTAAAGTAGGGTGGACAATTCACGGTCAAAGGTTATGTGATACAAAAACCAGGGACCTGTATAATATTGGTTAACTTTAGATCTAAATCTTTAGCATTTTTTCTATTGCTTTAATATTTAAACTTAACATTCAGTTTTCATATATTAAATGAGCAGAGCATCTTACTGATGGAAGTGCTACATTATCTCCGAAAACACCAGGTAGTAAGGGAGACTGTAAAGTTTAAAATTAGGTGTAATTTTAAAAATCATTTAAAGGAAGCAAGTCTCTTTGTTTTTTTATAATCAATATTGTGACTGGTAAACTATAAAAGCTTAAATTATAAAACTATTAGTGACTCTACTTTTTAAACTGTATGTACTATAAAGCTGTATTTTTGTACTTACAGATGTTACAAAATTTCCAAGCCAGAAAGCGAAGGGGGATAAAGGTAGTCTGAAACACTTCTACAGATTTCATTTTTACTAAGAAAGGTTCATTTCCCCAACAACTGTTTTTATGTCATATAAATCTGATTAAATTTATTGTAGTCCTCTCTTTTCTGGGTAGATGATACAGTGTTCAATCATGCTTTGGAAGACCTTTCTCAATGGATAACTTAGTTCTCTAGGTCAGCAAGTCCAACTTGCTTTACTCAGAAACAAAAGCACCAGACTATCTCTAACTTGGCCCTCCTCCTGCAAAAACCTTTGTAGCAAGACTGAGGCAGTCTGTTCTGAGAGCAGGACTGGCCCTGAAGCAACCAGCTACATTAACTTCTGGAGTAAGCATACGAAATGTGATCATTTCTACTTGAGAAAGAGCTGAAAAGTATTAAATTTCAGAAAATTGTAGAAATTTCACTTGTTCTGTTAAAAACAAAACAGGGAAAACTTAAACAATCCACAGGTGTGCATTAAATATTTAATAGCAAGCCTTTGCTTATGTATATTAATTTAAAAATTATCCACAGGGATCTGTGATACATTGGCCTTGCCTTGTTACTATAATTAAATTTATTAAAATATTAATTTAAAATAGGAAAACAAAGAAACTACTCCTTGGGAAACATGTTTATTGTGTTTGAGATGATACACTGGGTGCTCTCTGAGCTACAAAGGGAAAAAGGAAATCCTTTCATTACAAACTGACAAAGGTAAAAGTTAAAACAGTTTTCACAACAGCATGTACCACATATTGGAAATAGATCTGGGTTTAATACAAATGACATAATTCCTAGTAATCTACAGCTACCTTTAATAACTTCATACAGATAATGAATTAGGCTAAAATGCACTATAATATTTGGTTGACTTCAGGAACAGTATCCTTAGTACATCACAAAATACATTTTGATATCCCAAAGAAGCAAGACTTGCAAGTAGGCATTTTAAACATAACTAATCTACAGCTACAAACTTCTACTCTTGATAGCATTTACCTTTTTGGGGGGCAGTATCCCAGTCTTCAAAAGGATAAAAGCAGAGTAGAATCAGTATAACATATACACAGAAGTCCGTATTGTAAAGGCTATAAAGATTTGTTGCACACTGCAAAGTTGCCTTCTGCACCTTCACACTGCACAAGCAGTTTTTCATTTATGTTGCATATCTCTTGGTCCACTGTCTGGCTATCCTGTCATGTTCTGCTCTGTTGGTCAGGTACTGAGTGGCTATGCTTCCAACCAGAGGGTCAGCTGCAAAAGGCAGGAGAAAATGCATCAGAAACCATCCCACAAGTAACAAAAATCCCCAAACAAAAACACATTTTAAAACACAGCATCCATTTCAAAATATAGTTTAGACCAGAAATATAGCGGAGCCGTTATCATAAAAGTATTTCCAAGAAAGCACACATGAACAAAGCACAACAAACAGAAAAAGAAACCTGAAAAATCTCTTGTGGTTATCTGCATATGAATGCAGGTGCTCTGCTTTCACCCCTTTGGGGGGCAGGGGACATTCAGCGAGTGCTGCCTGGCACCCTCCTGTCAGGGAGCTGCACAGCACTAGTGTGAGTTAAGTGCTAGGGCTGCAGAGCACACCGAGGGGAGTCGCTTTGCTTCAGAAGTCATCAAGCCTTTGTGCCAAAGAGGCTGATCCATTTCTCCCTAACTGTGACCGCTTTCTGTAAATGAACGGTCCCTTAGCACTATTGCTCAGTTCCTGCCCTGACTGCAGGCAATTAGCATCCATCGCCTAATGACGCTGGTCACACAGTTGTTGCTGAGAATCTGTGCTGCTTCCAGTGGAGCTGCTCCCCTCCCCATAGGAGCAAGGAAGTCTCTTTGAAAAAGGGAGAGTTCACTCTAAACATCACCTCTCTCACATTTGCAAGATTAAATCTTTCAACTGCTGTCTTAAGAGAAGAGACTTCCTGCGGCCCCTTCCGACATGAAGGATTTATAACTCAGGAGAATGCTGCTCCTTTCCTGGATTGAACACTCACTTGCTGGAGCTCCTGCAATACAGACCTGCAATGACATCAGCTTATTTTCTGCATCACATCTTGGAAAAAAAAGGACTTAGTGCTATTTACTTTCTGTTGGGTCACAGGAGTGAAAAACACCATTAAATGTGTGACCACATCCAATCTGGAGTGCTTCATCCCCAGTTTAAAAAATACTAAATTTTATTTAATCTGCATGCCATCAAATATACAAATTACATTCCATGGCAATTAAGTCAAACAACTAAGAGTCTCTCATTGAACTATCAGCTCCTTACCTGGGTTGCAGTCTGTCAGAAGAGAACAAATAGACAGCAGAACCTTTGAAATAGTCAAAGCAGGGCTCCAGTTGTCTTTCAGGATATCCAGACAGATGACTCCCTGACTGTTGATGTTGCAGTGATAAATTCTGGTGCGGAAAGTAACCTGGAAATGCAGCATAAAAGACAGAGAGAGTCATTCGGTGCTGCCCAGGGATGGTGCCCCTTGGCTCTGAGCAGCCCGTGAGACTCCCAGTTCTGCAGAGCTTCTGCAGAGGCAGCTGCTCTCTGCTCAGCTTCCAAACCACAATTGCTTAACAGAAGAGTGACTATTTTCTGTAGCCACAGCTGCCTTTAAAAACCTACCATGATGACATTAGGGGCATAAACTGCTTTCACACAGGCCCACTCTATGGTATCCACAAAAATTAGGACCTACTTTATACTACGGTAGCTATTTAGGGAACATACTGTACGTCAGAAACATTCTAATCACAAATGTAACTTTACTGTGGTTTCTGAAGCTGAAGAAGTAGACAGAATTTGTCTGCATGTGCAGTATTAGTTGATTGTTTTCGTTCTTTCCAAAGTCTAAATACAGACCATGAAAATTAGTCTTGTTAAATTAACAATGAAATCTTTGTCCTTACCCTTCATTAGGCAGAATATAATATACAGCCAAAACAATGCTATTACACTAACTAAATTCATCCTTGTTTTTAAATTATTTCAGACTAATATTGATAGAGCATGTGAACATTCTGCAGAAATAAGAAGTGAGAAATATGTAACTGCTTTAATTACATAAAGCACAAGAAAACACGGAATTTTTCTTTTTCATGCTGATGTGGGTGGGATCCACAATGTATTCTGAAAATTCAAACACTATCATGCTCTAAAAAAATCTATGTGGTTTGAATGAAGAATTTGTCTAAAACTGTGCATCACTCCAGTATAACATTCTTAATTCAGAACATATTAAATGCTGTGGGTTACAAAGAAGTGTGAAATACAGAGTGTATATTCTTTACGTTGTAATCATTCTGGTAATGAAAAAAGGTATTAGATTTATAGTAACAAAGTTATAGCCCCCAAAGCTGTAGGTCATAGAATGTTGTGTGGTAAAATGTATTAAAGTTGTGAGAGTTGTGCAGTGTCTTTTCTGGTGACTTGGTCAAGAGTTGTATTTTGGCAGTAAGGGAGGGGAAAAGGGAACGACCTTTAAATTCGTTCATATTCATTAGTAAATTACAATTTATTAGGTGTCCATACTATTTCTGAGCCAGGAATTGACATTTTAGTTAAAGCTAAGATTAGTTTAATTTAATAAAAAGACCTTTTGCTCAAAAACATTATCAAACAAGATTGCTGATTTTAGCAGTAGTAAATAGACATTTTAGAATAATGGAAATTCATCACACTAATTTACCCAGTTTTAAGTTACAATATAATGCTCCAATTTTGTATGTGAACTTATTTTAGCTTTTTCTTATTTTGTTAAAAATTACATGATAATATTTAATACAGAATCTGGCCCATAACAGAAAATATTATTATACATATATTTTAGTAACTAGAAAGAGAAGGAAACATCATAAAGTCTTGTGTTTTCTAATAGAACTACAATTTCTTGAATCTTACCTCTTGATCAGAATTATTATCTCATTTATCACTTGGTGACGTTTGGAAATCAGTATTGACTGTGGTAATCAAGAAGTAAATTAGACAGGATTTTTCTGAGACCTCAAGCCAAGATTTTGGACCTTGTAGTTTTCAAGAGACCATAAACAAATTTGATATTCAGAAAGTGATGAGCACTCACTTGGCTGCAAGCTGCATTCTTCTCACATGAAAAAATGATAAGCACAATAAAAACCTTACCCTTACCTTTGGTGGCTTGAATGGATAGTCAGACGAAAATGTGATATCCAGGAAGAAAACGCCTCCTTCATATACAGAACCTGGAGGTCCAAGTATAGTAGATCTCCATTCATAAATGTTATCTCCTTTAGGACCGGCACTGTGTAAAGAAAAAAGAGCAGAGGGAAAGAAAGAGTCAGATGTACCTTTGAGAGAGGCATTTTATGGATTTCCTTCGGCATTCATTTTGTTCAATAAAAACTATTTGACTATTTTTAACACCCGCCCAATTTCCAGCTGATTTCAGTGGGCTCGGTGTTTTAAACTGGCATAAAAGCTGGGTACTCTGCTGTCCCTTTGCAGAGACAGCAATGAAACAGAATGACCATGAACTATGGGACTTTCACTGTCTGAAACGTATCCCCAGATCTATTTTGAGTATGTAGTTGCTCTGACGTTCTACTTCACACCCTTTTTACGCCATCATACTCATACACGAAAGGAGTTTTACATCTTGACCACATTCATCTTCTCCAAGCATTTAACAGATCACACCTTCATAAAAAATGTGGCTTTCAAGTATATGGATACACATTTATTGCTACTTGTTTCGTAGGCTAGAGTGAAATGTTACACCCTTGGGCAGCAAAACTAGGGAAGGGAGAGAGAATCAAGTAACATGGAACTGAGCTTCTTACAGCATTGTCACTCCAAATAACTGTTTTCTTCAGGACATATTTGTGTTACGCCTCTGGGCGATCGGCAATGAGACAAGCCAAAACTACTTTATTGTAAGAAGTACAATACTGAATGCATTTCTCACTAGGGGAAAGGTTACTGTATAATTAATTATTAAAGAAAAGCTTTGAAAGAATGGATAACGAACCAGAATTTTCTCAACTTCTGAGCTATCACTAATGCTATTATCACACAGTAACCATCTAACCTCCTCACAAAAAACCCTAACCAATAAATAAACTCCTTCCCCCTCCTCCCCCCCACAGAAACCACCACTAAAAAAATCAAATCTTTAAGCAAGTCTGGATAAAAATTAACCTAACCTTCCACAAAGAGCCCTGAATCTGCCCTGCTGAGATCCAAACTTACTGACTGCTATGGAGAGCAGCAGCACTGAGCTCACGCTGGATTGACACAGTGGATTGATCACATCTATGCAGATAAGTCAATAACACAGCACTGTAAAAGATCCTCTCAATTCTCCCCTCCTAGACAGTTCCCCAGGCACCACCTCCATTTCACAGACATGCTGCAGCAGCCCCATCCTTCTCCCTCTGCAGTGCCAAGGAACAGGCCCCGAGGACTGTCACATGTGATTGCACATGAAGCGAGCAATGGGGTATGGCACCACACTGCAGCCTGGGAATTTGTGGTTCTGGAACTGCTCCACACACAGAGCAGCTTCCCTACAAGTGTTAAGGCTCTTCCTACGTCATGTCACCTCACGTCATACATACGTTTGCAGTCTGTAACACCGCATGTTGGACATTCATCCTTACTGTGTACTCAAACATGGAGACATTCATCAGAGACAAGGCACATGAGCAGCCTGCACTAGAGATCTGCAATCCCCACACGAAAAATTCAGCTATTTTTACATTAAGATCATATTTGAGAAAAAAAAAAAGCTGATTTTGATTATGAATTTTCTTTCAATTCATAATTTTCCAAGATGTTTTTTTTATCTTGTAGACATTTCATGTAACAAATGTTGCAGGTCTTTCATAAACAGGATAAAATAATCATGAAATTCAGATGACATCCTATTTAAATAAAAACAAAAAAATATTTTATGAAGCTGTAGCTATTTTCCTGCTGCCAAAATAAATTAGGTAACAAAAGAATGCTGGCCTCCAGAGCATAGCTAGGAAAGAAAACATACAAGTGCTGTCAAAAATAAAGTTTGGGTCTAAAATCTTACTTTCTATTTGCAATGCATGCATAAAAGTGGAATAAAAATATTAGATACATTTTAAGGAAAAAAAGGAAAATCCAGAAGCAAACAGGTCCATTTTTGGTAATGCAGTGAACCATTTGTACCTTCAGTCACTCCAGAAGGTAATTTTATTCATGCTCCCTAAAAAGCAATTAGTGTAAGAACTGAAAATATTGGGGCAATAATGACAATATTTAAAACCCACACAGGCCACTAGAATGTTTCAATTAATTCTTGACATTCATCAAGCTTACAGCTAATTAGTATTGTGCTTGAAAACCAAATTTCTGTGGAGTAATTCAATTTCAGCATTAGATGTCCTAATGACCGTTTTATAGTTCAATGAAGAGGTTAGTGTTCCTGCCCTGCATGTCAGGTACCTTTCTTTCATACACCTCTAACAGCTGGATGCAATTCCATCCGATTAATGAAATGGATGTATCAAATCAGTGACATATTTCAGCCCAGTGAATCAGTCAGGATTAAGTGCAGCACCAGTCCAGGCTCAAACAATCTGGTAATCACCAAGTCAGAGCACAGGCATCTATGAGCTGGCAGCCACAAGCCCAGTGCCATGGCCCTCTGCCTGTTACTATCTGCTCTCCTCCTCCATGCTACCACCAGAAATATAGAAAAGGATGGGGCTATAACACGAGAAGTGTTGCAAGGCCCTGACCTTGTAAGCATAGGAAAATGCTGTTTGAAACCCATCCTAACTGCTGAGGAAAGATTGCTGCAATGTTAACAGAAACACAAAGCTGCAACAATAATAACTGCACTCAGAGAAAGGAGAAAAATTTAAAATGTTAAATCATTATATCTGATTGAGATCTGTTAAATTTGTATTTAACAGCTAAAGTGGTGTCTCACTTCCAGTGGTGTAAAAGACACCCCTGCTTTGCTAGCTAGATACACCTGTTTCACTAAAAATCCCTGCAATTGCTGCATTATTGGTTTGAGACACAAGACTACAGACCAGAGTCAAGACATCTCATTTGACCTCTGCAACCTGTGTACTTCCACTAGGAATCATCCTCAGCCAGACATACTCAACTTTTGTCTTCTGTATATAAGCCAAAGCAATCTTTTCTGGAAGCAAACAAACCCACTTTCTCTACGACTCAGCAGAAGACAGCAGACCTATTCCCGGCAGTGCCAGCCCCTGCAGTGATTTCCTCAAGGACAGGACAGTGGGGTTACACCCACTTGGCTGCCTGCAGGCAGAGCACAAAGTGCAGCCCTGCCTCAGGCCACACCTCGGTCGTGTCCGAGCTTCGAGCGAGAGCCGGAGCCCGGCTGCAAGGCACTGCCTTCGGCTCCTCATCACCGCAGAGCATCGGCTCAGGGCTGCAGAAAGACACGGGGAGGAAACTGCTTCTCCATTCCCAGAGAACAGCAAAAAACCCAGGCTGAAAACAGGGAATAAGGAAGCTTTACTCTGTCCATAATTATCTATTGAAAATATTTTCTATTGAATATTTTAATTAATATTTTCTACTGATACAACCAGTAGAAATACTGTCCTCCTGTTGGGCACTAAAGAGGCCGGCACAGGAAGCCTTCTAGGGCCTGTCTTTGAGCTCTTCATTCCCAGAAGTTCTCATGGTGTTCAAGAGACTTTCCTCCTGCAAGCACAGGCTGCAAGCATCTCACCTTACACTCTGAGAACTGTGATGAGTGACAGCCTAGGACTCCTTCTTGCTGTCTGCCTCACTGGACAGAACACCTCAGGCAGAGCACTACAATAGGGGACTTCCATGGTTTTCTTCCCCTTCTCTTTTCATGAGACAGACCCAGCTCCTTCCAACCTGCCCTGTGGAATCCATATGGACAAAAAATCCTCCTATATCTGGTCCTTTAAAACACAAAATCTTGATGGAGCAACAGGTCTGATGACAACTTCAGTGTTTCAGCTTCAGAGCACACAAGTGCAGCCCATATCTAACAGCCTGCTGTCCTCCTAATTTAGCTTCAGTACATCACAAATTCAGTAAAAGCACCATTACTGCATTCTCAATAAAAAGTGCACTTGATTAATTTTTTACAATATGGGCTAGAAAAATCTCAGACAAAATAACAAAGCAATTGAATTGAAACAACAAAATATTATTTGCAAAATTAGGGGGGGTTCATACATTAAAGATGGATCGTTTTTTAAAAATAAATTAGAGTGAACTGGCTACATCTGCTTCCTAAGCAAATATCCATTATGTCACTCCACTGAGGGATATATACCTGATTCAGATAAGACAAAGGATTTATAATCATGCTATAGCCAAGCTAGTCCACTGAACAGAATTAAATT
The DNA here is from genome assembly GCA_013389985.1 of Dryoscopus gambensis. Taxonomy (NCBI): domain Eukaryota; kingdom Metazoa; phylum Chordata; class Aves; order Passeriformes; family Malaconotidae; genus Dryoscopus; species Dryoscopus gambensis. Next base: position 60,045 of record WEIT01023375.1, on the reverse strand, counting down.
ACAAGTGTGGCTTCAGCTGGTGAATTTGAAAAGACATGAGGTTAAACTTGAGGGGCCCAAGGGTTCACACCAGGTCTCTCAAACCTAACTCTGCTGAACCCTGGCTCTCAAGTTTCCTGAAGATGAAGAACAGCTTTTCCAGCACAGTGTTAAGAGCACTCACGTGGTTGCAGCAGCATTCACACCAGCAAGAAGCCTGTTAGACTCCCGATGTGGTGGTTACAGAAATCCAAGTTCAGCTTTTGTTACAATTCATTAAATCAAAATGCATTGAAGCTGCCCATATGGAACTAACTGCAGGACAAGAAACTAGGACAAGAAATTTCCAATCCACATGATGCTGGTAGCATTTTGCTTTCTGCACGTGCTTAAATGCACTGCTGTCAACAGCACTCCTCTAAAACACAGGGCTCTAAATTTGGCGACAGAATGCAACTTCATAGTACTGAGACTGTGCTAATTGAGAAGAAAAAGGATGAAGGCAAATGTAATTTGGCTAGATTTGATGTTAACTCTGTGTTATGCTTTATTATGATACAGAATATGGGTCTGCAATAGCATACAACTGGGGGGTGGGTGTGTTCGTTTTTAGGAAGCTTCCAACAGTGAAGTCTGTCAGACTCTGGAACACTCTTATCAGAAATGTCATTGGTATCATAAAACTAAAGGTACTGGTCTACACCTCAAAAAAAAAACCCGCCAGGGCTGCCGACATGGCACAGGTTTAAGTGGTGGAATATTTTGACACATTCTCTTCTCAAAGGCTCCACCCTCAGGTGTGAGACTCAAGCAGGCAGAATCATTAAACTGTAAAGGCTGGAAAAGATCTCTACAGCAGCTAACAAACCAAATGGGGCACCTAGGGCGAGAATTAGGTAAGGAAAGAACTGCCCCCATCCTTCCTAAATGTTTATTTCAAAATGAGATTCAGCAAAATTTACTCTTGAAGTTCTTCACAGACTGCTTAACTACTGCTCTGTCACTATAATTTTTACAGCATTGTAAGTGAAGTCAGTGCTCTAAGAGAGGAATAAGATATCTTTTTTGGATTTTTCTTATTTCAACTGGAGGTACTAAGTAAAGAAAGAAAAATGCCCTCCAGCATGTTCCACAACCTTGTACTTGAAAAATCCACTTCATAATGTTATAGTACAGTGAAGTTCTGCAAAATCTTCAACACAGCTTTGGAAATTGACTTTTACAAATCCTGCTGGAACAAAGGCACGCAGGATGTTACCAGCACAAAAGGCTGTGTTTTGGACACCAGTGTTTCAGCTAAAGCTGTTGGATGATCTAGTTCAGTGCGACACCAGGAGATGTTAAAGGGACAGTGACAGATCCCATCAGCATATACAATTCAGGCAAATACACAGAGCCCATCTGGAGGGAGCCTGCCTGCTTCACCATCTCAGCTCCTGAGCATGAGGAGCTCATTTCCAGTGAAAGAAAAATGCCCCAGGCTTAGGTAACTTCAACTTATCACAGAGGTGGAAATTCATATCTACCATGCAGGATATCTAGTGTGGATGCTGATGTTTGCCCCCGAGACTACCCAGACAATCAGGGTAGAGAGAAGAATGATGGCAGCACAAGGAACATCTAAACACTCGCTAACACCAGCATTTTCCATCTCCCTCAGCTGACACCTACTTTTCACCAGCAGCATGGGGAGCCTGGCTCCTAACTCATGCCGCTAAGCTCAGCACTAGAGAAAAACCTCCTCACCCCTCCATGCAGTGAGAAAGTGAGTGAAAACAGAGCTAGACAACCCTATCTTGTAGCGCACTACCTTTTTATCTAGCTGCAGATACACACTGTCATACTGCTGGTAATCAAAGAACAAAAAATAATCTCACAAGCATCCAAAGGATCTTATCTGGTGCAAGCTGTCTGAGAGTTGCTCAGCGAAGCCTGGAGAGAGCACAAATCACTTACCAGTAGTTATGTTATAATGTTAAGCATAGGAATAGAAAGATGCTCAAATTATTTTCTTGCTTTGATATTTTCAACATTTTGAATAAAATTCATCCTCTACCCTTTTTCTTCTTAATTCTCTTTTTCAAGTGTGGAGGCAGTCTTGTGGTTTTGGTTAGAGTGCAAGAAAGAAAGCGAACATTAATTAAAAGGCATATGCTTGTGGGTGGTTTTCAGTTCTGTGACCTGTGACAAGCATGGATAACAATTTCCATTTACTTTATTTTCCAGTGCCTCGTTTACAAGGCTCTCTGGAGTGCTTATTCTCAGCATCCATATTATCAGTACCAGTGCCTAAGCACCTCTGCTTACAGAATCTGGGTACTACATCCTCTAGACACAGAAAGCATACAGGTTTCACTGGCAAGAGCTACAAGTATAGCCCTAATTTTAGGATTAGAGCATTTTTCTAAGGCTGGACACATGAGGGCTGTCTATAGCAATGTCTCGAACCCGTGCAGAAAATGCTTTTTGATAAGGTGCTCACTGTTTTTAAGGTTTACATGTTATGTGCAATTTTTTACAACAAAAAGTTTCAGTGTATTGTGTTCTTTATATAGCTACAACTGTTCTTATTTTACCTGCCACCGAACTACCTACTACATTTGTTTGCTGGAAAAGGTTATTTACTGCTTCTAGCAGATCCCCAGAGGCTCTGTGGAAATGAGGATACAAGGATCTAGCTGAGTGTACAGATCTTCCCTTCTGTCACTTCCCTAAAGTCTGTCATGTCCTTATGACTGGAATCTAGAAATTAGCGTTAAAAAAACCCCAAAACCTTTAATTCATGGATCCCCTGATAATTCAGCTGGTTGTAAAGCAGTGCAGGACTTGTGCCCAAGGACATGGTTCAATGCAAAGCAAATGCAACTTGAGAGCTCCTTAAAAGCAGTGTGGCTACTCAAAGCAAAGTGCTGATCCAGCCTAAGCTAACTTGGCCAAACCATACACGTCCAGAAACCATCAATGGATTATTAGTTTTACGCTTAATCCTTTGCCCTCCTGCAGCCAGAGTAGGGCATAAACTTTAGTTTGCTTGCTCTGTTTTAGAAATGTAACCATGTGGCTGTATTCGGTTCATGTCACAGTTTCATCAGGGATCCAAGCCAGTGCAGATCTGCTATTAATCACCCGAAAGGGAAAGATGTGCTTTAGACCAGTAGAACCTCCAGCGCTAAACTTGCCATTAGCAGAAGAATATACACTGTTGGTACCAAAGGAAGCTGAGTAACAAATCATTTCCTAATTCCATCAAAGCTGTAATATGTAGAAACCCCAAGCAATGTGCAATGAAAGCTGACAGTTTTTCCACTGCCTAAAGCCCCATTAAATTGGTTCATTGCTACAACAGCTTCAGATTACTTTCCTCCTTGTATTCCTAGTTCCTAGGACCTTTGTTGCTGCTGTTAGGAGTTTGTGCAGATCTTTTCCATGTTCCAGAACAACTCTTGCCAATTATGGAGGCAGAATTCCTGTAATTTTTCTTTTGAAAAAGTAACTAAATACCAGAACACAGTTTGCTAAATTACAACAGAAATACTTAATTTAAACCATGTAAGAAAACCTATCAGATTGTCTGTGTCTATGCTCTTGACAGAAATCTCAGGACTCACAGGCATGAAGAAATTTAAAATAAACCAAATGTTCAGCAGGAACTAACTTGAAATATGCACAGAAGTTCCTCACATATGCCTACACTGGCGAAATTATCCACACTACCTAATAAAACACAGAGCAGGACAGTCAGTAAAGGGAAACATTCCCTGCTACTCCACCATGTGTTCATAATAACAAAGCTTTAATTTAGCATAAACTAAAAGATCAGCTCCCTTTCATCAGTGTTGAAAGACCAGTAGTACTAGTGTCAAAACACTATTTTCTTACTGTTGATATAAAGCTCAATTTTTGCTAGGGCCAAATCACTTCGTTGAAGCAATTTGTCTAGTGGGTACATAGTTCCTATTTTCCTTCCACTCAAAATTACTGATGGACTTGGGTTTAGAAAACATGGAAAATTTTGCTTTTCTTCTATGAGAGATGATCCTTCTCAACTCCCTAACACAAACGAAACTCATTTGGGATACATGCATTATTTTATTCATCAGTATGTTTAGCCTCCATACTGATTCTAGCAATTCACACTGAAAGAATCTCACGGTGCCTGAGAAGTTGTGCAGCCTTAGTTGAAGGTGTCCACCCACAAACACATCCAGAAAATGTGTGCTGTGGAGTGTGACTGCAATGCAAATCTCCCAAATCCCAGACCATCACCTTACCCTGGAGGCTGGACTGAGATTACATTATTAGTAAGTCATTCAGTTGTTCTGTGGCATCCACGTGTTTCAGACATCAGTCACCTCCACCCTTCACTGCAAAATCTTCACATCAAAAAGCTAAGTGATATTGAGAAATCCAGTTTAGGATTTCCTACCAATATTTTCAATGACAGTTTTAACGTCAACAAAGAGAAAAACCTATTATTCCCAACATCCCTTATGCACACCCTTCAGATGGAGGAAGAAAGAACAGTTAAAACTATTTCACTAAAGGACCTAATTAAACTAAAAATACAGCTGGCTTTAAAAATGTAGTAAACTTATAAATACTCATGCCTAAGAACAATAAGTGGGCAATTTTCAACAGACTAAGCCTGCAAGTTAACTAAGCTGTTTAAATGAAATCCCCAGCTATCAACCTACACCAAATACCTAAACATTAGGCAATTCCAAATGTATTAAAAATGTGACCAATGTATTAAAAAAAAATCTTCTACTGCTCTGCAGATTATGTTTTCTGAGGAAGGTACCTTCCGACAAAAATTGAAAGGAACACCTATGAACAATGTTTTTAAAAACAGAAAGCACACTGGTGAATTAGAGAATCACCGCCATCTGACAATTCAAGCCTAAAGGTAGCCTCTGTGATTAAACTTGTGACCAGTGTTAATGTTGTGGAAAATTTTGATTCTAATATCATAAAAGAATAAAGTGCAATTTGTAGAACACAATTTATTCAGGTACTTCATGAAGGACCAACACAGACAGAATTGCTGGAATTACACCTTCACTGAAATGTGTGTATCCACCTGTCAAGAAGATGAACAGCCAACGTGCCTGGTGCTCCCCCCAGCGGAACCTCCTCCTCTGCCTCCAGGATGTCCAGGACTGGGCTTCTTCACAGCTTCACAGCAATATAGCTAGAAGTTGCTTTTTCCCCTTCCTCTAAAAAAATCAGCTTTCAACTTCAGCAAAAAAGTTCTAGCTTGCCCACACAGAAGTAAAGACAAAATCAGTCAGTCAGATAACCCTGCCTCCATTACCACACATTAACACTCTGAATGAGAAGCACCTACTTAGGATTTAATGACCTCTAACACATGTATATCAGTTCTGTACTTAGAGTTGTTTTATACTAACTTCCTGACCATTAACCTGTAGCAAGCACTGAATATTTTCATTCAAAAGAAGTCTGTATTTTCATCATCTAAGTCAGTTCTTGGTCCAATCTTCCTAACCTTCTAGCACAGGCTTTCTCCCAAATGTAATTCTATTTTACTTTTAAATACTTTCTTCCTCTTGCTTCTATCCATTTCCACATCAGATTGTACAGCCTAACAAACTGAATAAATGCTGTGCCATAGCTCCCTGTGTCAGATGCCTACCTTGAAGCCATAAAAGTCTGATGGAAATCTCTGTGACTAGGAAAAAAGCTGTATTTTTCAAAAAAAGAATTGTCCTTTCCCAGTTCACACATCAAGACCTTCCCCACCTTGCATGCAATATGGACACCTTCTCACGTCCAGCTCCTTTCCAAACATGCTTGGGGTCACCGTGTGGACGATTTGAATTGAAAGTAGTTACCTGTTTTAAAGGGGTTACCTGTTTAGCCAAAACTCAGGAACCTTGTTCATGACAGTTCAGCATTCAAAAAATTTGTCTTTAGTTCCGTCTCCACATTGGCTAAAAAAATTTCCTACACTGAGGGTTGATTAAACGAGCTTCTCGCATTTTTCCTTTTTCCGCAAGACTCATGACCTGAAATGAACACCGGCACTCTGGCTATGAGCTTTAAACTCTGCTTAGAGCAAAATGATGACATTCAGTGCAGGGGACAAGTTTATCATTGCTGACATTTTTTATATATCTAATTTATTGTTATGTATCTAATTTATTAATTGCTCTGTGGTGCTGAGCAGGTTGGGAAGTAACCAGTGATTGCTGCCAGGACTCCTGGAAGCAGCAGCTGGCTGCAGACTGGCTTAGATGCCAGAGCCAGCACAAGAACTGCTGCAGTGGGGAGGAAGGCAAAAGTGGGGGCTGCAGCACGTCAGCCTGAACTGGCTTAAAACATGCTGGAATCATATTCTGCAAGTGCAATTCCAGAGGTACAGTAGGGATAAAGTAGGGGCTCAGGATCCTCTCTCTGACACCATTCCACAATGTTCATTTAGTACGGAAGTTGTAGAGTGACCCAACATTACGAGCATTAACCACCATGTACCAAGACAGGGCAGGCTGCACTTGGGTTCTGAAACATTAGCACAACAATGTCCACTTCACTAGTTAGAGATGAGTGTTTGGAGAGTTTCAAAACAAAAGCAGTTGAGGATAGGAATCTGCTTTGTGTAATGCAGAACTGGAGACAGCTGAAGCAACACTTGGTACAGAGAATATATATACGTAATTTGTAAATAAAAAGCATTAAAACACCCTGGGAATACCAACTTTAGTTCCAAAAGCACAGCAATTCAAAGGAATAGAGAAAGCATCATGCATAAAAATACACAGAAATCAATGTCTGATATGAGTTCATTTTACTCCACAAAGGTATACTACACCACAGAAAAATGTGAAAATAATAATCATTTCAGAGGAAAGACAAGTCAATAAACATCTGAGTGAAACAAGTCTCACCTAGTAAAATTTGCTTATTGAAAATCCAGATCCAGCCCAACTACTGCCTCCTGTACCAATAATAATTTAATATTCAAAGCAAATGTTCTCTGTGGAGATAGCTGTAGTGTAAGGAGCAGAGGCTGTTTGGGTTAGCCTCAGGCACAAGGCTTTGTACCCCTCCTCTAAGGGAGCTGCCACTGCTCAGGACAAACTAAGGAATTTGTGACCCCCACAGAATTCTGCTGTTGAGCTTGGACCACTGGTACCATTAGACTAAGATATGCTGCAACTCCATTGTAAGAAAAATCATTTTCTCCCACAGCCCAGGTTCAAGGCAGCTGTTGGAAAGTGGCAGCTCACTGCCTGCAGTATGATACAGCAGCTCAGACCTGGGGCAAATCAAAAGCACACGGACAGCACCAACACTGGGTGCTAAATCCTCCTTTCCATAGCTCAGGTAGCTGCATCAGTTGCACCGCACTCAGGAATTACATACTGCTACAACACTCACATGGAACGGCTGTGCTCTTAGGCAGAAAAGGCTCACACTGTGTGTAGTTTCTATTTGAGGCTATAAGCATGATTTATCAGTGGAGAGAATAAGCTTAATGTGTACTGCTGCAAAATTCATCAGGTTAAATACAAATTAAGTATAATCTCTTCCAACATGTCCTAATATTATATATTCATACATAACTCTACTTCCTTCATATTCTCAGTCAATATAATTTAGTGAACACCATTAACCACACATTGGCTTACATTTGCAATCTAGGAAAAATAATTTTCTTTCTGATAGCAAATCTCAATAAAGCTTTTTCTCTGCTGCAAATGCCTAATTTTAAAGTAGTGCACTGCTATAAAAATTAACTTAAGACAGGCTGTCTGCTCAGTGCACTTAATAGACTCAGAGCTGAAATGATAAACACTTTTACTAGTAGTGAGTGTGCTGGGACTGATTACTGATGTAACAAAACAAAAGAAGGAGTAGTAAATATATCATTTTGTTCTAAACCCATTTTACTGCAGATATCTAAGACAAGATCAATATTCAGTTTTACACACAAAATAATAAACATGACTTGATAAAAGTGACTGCACAGGTAAGGGGCAGAACAGGGTACAGAAGCAGTCTCCCAAGTGTCTGACAAGTAACCGAAGCACCAGGTCTCAGCAATTTCCATTCAGTGCTTAAAGGTTTATACATCTGAACTTCAGAAACCCCACAAACACACCTTATCCTCTAACCAGAGTGTAGGTAAGTGCTCCCAAGAGACAGCTTACAAAACTAACTCAAATGGCAAGTTTCCTTTCTTGCTTAAATCTTCCTTAATGAAACTAAAAAAAAACAGTGCTGGAAAACAACAATAGTAGTAGTAATAATAATAACAACAATAATAATGATAATAATTACAAAAGGATCAAGCTCTGGCCTGGCTCTGCGTGCCTTGCACCCGAGTGTGCTACCTTACTTCCCTGGAGAAGGTTGCCGGGTGCCAGCTCTGACAGCAGTGCCTGCCAAGCGTCTCTGGCATTTTGGGCCGGGCAGGGGAGGTAACCAGCCAGTCATGCTCCAGCAACTCCCAGCTGTGGTGCAGCCCCTGGGGAGAGCAGTAAGTCTGTGGGGGGCAGACTGGCACAGTGGCTCAGGCAGGGAAAGCCATAAAGAGCTCTATGACAGCTTGTTCCCTTCTCCCCATCACACAAAGCAAATGCCACAACAGAAGACAATCCTGCAAAGGGAGAAACGCTGGACTTTTTTTTTGGTAGGAGTTGGTTTTCCAAAGGGGTACTCAGATATTTTTCAATAGCCCACTGATAATTTGTGCACACAAAGATCCAGCTTTTCAGAGTTATGCTTCATCTCACTCCTGTTCCCCCTTCATCACAAGCAGCAGCAGCATTCACAGGGCAGGACTCCATAAGAACTGGAAGCTAATTACCAGATGTCTCGGAAATCTTTCCAATCTGCACAACTTCATCCAGTTTCCAATGCTTAGCATTAGCTCTTTTGGAACCTCTTCATCCTTATTTTTGCATAACAAATTTTCAACAAGGCAGGAGTTCTTTGTTCTCTCCTAATAAAACAACCTCAAATGTTAACACTCCAGCATGAAACTAATGAACTAAATGCACTTTTCTGGAGATCTGAGCAGATGTACGGGCACTTCCAGATTTATGTGAAAACATATTTATTCTGGAAGAAGTCCTTTAGGCTGTGTTTTTAAAATAACTTCAGAGCTACAGAAATGAATACAAACAACAGTTGTAAATTATCTATGTGTTTGGCCAAGCATATTGCCACTCAAGTGCTGCACTTATTGAGGATAATCTAAAATAAAATCTTATAGGGGGATGAAAAGAGAAGTGGACCAAGTCAGACATTTACTTAGATGCAACATCTTTGTCCACAACATTTTACTCCATATAAATGCTAGTGGCAATGCAGAGATACACTCTGCAGAGCATTGAGTGTTCGAGTCTACAATTTACAAGGACAGAAGTGATTTTCAAATGTCTCCTCTTGGGGGATATAGTGAAAAAGATGAAGAGTTGGTTGAGTATTTCTGCTCCTGCAGTACTGCTGACACAGGAGACTGTCAGTCTGATACAACCTGTTTCAGTGGGATACTTACCAAGTACCTGTATGGATTTAGTATGAAGTGAGAATATAGACCCCAATATAGACCCCATTCACGTGAATTCTCCAGCTGGCAGAGTCGGGAGGGGTTTGAAACACCACAGAAGGCAGCTGGTAGCATCTCAGTATGTGCAGCTGATTGCAAAGCAAATGCCTGATGATGCTCTGACTGTGCTGTGGAAGGGAAGATGACCCTGAACTACCTGGGAAATGTATCCTATGCCCAGGGCCAAGAGGAATGGGTGACATACAGATTTTTGGTAGCTGTGCAGTGGAACTGTCCTGTTTAACATCAGCATTGCTTTACTTAAACCTCTTTGGACAAAAGAATTTTCACCTTGGGCAAACCACCAAGACTGCTGGATGCCACCTGCCCTGGAAAGACTGTCATGACTAAAACTGGAAGCAATGCCTTCACTTTTACTTTGTACCAATACTACCCTGTGGATGTTGTCAATTACACGCTATAAAAATAAGTAACCTTTATCAGCAGTCAGTTTTAAATGTATTTAGATGCATACATTGTAGGTAATAAGCCTAAAATACTCTGTACTCTTTGACAGTTGAAGGTCATCTGTTACAAGTATCATCTTACCTCCCTTCTCCAAAATACTAACTTAAGTACCTAAAATATGTAGATGATATTCAAAAGCATTCAGGAACATCAATTTTATAAGAACTGACACTACAGAAGGAATATGTCCCAAACCAAACGACACCTAAATCACAATCTTCATTTGAGCTGCTTTTTCAAGCAAATATTAGTATTCACTACAAAATCTCTGTGGCTAAAAAGAAAAGTGGCAAACATAGAATTAGTGTTCACATGTGGATGACTATCCAGAAAGGTTGTGGCGACATGAAGCTTCCCTTTTAGCAGGCACAGAATGACATGGTCCCTCTGTTGCTGGTATGGCCACAGCTCCCAAGCAGCAAAACTTGGAAATTACTGGCCCCTTCTACTACAGATTACATCCCCTGTGCCTTTGGAAGGAAGGCAGCAAGAAGCCTCATTCATTCAGTGCTCCTGAACTGCGTGGCTCTTATGAACTTGGGGCCCACATGGGCTTCCCACATGGAAGTCGAAAGTGTAATGCTGAGGCAGCAACACCGGGTTTTTTTCAATCAGACTAAAAGTAAAAAAACTGTTTAGAATATATTCTATGAAGAGAAGTGTAAAATGTGGTACCATTCTCCTGCTAACAGTCCAAGCTGAACTGATCTATCAGTCATTTCTGACTTTTTCCATAAGCTTTCCTTGTTACTCTTGGCAGCACTAGGGAGCCCACCGTAAGTTTTTGTGTATTAAAGAAAAGATTTACATCATTTTCCTCCAGGGCACTTGGCTCCTCATGCTGTCCTGAATGCCTTGAACACTTACGACTCTTCTTTTCTCTAAATGTTAACAAGTTTCAGCGATTTTATGTGTGACTTTTTGAAAAGATAGATCATCTAACGTGCTCCGAAGCAGTCAATCTGTAACACTTTCAACTTGCCTCCCAAACACTTCAGAGCTGGCACTTCCCTTTCAAGATCTGCCCTGGAGAGACCTCCAGCACCCGGCATGACCTCATTAACCATTGACTCACTGGAGCCATGGAAGATGCAGCAATCCATGCCTTACACAAGGCACTAAACCACTCAAGGTATTAAGACAGCGATTAGCAATATGAAGTGGAACATATCATGATGATATATTTTTGATGATGCTTCTTCGCTTTCTTCTTTCTGTTTTGAAAGCTGTATATATACTCTGCAGATTGGCATTTCTGTGCTTCTCGGATCAACTAAGTGGTTATGCCAAGCCTTCCTACGAACAAGAATTACATTAGTCACTTAAAAATCAACTGCCTACACAGTCATAAACTAATCCACTTGGCTTAATTATATTGAAGCTACAAATCCTGACCAGACCTGCAGTGTGATGTGGGAAGACCTTTGTGGAGCACTGAAAAGGGTGAACCTGCCAGGCTCTGGAGAGACAGTGCCGTTGGGACGCCTCTTGGAAACCCTTCCCAGGCAGCAGGTATCGAGCAGCAAGGACCCACCTTGCAAATATCCCAGCCCCGAATATCTCCAGTGCTCTGAAGGTCAAGCTCCACCCTCAAACCCATATAAAAGCCAGGAGGCAATTTTGCTGGCACTTCCAATAAAGTGCTGCCTAACAAACAGGCACAGGCTGGATTTTAGCTTCTGAATGGTCTCTGGGCTCAGCTCCAAGCAGCAGATCAGAGAGTCAAGAAACAAGGTGAAATAGGAACAGCTAAGGGTTGTATCCAAACAACATGGTACATTTGGTATGCCAAGCACAAATAAACTAAACATAGCTGTCTATTTGGCATCAGAAAGCAGCCAACAGAAAAATAAATCCCAGCTTTCAAACACTGACTTCCCTCCAGCTTTATCTACTTGTTGTTTGATTAATTTTGACAAGTTTGGTCCACAAATCTAATGCACCACTTCTGCACACTGTATGTTTCCAGCCTCCTTATAGTTCAAATTTTCAAGCTCTTTACACCTTCCCACTCCATTCACAGCCTTCTCAACCTCCCTTAGAAATGGAAGAAAAGTATGTCTTCACTACAAACTCAGCCAGCAGAGAACGACTGTAGTTCTCCCAATGCATACGTTTGCTCTACCTCTCTTCTTCCATCTGGCTCAGCTGAATGCCACCCATCCCTTCTCAAAGAGATCTTCCTCCCCTTCCATGAATATGCCCCTAGTAATCTTTCTGTTATTCTTCTTACAATGAAGGCAATCCTCATCCCATGAAGACAAAATTCCTTTTCCTAGACAATCCCTCAGATTCAAGGGAAAAATATTAATTATAAATGACATAGGTATATGCTTCCTATGTGTTGAAAATATATATGACACACAGCAATACTGAACTGTCATTCACCATCACTGATTCCAACTTGCTTGAATTACTCACCTTAGACTCATATTCAAACTGGAGGAGTTTCGTTTACAAAACTTTACTTCTGAGCATGCCATATAACTAACAACAACTACTGAAAACTAGAGGGTTTTTTCTTCCTGAATTTCCAGTCAAATGACCCTCTTTTTATGTGGTTGTGTGAATCAACAGACACAGCTGATTGAAGACAACCAAAAAAACTGCAGCTGAAATGCAAAGAGTAAACTTATTTTGTTACCTTGCTGGCTAGAGCATCCCAAAACCACATTGGGCTGCAGACACCCAAAATGAGGGCGCAGGCAGCGTCAGGCTCAGCCCAGTCCCAGGCAGGGCATCGGGGCTGCTGTTTGCACTCATTATCAAAGGGCCACGCACGCGTGGTTTAACACCACGCTGTGATTTTCCTCTGTGCTTTTTATGATCTCTGCTTTGATGTCTCTCCCAAGACAGGGAGCACAAGCATGTCTGGCAGAGGGCCTCCAAGTTTCTGTAAACACCTCTGTTATCTCTACACGCAATTCTACTTCTCAAACAGACAAAGGGTAAACAGCAGTAGGCATAATATATGGTTTCCCACACTGTTATTCTCCAGGCCTTGGCATTCCCAGCTGCAAGGCCACTTGATGGAATCTACCATCCTCCTTGCCATTCTTCCACTTTCAACCCTTCCCTCCCCACATTGGCAAAATTCTTCCTAGTTGGTTTATGTCTGTTGCATAATAATAGGAAAATAATCATGTTTTTACTATAAATTAAGTCTAAAGAGGATGACACACTGCCTCTAGCTGTTTGCATCTTAATCTCAAAACCATATCAACACAAATCTGCTGTATTACCTGAAATACTTTGATCTGCTAACAGCACTTATATTCCTCCTGTCAATGTTTATTTCTCCTTAAAAATCTTTCTTTTTAATCTAGAAATATTTCAATAGTAAGGAATAGAAAAGTAAAAGGAAAATGACAAGGAAATATTAGAGGAGATGATTAAATATTCATAAACTAGGTAATACTAAATTCAAAGTTACACATGACAACTTTAATTCTAAACTCTCCTATAAGTTCCTGACATTCCCTTTAACTACCTGACTATACACTCTGTCTTAAAAAATTTTGCACAACTTCAGAGACACCACGTTTTAGTTAGACAAATATTTTGTATCTATAACCGATACAGCAAACTGTCTATACTCAGCTTCCTGCCAGTCAAAGTACTAAAATACCAGAGAACATCTATGGCTCATATGCTGAGATGAGTTCACCACTAACATCCCTTGAGAGAATTACAAGGATGACAGTTCCACTGCTAAAAGGAGTTACATGTTATACAACCATTAACTTTGATAAGGAAGGAAAAGTCTTAGAAAATAGTGGGGCTTTCTTTCTAGGAAAGACATCAAACTAATGCCAGTGTCGTAACAGGCAAATTGGGCAAATATACAAGAAATAAAATATCACAGGATGTATTAAGTGCACATGAAAATAGGCAAAACGAGCATCCTCAATTTGAGAAACAAACAGAAATTTAAAGCAATTGTACAGTACAGGGCAGTTGTACGTACAATTTTAGAGATACTGCAATTAATCTGTTCACCATGAAAATACATATGCATATTCACATTTGCAATTGTTTTATACTTGGGTATTTGTAAAGTTATCCAAGCAGCAGCAGCAGCTGTGTGCCTTCTGAGCTTAGTACTCCAAATCCTTATTTTTTGTAAGAAATCCTAGAAATGATAAGGCATAAAAAATCCTCTGATTTCTCCACAGTCAGTTCTCAGCCAAATACGCCGAGAGTTTCCCTGCTTGCTCTCAGTGCCCTGGCCATGACATCTTGTACACTTGCCACACACAGGCTGTTTCCCTGCCTCCTGCTTTCTTTCAGCTACAAGACATTGAGGTTACTTTTCTGCAACTTGTATCTAAACCAGAGCTTAAGATGATACTCAGATGTTAATACTCAAATACTCATAAAAAAAGACAAAGGATTGAATAATTTATTCTGCAGGCCCTCATGTGTAAGAATGGCTTTCATCTGTAAAGATATTATCTCACCCACCCTCCATCTCAATAAGTAAAACTGTAAACAGTTCTTTTTTTTTAAACACATAACCAACATTTTATTTCTTTTCATTTAATTTTCTCAAATACTTTAGTCTTACTTTAGCTGAAGACTTAGATTCAAAATATAGCTGCATTACTGAAGGAGACAAAAAAATGATGCCACCAGCAGCACATCTGAACTAAAGCAGCTCTCCCTGAAGGACAAATAAAGTTCTTCACCAGCCTGAGGCTGTATATCCCAGTCTTGCAGCACAGACAAACCCACAGAAGACACATTAGAAAAAGCACACACAACACAGTCAAAACCTACAGAAACATTCTCAGGGATTTCTGCACAGCTACTGAATCACGACCAGATCCTTCAAGAATCATCAGGCTTCAGCAGCAGAGACAAGCAACCAGAGTAATGAGGGAAGAGCAGCAGGAAAACTCCACCAGTGTGTGATGCATACAAATAATATGGAAAAATATTAAAGCTGCTTTTCCCAAAACTCACCTCAGTGCCACACTCTGCTCTGGGAGTATATGACACACCAGTGCTGAGGGAGGCAGGAGTACGCCTTGTTCACGGTGACTCCATGAATGAAACCTGGAAACAAGCCAGCTGAGTGCGGCACCAATCCGTTTCTCTGCCTGGCATAAGACAGGTAATGCTGAGAAGTTGAAGCTATCTATGTGGCATTTACTGGCCCCTGGGCAGTGCCCTACTGTGTAACTGAGAGGCATTTTCCAGGTCAAATGCCACCTCCAGACTTCAACAGGTTCCACAGGTGCTGTAACACAAAACAAACCAGAAAGACCCAATGCCCAAAAACTAAACCTTCAAACTCTATATGTGGTTGTTTCTTTTAATCACAGAAATGCCAAAAATAAACTCTGCTGAGGTAGAGACTAATTTGGTTATTTGATGAAGTAAACTGGACGCTATCAGCTGACACACTGCATTCCAAGGAACTGGAATCAAACGAAAGTACTCACATGGGATTTTAAGGAAAGAAAAGTCTGACTGGAAACAGGTCAGTACTGTTCCCTCAGCATTTGAGAGCCCACCTCTGTATGTTCTGCACCAAAAGGATGGACAAGATGCCCTACCCTAGATCTGTTACTGGTCTTAGATGGGAATACCTATTGAAGAAGAGGTTACAGAAGTCATTGTCCTGGCAGAGGTACCACTCACACAGGAGCTAGTGACACCAAGTCTGAAATTTGACTACAAGGCAACATTCAACTTCGTTTCTGTATGCTCACACAACGTTAACTTTTGAAGCCTAATTATGATCATTGCGATTTCAATAAACTTACTCCACTGTTGAGTAACAAACAGAAACGTGTTATCAGGCAGGAATTGTTCAGAGCTGCCAAGGAGACACTTGGCATGTCCCACTCCTCCGTTCCTTTCAGTGGGGCTGTTCCAGGACAAACATGCTTTCAGAAGAATTTAAATAGTCTGGAGCAGCTGGATGCAATCTTGATTCTTACTTAGAAGAGCAGCATACAAAGGCATGTCCAAAAATGAAACAAAAGCTGTGCGCTCAGGTCCAGACTTGGAGGGAGAATTCACATGAGTGCTGAAGAGCTGTTAGCAGAGGGTCCGTGGGAACTTGTGGAGAGGAGTGGAGCGGAGAGGACCCTTTTCCCAGTGCTTACGGGAAGTCAGACAGGCTCAGTTTTATTATCTGGGAAACGTAACAAATGCCAGCAGCAAGAGGTCAATTAAATAGAGCCTTGAAATGATAAACGAGATCAGCAAAATACACAGTATTACCTTCTGTTCCCAGAGAGGTAAGAGTTTATGTTGGCTGGAATAATTTTAGAAACATTCCATGCAGAACATCACTACAGGAGGACATCCTATTGTCCCGTTTCCTGAAGATTTACCAGAGACCTCGACTAGCCTCAGGGAATGGTGGGGATCTAGGTAGAAGAGCTGATTTCTCAGCTCAAAGCTGGACGAGTCACTGCCTGTGTCAGTGTGATGAGCAAGTTTAGCTCTTGAGCTATTAACGGCTTTTAGTGGCAAATCCAAGAAACATGCAATAGGGCAGGAGAGAGGGAGGCAATATAGGCCAATGAAGATCCAAAACTGAGGACGTTTTCCTATTTAAAGGCTTTCTGGGTAGATGCTCCTCCCAAATTTAAAGGAGGAGGTTGAAAAGATTTCAGCAGTGCTATTTTAATCTGTAGCTTTTCACAGGACACATGCAGTGTATCTAATGGTTGGTATATTTAACTGGCACGGAAATATTTTGCTGGCATTGGCTATGCAGAGCATTATTAAAATAAGCAAGTGTATTCAGTCCCTTTGCCCAAATTCTGTTCTCAGTCTTGTCTGAGGCTTGACTAGTATCACTGATGTCAATGGAGTTGCTTTAAACCAATACACTTTAGACACTAAGAAATGCTAGTAAGAATTAATATACTTAATTCAAAATTCATAAAAAAGATGGCAATTAGTGCTTTTATCTAAAGCATAAAGTATATTCTAATGTATAGCTAATGAATTAACAATAATTAACATCTAACAACTAACAATTTTTAACATTAATAATGTATAACTAACAAATTAGTCAATGAATTAATTAAAATGTAAAAAGAGACAATAAAACTGAAAATGAAACAGACCTCCAGTGCTTTAGATAAAAACCTATTTATAATTTTTTCAGATTTAATATTTGTTTTACAGAAAAATCTGTCAGAACCTCTACAATATCTCCAAATAAGATAAAAAGTCTCATAATATAAGATACAAGTCCTTGGCATAAGAAACAAAATCTCTTTAGGTTAATTCACTGTTGTTCTGAGCAAGGGCGAACTCCGCAATCTTATTATTTGCTTTCTTGGTAAACATATTAGATCCATATTCAGCTTTGGTGTTACATATGCATGCAACAATCGCTGGCATATTGCTCTGCCAGTGCTCAAAAACATTTCTCTACCAGTTAAACAATCCTTCCCAAAATAAACACATCTCTTCCGTTATCACAAGCTATAAAGCAGTTCAAGAGCCCTGAAATGATCTTTTCATTAGTTTGAGATGCTTAAGCATCTCAGTACTGAAACATCCCTTATAAGCCTTATGAGACAGGAAGCGAATAAATTCTGCTCTCCCTTTCCCTTAATGAGAATGCCTAATAAAAATGTAAACTAATTCTCTTGACTGCCACTATCCTGTCTACTGAATGAAATCTTCCTTTTCCTTATCATGTATTTCTATAACTCTAAAGCTACAATATGTTTATGGCTGTTTGAGATTACTCAGCCAATGCCACAAGCTGGCACTAGTTTCTTAACTTCCCTCATGTTTTTTTTTCCTTGGCCCAGGCCAGACAAGATTACCCACCCTGTTAGCAAATCCATCCTCTTCAAGTCGATACTGTAATAACCTCACCAAAGTCCATCTTCCATCAACAAAGCAATCAGAAAGCCCTTAGCTTGCAATATTTCCTTGTTGAAGGTATACGCCAAGTAAATTTGAATTATCTACTTGATTATAAACATTTATGGGCTTTTAAGCTCAAATGAATATTAAATACACCTAAACTGTGCTTTCCTTCCTCTCTCTGTAAATGTCTCCTCGTCCTCCTAATGCAAACAAATACAGACAGTGCCCCCTGTTCTACCTACACAGAGGTCCTTGCTCAGCCCTTTTCCTGCATCTCCAGGGTCTCTGCAAGCTTTTCAAGCATATCCAGAGCTCAGCCAAGCAACAATCTGCCTGTCCAGCAACAAAAAAAAAAGAGTGGAGAATATGGATATTTCAGCTCATTTTTATGACAGACCTGGAAGCCAACCAAGAATTCCAGCAGGACCTCTGGACAATCTGAAAAGCTATAAAGGAAAAAATATTCCTACAGCCTCCAGCTAAAAGCCAGGGCTTGTAAGAGAGATTCCAGAAGCCCTGGGATGATGCAGAAAAGCAAGTTGTCTGGAGAATGGGTCAGGAAAGAGCTGAAACATGGGCTATTCTCAGATGTGGCCAGTAACTGCAGCTAACTGCAGAGACGAGCCAGGCCACCCGCACCAGTCTTTTACCACTCTCTGGTCAAAAGCAGGATCACAGGATGTGTTTCAAGGCAGAGGTACCACAGTGGAAGCTGCCAGAAAGAACATGAAGAAGATGAGACTGTTAGAGAGGTGGGCTGCCTTCCACCACACAGTGCTGGAAGAAAAAACAGGTTCATTTGGTCCTGATCAGCCATTTAAATTGCTGTCAAGCCTTCTGCTAGGGAAGCATTTCTCCAAGCTTGCTCCTGAAAAGTACTGATCTTGCCAGGGGCCAAACAAGGAGAAGGCCACCAATCTACTCTCCTTCTGCAGTAGACTGCTGCTCCTGCAGCATGGTCAGCACATGAAAAGAAGCGCTTGGGCCTCAGCTACCCACAGACACAGAGGACACAGCTGGACAAACTGGTATTTCAGGTGTGCTTCTCCACACTCTTGTTGGGTGCTCTCCCTCCTACTGCCTCACATTTGCCAAATCACAGGTTCAGAATGGACTGGCAGGCACCCAAGCTTGTTCCTGGCTCTCACAGGTAAACACTCACTGCCAAAAGTACTTTCCCTGGAAACAATGATCCTCCCCCTCCTTGTCTCACATCTAACAGGGCGAGTGTCTCCCTGGCCACAGAGCAGGCTTCCCAGGCACAGAAGGTGCTTGGGAGAGAGCTCCTGTGAACATCACGGGAAAGCGGGAACTGAACACCACTACTGCTTTGTGGGTTTGCACAACAGGAATTAGACCACTTAGGAGACAGCCTCCGGCTTATTTGTTTACTGTAAGGGCCCTAATGCATAATTAGGCAGAGGGGCCTGCCCTTCAAAGTCCCTCTTCTTTCAGCCTGTGCTCTAACCTTTAGATGAAACACAGAAGAAGGGAAACGAGCATGTTTTGCCCATGTAATATAAGCAGGTCTGGTGGCATGCTGATACTTCCCTGTCTCCAGGGAGAGGATAGCAGCTGTCTTGCTGCTTCAACCTCCTGCTCCTGAGTTGATTCACACAGTGTCTGAAAAACATAAATCTACAACGCAGTGGGTCCGAGCTGGGAGACAGGCAGAGTATCTCATGCAAGTGCCATTACATCGTTCTACACACAAAATGTCCTGCACCAACCTCTCTGTCCCTGCACAACTCGAGTGTTTCCTCCTGACTAGCTCCAGTTGAACCTTCTGTTTTAGGTAGCACTTTTTTTTCATGGAAAAAAAAAAAGAAAAAAAAAGAATTTTACTTGAGTATTGATGTTTTCCTGGAGCACTGGAAGATACAAGGCAAGGGAAGAGCTTCTTCTGAGAAACATTTTGCCAGTCTTCCTGCTCCAGGATGCTCTTGTTGTCTTCTCCACACAGTGGAGGGTGTGGAGGGGGTCCCTCTCAGGGGCACTGGCCATCTTGCCTTTGCTGTGTTAGACTCTGCTGTATTCAAACAGCTCCTCGCAGGATCCAGCGACAGTTCAGTACTGAAGGGCAGCCTTCAAGATGAAGTCAGTGTTCCCCTACAGTATTTATCCCTCTGTGGAGCTCTGCCTTTTGGCACTCTCTGTCAGACCTGGCAGCTCACCTGTGCCTCACGCTCCTTCGCCTTCCTCCCAGCCAGGGGAGCATCCCAGGCAGGGGAGCTCAGTGCAGCACTGCCTCAGTCCTGCCCTGTGTTTCCTAATGCTGGCAGTCACACCCTCCAGTCCATGCAGAGAGCAGCTCCCAGAGGAGGCAGGAGATGCTGATGGACCCTCTGATAGATGCCCACTGCCTGCAAGTCTGGTCTATACTTTTCAAATATTTACATGACTCCATGTAAGAGCTCGCTGACACCACAGTGACCCTCAACACAGCCCTGCCTGCACAAGGGCTGAGGCCTTTCTCAGCTCCCAGCTTCTGGCACTCAACATGACTTTCTTCCACGTTCACGGAACACACCCAACAAAAGTCACCCAAACTGTTTTGATCTGAGAAAACACGAATGGGATGAAATCACCCACAGTCATAAGGGTTTCAGGTGCTGAGGACAAGCTAAAATGTTTTTTTTTTATTATTGCAACTGATTTAAAGCAAACAGAGAAATTCACGTGTCTGGCACTGGGGTAAGACATCAGACCTACTTTATATGATTTCCTGAAATGCTGACTTTACACTGGGAAGCTTAGCTCTGTGCAGAGGAAGACAGCTTTTGCAGTGATGGGAGCCACATGTAACACAGATCCCCAAGTCTGCTTCTCACAACCAGTAAAAACTACATTTGCTTCCATTTGGCATTTTTCCCACCTTCCTGGAAATGCCATGGTTAAATAGTTGGGTTTTCTTCCAAAAAGTTGTGATTTAAAATAAACACACACAGTTTCTTTAAGATATGAGGACTTAATCCTGATTTCAGCAATCACACAACTGCTCGCGGAACAGCACTCAGCACCCAGGCCCAGCAGACAGACACACAGAACAGTGGCAGCTGGGCAGCCACCTCCAGACACTGCCCATTCCTGCCTGGTACCTGAAAGGGACTGAGGACCTTCTGGGGTGAGACACACTAATTCTCATCTCTTCCCATCACCACAGATATACAGACATTGCCTATTCAAACACAGGAGCTGCCAAGGAACGGAGTGGATGAGGAAGATCTGCAGCAGCAGGAGTTATAACCTGCTCCTGTGATGGAAGAGGACAGCTCAGAAAGACACTGACTCCCGCTCTGACTTTTTATTCTACCACCCACCCAGATTACAGCCCAGAGCACTCACAGTGTACTGTGAATTTGAACCCCCTTTGGGTCATTTCCCATTTATGTGCACCGGTAATGAATTCAACAGCTGCGAATCAGGGAGGGGAAAAGGGGGTCTGAGAGCTGACTGCTTCATCTGGCCTACACCTGCATTTCTGGCAGACGTGCAAAGTGCATCCAGATCATGCTCTCTTTACTGTAGATAGGGACCACAGGAATTGCCTGCATCGTGTGGAAAATGTACTTAAGTGACTTCTACCACGGACAAAATTCCTCCATAAGACACTGGAAGGGGTATGTGCTCCCTCCCTATGCAGAGTAGCAGCCTGAGCTCTGTTTCCTGATTGTGTCTGACCTGGAGAACACAAAGACAAGCTATCCAGATCTCTTTTTCAACCAAGCAGGAGAACCATTAGCTATTGCGGATAAATTCTTCAGTGCAAAAACTGTCCTTCTGGACATGTCTTTGTTAGGATTAGCACAACAAGGCCCTTGAGAAGTACCTCAAGTAAAAAACCAAAAGGAAGTATTTCTAGTGTTGAGGAAGCCTATACAAACAGACAGTGCAAATGAACAAGAGCCCATGATGCCTTTCAACCCTCTTACTTACTGGGTAGTGCTAGGGTTTGCCCACCCTTCTCCCACAGGTGAGCCCAGAGACACTCCTGCCCTGAGCATTACACCCTTCAGCACTTACTGATGACAAAAGAAGGCGCAGTTTACACTTACTTTTACAGCTCCATTAAAAGGTGACCTGCAAATAAAAAAAAAAATCAAGCACATTTAGTATTATGTGCTGAATGCCCCCAAATAAACAGGATTAAATGAGCATTCAGCTCTCATGTAAAATTTCGGTAAAAAGACTGGCACTGAATGTGTACTTTGATTTTATGCTCATGAAACAGAGTCATTCCAAACAGTAATGTTCTGAGCAGTTCTTCACAACTACTGGCTTCACGTTTCTGCCTCTCCCTGCTTGCAGACAGCACGCTGGGATGGAGGTGTGGCAGAAATACAATTCCTCTGAACGGCGTATTTCTGAAACTGCTACAAGATAGCTGGCAAAGCAAGCGGACAGCAGGCAGGCCCCAGTTCCCCTGCTTTCTCTCTCCTGACCCTGCTCAGGCACCAAAGCCTATGCTTTCCAAATGCACTGACCTGACAGTGGGCTACGCCCTGTGTGGAGGCTCTGGGGGATCAGAACTACTTGAAGATGAGGTTTAGAGACCTGGTACAAATATTAGCAGTGCATTGCACAGCTACAGGAAGAGCTTTTTCCTGTCAAATAATGAACATGATAGCTATTTGCACTTGCAGTCACCATGCTGGTTTCCCCTCTTCTTTCTGTATTTGGCCCTGCTAAACTGACTCCCCTCCCTCGGACCCAGCTCAGGAAAGTGTTTCTGCATGTGCTTAAAACCCAGTGACTTCAACGGGAGACAAGCACGTGCTTCAGTACTTTACCGGCTGAGGTGTTCAAACGAATGTATACCTTTCCCACCAGTGCTCTTCTGTACCAGATTTTGTACCTTTATTATCAATTACCTGGTATAAAGTGATGAAAAATTAGCCCATAAGTGATTTGATCACTTTATAGCTAGTCACATTATTCTGATTTGAAAACATATGGACATGTAAAAGAAGATTAAAGGTTTTCCTGTCCTGGTGTTCTTACACCGCTTCCCCAGCACATGTGAGGAGGCTGTTAAGCATTGTGCTGCAGTTCTCAAACAACCTTGCTCTCTCTCCAGATCTTATTTGCCATTTCTCTGAAGTGAGGCTTTGCAAACAACTACCTTAACTTACAGAAATACACTGCAGAGGTTTCCAGAAAGTTGTTCAAATAAGGTCTAGCACCTAATTTTAAGTCTCTTTTATAAACAGAAGTGACCAACTTGCATCAAAATACATGCTTACATGCTGGTACATGCTTACTGTTTGTTGGTTTCTTTGCCATGGCTTTTTTATTCCTCATTCTTTTGTGAAATGTGATACTGCTTTATAGGTGTCCAAACTGTTAATGTAAATCCTCAACATTATCCTACAACTAAGATTCCATCATAAAGTCTTTAAAAATACTGTTTGGTAAATACAAGTGTTAGAACAAGTAGAGGTGTGCACATACTCTACATCTAAATTCATAATTACAAGCAAACTGATTGACATTATCTAGAAATATTATTTAAACTACGAAATTAAACAAATTAGTTATACCAATTCCTGCCAACAACAACTCTTTAATTTTTAGTAGACTGATAAAGACATCTGCAATGGGTTAAGAAGGAATTTTAAAAAAACTATCATGTCAAGCAGGAGATCTTTTAAATTAAAAGTGCTCGTGAACTAAGAAAAGGGAGTAGGTTATGCCAAATTCTCACTTACAGTTTAAATACGTAGATGATGGCGCTGAACTGAAAGCACTGAACCAAAGCTGCTTGGTTCATCATTTCTCCTTATCATCCTCCCTAAATAAACCCACCTACCTGATATCTTTTTGCTTTCAGCTAAATACACTACTGATACGACAGCCAGGTTTTCTCTAGCCTTGCCTGGGAAAAAGCACACCAGACAACAGTGGGCAAGCAGGTCATGCCCCACGTGGAGGCACAGTGGTGTCACAGCAGTGCTGCTGCCAGAGCATGACTGACCACTGAAAAAACAGAGGAAACCAGCCAGGGGAAAAAAAAAAAGGGCATGGTGTCTAAACCACAAGATAAACAACAGAATAAAACCCCCAAACACCTTTGTTTTATTTCATGTTTTCTGTAATAACAGCGGACATCATTATGGCATTTGGAAAAACCTGCCATACCAAGAGCTTTTGATAAAGTAATACCGGCAGTTTTTTGTTGCCTGTCTGCTCTAGCATCCTCCAAGCAGTCCTTCTGCTAATATTTCAGCATACCGTTAGAAGAGGCTAACTGTGTACAGAGAGAACTGTGCATGAAACAGCAGCACAGGCTCTGGCTGAGCCTCGGTCCCTCAGCACACAACTTCAAGGAGTGTTCAAGCAAGCCAAGGAAGAGCAGAAGGACAGCAGAAACTACAGCACACTCACTATTTGCTGAAGAGCTGCAACAGGTGGAAGTAACACTTAAATGCAACACCCTCTCTTGAACAATTAGAAGCATGATTGAAAAGGAAAAAAATACGTAAACCATACACACTGAAAGATTTAAATGTTTTTAATTACTCTATAGATTTACATTAATTCCATCTCTTTTCAGACTCTCAGCTGTTAGACTACTAGGCAACGCCATCTAGTGATGCTAGCCAAAAAAAAAATCATGCTCCATTCTTTGCTGAAAAGGTTCACTCTTGCAAAATTTGTTTTTGTGGAATGACAGTATCACAAGGTGCAAATATTTCAGTACCTATGAGCATTTTCAAACCTGCAGCATTAACTTAGCAAAAAGGTCTGAGCCATTTTAGTTATCCTGAAGTAATTTACAGAATTGACAATGCAGAAAGTGAGCTGGGTTAATCACACCTAATCACATCACAATTTAAAACTGCACACTCCATGTAGTGTTGAAATGATATAGGGATACAGTGCAAAGCCCAATAAATGACCTCCAGATTTGGAAAGACCTAGAGATAATATTTTTATGATAAAATAATCTACCTAATTTTTGAAGATTTCTGTTTGTGTTTGTAAAATACCTGCTTGAAAAATGTTACCCCAGTCTTACAATTTCAAGGAAAAAGAAACCCTGTGCAGGTTTAAACTTTCTTTTTTGAGAGGTGGAACCAGTCAGTCATCTGCTGGTGATAGCTGTGAGCTGTAATTAGCTTCTGGTGGAAATTGCCAGCAGATGCAACTAAAAGTTGAAGTCAATTGGCTCTGCTTCCTCCTTACAAGAAAATTGGCGTTTCAGGGCTGCATTCCAGCATGATGGATCTAAGAAACCAAAGCTAATTTGACAAGAAAGGGAAGTGTCCCTTTTCCTGGTCTGCTTTAACCCTGAACATGCTGCATGTTCCTGCCGAGGATGCGTAATTTTTTCTTTCTTTTTATTGTTTTTCTTTTTTTTTTTAATCCCCATAGAAAGTAACTATGATTATAAAAAATACATTCCACTGAAGAAAGGCCAGTGTTTAGTCCCAATTATTGAAATCGCAGCTGTGGAGATGGGAGAGGGAGAAGATGCAAAAAGTAGGAATGGTGAACAAAGGCAACATACGAAACAGGACTTGGAATAGGAAGCACAGCAAGCTTAGGTGCATGAAAAGTCAAGCAAAACCCGGAAGCACCAGTACTGCAGCTGATTCACACTCTGAACCATCGGCCTCTGACAGTTCTGCATTCTGGCTGCACCACACTGCACATTTCAATAGTTCCACAGCAAATGCAGCACAGGTATTTGCTCTCACCCTGCTCTGCTGCACAGATCTGCAAATTTTCTGCATTTGATCAATATTTCATTATATCAACATTCAGGGCTTGATCAGCCTGTAGTGGTGTATGGGCTGTGCATTCTTGTGACTTGTCCTGATCGTGTCTCCCGATCTACATTGCCGAGTAGATAGTGAATGTTCGGCCATGACAAGCAAGTGGCATCATTGTTTTGCCAACTGGGCTTTGTACAGGCCTTGCTGGGATTTAACATCCTTGTATCTCACTCCCAGGAATATTTGAAGACCTCAAATAGTAAAGAAACTTCACTTTGCCAGAGACACCGTTAATTTGCAATGACCACATCTAACACAAAAGCATTTTTCAGTGAGAGGGTATCTATTAACTGAGTGTTGTAACTACTCTTCAGAAATAACAACTTCTTAACAAATCAAGTAAACATCTACACCTCCATGTCAACAGCACACATGCACACCTGTCTTATCGAACCAGGCAGCATGAAGAGAGGAAGGGTTTCTGGCAGGCTGCCTTCAGCACCCACTTTATCTGTACACAACAAAACTTAGTTGATGATGTCCTTCAGACTCACCAGAAAGTAAAGTGATTTGAGATACATAAGAAACTCACACGCAAAACATACTAAATACAGCACTTACACAAAAGCTTAATGGAACAATGAGGAGTTTTGTTAAGCAGAAACTCAAGCCAAGTGGCCTTTTTTTTGACACTGGATAGACTAGTCACATTGTAAACTACTGGAATTATGCAGCTCTTGCTACGAAAAAATCATACTAGTGACTGTTTTGATGCATTTCCTGAAGAGAAACAAAGTGACAGCACAGCAGAAGTGCCACAACCACTCTCACTCCAGCTGCCCCATATATGTACAACTTTCTCTTAAATATCTTTGAATACTCACTTTGTAACCCTACTTTAACAGGCCAGCTTCTCAAAAATATATGTTAAAAGGGGGTTATTTACCACAATTTTTCTAGCAGATTAACCAGAAAAAAACATAAGTCCACATGGCTGAGTATATTATCCTCCCACAGTATTGGATTTTTCAGAAGGTTTAAGAGCAATCTTAATGATTTTATTTCCTTTTAAAAAAGCCTGTTTTAATATCAAACCTCTTTCAGCATGCTAGATGGCTTTAGCTAGATGGGATCCTTTCCCCTCCAATTAAGAAGAAAAAAATCCTGTAGATCTAATCCCACCTACAGGATAACTTGTTCTTTCTCCTTTTTTAAAGCTAATCCTTACTACTTAATTATAAATTTAGTGTTTTGCACAAAAATGGGATCTTTCTTAAGCGCTCTTCGGTTCTGTCTTCCTCTGAACTGCAAAGCTTCCCAAGACTTTTATCATGTCTTTCTTGTTCAACAGTTATTCTTCCTATTAAACAAGCAATAGAACAAATCCTGATTTCCTCTTAAAGCAGTGGAAAAGCAAAGTTTCTGCCAAAAAAATCTACATAGCCAAGATTGTTAGCTAATGTACCTTTACTGCTCTTAAGGCTAAAGCAGTTTTCACCACATAGGAATGTCATCCAGGAGCTGAAACAAAGATAGGAGCTCTTCAGAGAAAAAATGAGCAAGATATTATCTGTACAAAGAGAAACAGGTAAAACTGGACTCATGCTTAGCCCAAGGATTCCCCACACACTTGAGTGCTGTGGAGTGCTTAGCCCTCCAATATCCTGGTTTCACACCGTGTGGCTCCGTCTCCCAGGTGGGGTGGGGTGACAGGGCACAGACCCAGCCCTACCTTAGGGCTTTCCCGATGGAAAGCAGGTGGCTGCCAAAGCAAACGTGCTGTGTACAGCACCTGCACCATTCTCCGCCTGAGACACCATTCACTCAAACGCCAACATCATCTTCACCCAAAGTATCTATTTGGGCAGAAATATGGCTCACAGGCTTTGCTATTCCTTTTGAGATCTCAGCTCAGTTTCTGTACGCTTGCTCTTTTCTAAAGGCAGAACAAAGAGAATATTTGGCTTTAAAAACGTCTTGGAAACTACAAATGAAAAATTGCATGACAAGTGTACAGCTTTAATTACATCTCTCAAGGGGACGAGATAGCATTTCTGCATCCCCATCTTGTCTTCTCTCTGCCCTGGAAATTCGTAAGATGATTGGAGGTACAAACATTCGTATTTGTAGGGGGAAAAATGACCTACATTACATTCCTAGCAGATCATGTAAATAGCAGGATGTAAAGTCTCACAGAATTAGTTTACATTTGAAACATTTTCAAAATATTGTTTTAGCTGGGTATAATAGACCACCATAAGATGTGACACACAGCAAACACAGGGCTGCAATTAAACAGCTGGCAAACAGCCAGAAAGAGATAAAGGCCCAGGCTGTCACTTGCTAGACAATATATATGGCTATTTTGGCAGCCAAAATGAATGTGATAATTGAGCCATGACACATTAAAAAGGCACACAATTTCCAAGGAAAGAGTTCCTGAGCACTAAACAGGGAGCATCTATAGTGTGCTTACAGCGAGCCAAGGTTCATGAGTAATAACAAGACCGAGCTGATGACAATTCAGCGGTGCCAAGCCAACCTTGTCTCGTGCACTGCACCACTGTGTGCACTTATTTACCACCAGACACAGAAATACAGGAGTGAAGCCCACAGTGGCCATCAAAAATAAAGGGAATCTGAAAAGTGTGTGGCACTGACTTCAACTGATTCTCTGCATGTTTTTTATATTAATAAGAATTTTATACAGTAGCATTTCTTTCTCCAGAAGGCACAGTACACTTGATTTGACTTCCACCACCCAGAAAAGGCCCAATCTATATAATTCAGTTTTAAAATAAAAACATACAGTAACACATGAAGATTAAGTAACTCTTCCAAATCATAATTTTGCTATAAGGAAAAATGACTCTTTTGTTTAAGACATGAAGAACCTTAACACTGAAAACAATAACTGTTTGGAAGACAAAGTTCAGGAGGTTTTCTAGTGTTTCACTGCATGTTTTGTTAAATAACCTAAGGACACAACAAACAAAAAAATGTAGCAAATGAAGACATGGTTTTAAGTTAACACCCAACAAAGCCTCCTATAAATGCACTCCATCAAATTAACATGCTGACATCAGTGGCATTTCCTTCTTGAGTAAAGGACTTGAAAGCCTATACACTGTCAGCCCCCAGTCCATTCATTCACTAACCTCCCACAAAGTGTAGGTACTTCATGATCTAAAATTATGCTTATATAAAAGAAGGCCAACTTTAGGCTCTGTTACAGGAAAACCCCTATGAAGAGTTTGTTCTTAATCCTAGTCTAAACTCAACCACATTAAAGATGTATTCAAATAAAGAAACTGCATGTGTAGCTTCCCCAGTCAGAAGGGGCAGTGCATCAAGAGAGCTTGCAAAAGTGTAAGAAGCCACTTGCAGATCCATTCACACCAGTGATATCTAGAAGACAATTGCATAGCTCTCCATAACATCGATACCAGTGAACCACAACTGACTTGAGGGATACTGGCAAAACTTTTGTAAATGTACTAAGCGTCAAAGAAACAGAGAAAAAACTTTCAAGACATTAAAACAGGGTCTCTTCAATGTAAATTAATTTCTTTTCTCAAACAAAAGTATCAAAGTGCTCTAAACTATAAACTATGCAGATTTCCCCAGAACAAACTCCCTAGCCACCTCAAACAACCAACACAGGCTTCCAAATCCAGCAACCAGAGCAAACTGGCATTGCCATACTGGGCCAAAATGAAGAATCAGCATCAATACTTGACTTCGTATTAAAACCAGTACAACTGCCATTATTACATAATCTACTTTTACAAAATTATCTTTAATGGCAGTGACAGTAACTTCATTAAGTGTCAGTAAAGGAAATGGAAAGGCTTAAAGATGAGGTCAGAACATGCACTTTTGGCTGCCTCCTCAGGAGATGCATCAAATATGTTATTCATGTCTAAAGAAGAGCAAACTCTTGAGGGTAGCTGCAGCCCCCAAAAGAAAAATGAAATCATGACATGCATTTTTCTGACCCACAAATTAGAGGAAGCATAAGGGGACAACCACAAGAATAAATTAGTTAACTCTCATCTGAAAATTTCATACAATTGCATGCATAAATGGCATATTATATTAGTGAAATATAGTAAATAATATAATTTTTTTTGTCCCCAGTACTGCAGCAGACACACAGGCATATTATTACATAGGCTCTGTCAAGTGGTGTTTAGGGGCAGCTAAAACAAGGCCAATTCACACTCCCTTTACAGAAGCATTTAAACACAAACACGGTTTCCTAGAAAAGGCAAGAAAGGTGTGCTTTCTCTGACTCACAGCCACAAAGCAGAAAGGCAGTAATTAAAAATGTAGAAACAAAAGAGTAATGAAGAGAAGTAAGTCCCAGTTATTTAACATACCTCATATACTTGCCCCTTGCCCAAATATCCTATGAAATCTCAGTAAGAATAGGGTTTTTTCATGGATCTTGTATCTGGCCTGATTGCGCACAGACAGTTAGGAAAAGAGTTTCATGGAATTAAATTGCAATGAAAAAGTAAATTTTCATATAGATTAGGAGAAAGTAGGATGGAAAAATGGTTTAGGACAAGAAAGAAACACTTAAGTAGCTTTGCAGTATGAGAACAAAACTGTCAGGCAGAAAAGGCAAGACTGAGTAACACAGATGCAGTGAAATACTACAAGTAGGTAGTTTATTTACACCTACCATGGAATCAAGAGAGTGTTTCTTATTATGGCTATGTTAACTCCAATCAACCTTTGGCCACTAGTAATCAGCTGTAATTGCAAAAGTAAATTTGGAAATACAAGGAATTATAGTAAAACTTTTAAATCTTCTCCTGCATGGAGTAGTAGCTGCAAAAAGGTGTGTCCCAGTATAATGCAGAGCACTAATCCTCCCCACAAAGCAGAATACCCTGGAGTAGATAATAACATTCTCTGTGAAGTAAATCCTCTCTTTATTTATACCCTGGCAGAGTTTCCAAGTGTTTACATTCATTCAATAAGCCAAAAAATTACTCAGACTTATTTTTTCTCTATATTTAACATATAGAAGAACAGCAAAGCTCTGTTTGCACCTGGACCATAATTAAATCTATAATTCATACAGCAGCATGAAGACTAATACATAAATTAACTCTACTTGCCAGAAGAAGTAATAATATCAGGAACAATTTACTGCAGATTCCAAAAATGAGAACAGAAAGTTTTTATAGTAAAGCTTCTGTCTTTCAAACTTCCCTTAGGAAAATCTTTTTCCCCAAATTTCTATTCCAGTGGTGATCCAGACTCCAACATTAAAACTTTAGAGGCTAGAAAAAAACTCAGAGGAACTGCTGACAGATGAGAGGTGCAGCCCCCATTAGCACAGTCACCGGAGCCACGCTCCAGGCAGAGCACGGCTGCACCAGCAGCACACTGGGCCCAGCACTGCTCCTCGCGCGGAGAAAGAGGTGCCCTGGCTGAGTGCTGCACGGCTGCTCTGGAGCACAGCCGGGGTGCCCCACGAACACGTTCACTCCTAACAAGGCTTCAGCCTCCAAGGAACACACGCAGCTGGTGCGATTTCAAACTGCACCCAACACACTGCAGTTTATCCACCCACCCTAAGACAGAACAGCACAATGGGGTGTTTCTCTGTCCTGCTCTGCATCCAGACGGGATAAAAGCCAGGCTCTGGCTTGCACCTAGCTAAGAGACTGTAGTTACACACTCCAGCAGTGCCAGGATGACTCACGGTGCTTTGCACTCTGCCAGACGACTTTGAAGGGAACAGAGAGTTGCATATGGAAAGCACAAGCAGATGTAGCACAGCATCTCTGAGGCACTCTCATCAAGCATTCATTGCTTATGGCATCTACTGCAAAGCTAACCAGAACTGACCCCTTGGTTTGTGATCAGTGACCAACTTCAGAAAAAGATCAACAGAATAACTTTCAGAAATAGCATTCATTGCACTGCATGGACTGCTCACTACACAATTTAATGTTGCCCTCCCCCTCCTTTTTTTTTTTTTTCATTCAGGCTTCAAAAGCCAGCGGCTCTTTCAAAGTTAACAAACATGGTTCTGGGCATAAAAGGATTTGGACTAAGACCTGGGGCAATACAGTCTCTCATAATTACCTGTTCTTCACACACTTTCAAGAAGCAGAAAACCAAAGTGATATTTCTATTGGTGCAGCAAAATTTTTTCAAACAGCACTCTTATCTTCCCACCTCCTGAAACCAGCTGCTATCACACCAGCGGGCACGTGCCATCTTTACTGGAAAGATGCCCAGCCTGGATGGATGATTTTAGCGGGGAGGCATCCAGCTTATCTCAGGTGTAGGGAGAGGTGTGTTCACTGTCATTCCTGTCTCCTTATTCCCATGTTTGAAAACAAAAGGAGAGTGCAAGCACAGCTGAGTCTGACAATCCAGATAAGAGATTTTATTTATATTTATTTTTCCAATGTCAGAATCCGGGAGTAAAGAAAAATTAAGCACACCAACTTGCATTTGTCAGAAAAAAACCACCAGAATTACCAAAATCTCTCTTACAGTCTTTCCTGAATGAAAACTAGGCAGTAGCCGTCTACAGCACAAATGTACGGCCTGCAGAGAAATTCAGAGGCAATGCAAACAGCATAAATAGCATTCGGAAGGATGAAAAGTCATTTATCAGAGTAGTACAGTTCACATCTCTCTCCATTTCCTCCATCCCTGACCCCATCTTCTCTAACTTCTAATAAGGCACACTGGTCATTGTACAAGAATTTTGCCCAGAATGCCCTTTATATCTGGGAGAACCACAGGGTGCTCAGCCTACAATAGCTCTAGTATTGACAGCCACTACTGTTAGTTTGCCTTCTAATTGATAAGAAATTATTTTGCTTCTTCTATTCTTAAAACAAAAAAACCCAAGCAGGTTTAACAGAAAACAAAGATTTTAAATAATGCTAGTCTGTGGTATTCACCATGAAAAACAACCCAAACAAAACTCTTGAAGGTAATATGCTTTCACTGCATTTGTTTTCAGAGAACCTCGAAAGTAATTGACTTCTACACATATGGATCTATTTAAGGTTTGTTACTTACTCTATATTATCAAACAAATCACTGCTTTGTTTTGATGAGGTCCCTTTCGCTTCAGACACTTGTTTCTTTTTTAAAAAAACCAGTTGTGGTGTGTTTGCTCTGGTATAACTAAGTACACCACCTGGAATTTTGGCTTATTAAAAAAAAAAAAGGAAGAAGCAAACCAAACTCAAAATACACAGCAGCCAGGTTGCTACTGCAACTCTTCCCACTACCCCAGCAATCCAAGACTCTGTGGAAGAAGGGGAATGTGGAGCTAGGCACTACCTGGCTGTGTAAAACTTGTATGGGTATCATACAAAATCTCTACTCCAGACAAGAAACGCTTCTGCAGCCACTGACTGTGCTTCAAATACTTTATCATGTGAAGACCATCGTCTCAGATTAATGTTTAATCACGCTTGTAGCATTTTAGGTTCTATAGTATTTCTACCTTTTGCATAAAAATCTGTATCACTCAAGCAATGCTTAAGGTGCAGTAGGCTGTGCTGTGTAACTTAGATTTGCTTCCAAATGAAGATAGTCTCAAGAGTGTTCGGTGCAAGTTGATTTGAGTCTCTTAAGATCTCCCTTTGCATTAGCTTTATAGAAATCAAACCAAAATCATTATTTTCCTTTTAGGTCCAAAGCTCTGAACAGAAAACCAGGTATTTGCATAAGGATGTTGGTTCTCTGGGCCCTCAGGGTGTCTGTAGAGGGAGATGTTGCTAAATCTAATGTCCAACCACAGCTTCTGCCGCTGGTAATAATGAAGTAGATACAGATGTGCCCTAGGTATCTGGGAACAAGTTAGGACGAGCGCTATGCACAATGACAACACAGAGCTCTGCGTCAACTAACCTCGCCTGCACCACTTCACTTGTCCCTCGGATCCTCCAGCCTGGATGAAGTCTTTGCTATTAGGATACCAGGGGGAAGGACAAACACCAGCTTAAGTATTAGCAAAGCCCAGGCAGTGATCACACAGTAGACAGGTCCCTTGTCAGAAAAGGTGTATTTGGGGAGGAATCTGCCCAGTCTGCCACAATAGCAGCCTTCACAGCAAGAGCCACCATCAGCTGAACATCTCTCCTATTGCATAGCTACTGACCAATTGAAACACTTTCCCCACCCCTCAAAACTCACTCAGCTTAAAGCATTTACAGCATAAATGCTTTACTGAAATTGCAAACAAAAATAGCTCTCTGCTGCTGACCTTCCCTTACAGAAAGGGGAGCACCCATGTTTCCATTTGTCCAATGAAATCTGACCAGCTGATGCTCTACTGATTCCCTCTGTCACATTTTGGTGACTTCCATGTCTAGGCTTCAGAGTGAAGTGATAACCTGTGCTTAAACCTAAACCACCTCACTGCAGCTTCAGCTCAGTGAACTGAGCCAGCACTGATTGAGAACCCTTGGCTTTCTGCAGCACCTGTACTGCTAATCCAGTCACCGGGTGGCCTGAGTGCTGGGCACAGCTACCTTTGCTCAAGCTATGTTACACAAGCACGCAAAAGGAGGCTGGCTTTGCACTGACTGAGCACCTTAATTTGCTTACTGATTTCCAGCCCTGCCACTGAAGCTACATGAAGGCTTTCTGGCAAGGGACGAACTTACCTCTAAGACAATTCGTTGTGAATCCCTGAGGCTGGCCTTTAGCTTTGCTGTCTGTTCTTTGACTTTGCTGGCTACCTTCCCAGCACCTGCACCCTTCTGCATGCCTCAGAGAGGAACTACTCAAGTTTGTAGCAGCATTAACTCATCAGCTGGAAACCTGCCAGGCTGCTTACGTTTTCACTACAATCCTCTGAGCTCTGATTCCAGAGAGTGCTTCGAGACAGGATCCACGGTCACAGACAGTACTATGCAACCGCTTTCTGATGTGCTTGGATCCATTTGAGATGCTGTGCAAGATGCATTAGTGCTTGTATATCTACTGCAAACTGCCTCTGTGAAAGCAGAAAAACGCCCCTTGCTTTTGTTTAGCTCAGTGTTGGAAATACTTATGTGCATGTGGAACAAACATAAGAGAATCCAAGCACAGAGTATATAAAGTATCAAAAATCAAGATCTACTGCACAACCAGTGCTATTTGTTTCTCACAAAGGTGACACACTTCTGGAGAACTGACGACATGTGCCTAGTTTATTTCTAGTCAGCAGAAGGTGACGACTTTGTGCAATTAAAGTAGGATTAGGTAAAAAATTGAAACAAAGCCAAAATTGGGAGGGAGGGAGACAAAGTGGAATAATAAATCAGCAGAAAAATCATAAGACATTTGCTTTTTTTGACTGACAGCAGGACAAAATCTGTGCACTTTCAGTGACTTTCTTAATAATCATTGCTGCTGCTTGGAATCATAGCACCTGTGTATCTTCCAGGATGATTATACTACAAAACCCTGACACAAATACAGGTTTTAAGTGAAGTGAAAATCACTTCCCCACAAGCTTTCCTTTGGCACTATCATTTAAATCCAGTATAAATGCTAGTTTGGTCAAACTGGTCTTTAAGAGGTCACTTAGTCTATTTCCTGCCTAAAGTAGAATCAACTGCATCTAAACTGCTCCTGTCAGTCCTCTGTTTCTTAAAAATCTCTGGCAATGCAGACCATCTTTTGCATGCGGTCTTCATGTCCAGGTACTCCTACACTGATACTAGGTCTTCGTTATGGCAACTGAAGTTGCTTTCTGTAACTACCAGCTCAGGACTAGCAACAATTGCCTTACTTCCTTTGCAGTAACCTTCTTCTATATCCAAAGATCTTTTCCTTTCTTTCCTCCTTCCTTCAAGGCACATGATCCTCAAAGTGGCTGCACCTACTGAGAAGAACTGCTCCCCATCTAGCCTTTTTTCCCCATGGATTTGTGCAGCTGATTATGCCTACTAAAGCACTTTACCTTGTAGTTCTCATTATTAAATTACATGGTATTTTTAAGGTCACTTCCTATATTTGTCCTCATCACTTAGCATTCTAGTCCTGTCCTCCAATGTGCCTACAAACCCTTCCTTCCCACTGTTAACTCCAACTGCAGTATTTATATGCTCTAGGGCAGTATCCTCATCAATAAGGAAAACATCAATTACTAGGGACTGCCAGATGGTCCTCTACAGACCCTCTCTGCAGATTCTTCCAACCTGAAAGTGACTCACTGCTAACTGCAGGTCACTTTGGTGTTTCGTCAAAAAGATCTTACCCCTCATTTGTTTCTGAAAGCAATACTTACAATGGTAGTTTATTATTGTCAACTAAACTTGTATCTGAATTCCTAAAAGGTCTGGCCAGTCTGTTTTACAGTAAGTGCTGCAAAATTAACAACTACTTCAGCCACAGTTCGGAACTAGGTAACAGTATAGTGCTCTCTCTGCACAGGGAAAATTAATCCAAATTAATGCAAGCAGGCTAGGACTCATTCATCACCAGCAGTTACTGGCTCAAAGTAAGACATCAAGGTAAAGTAACAACACAGTTCCTGGATAGCTTAATGGTACACATGCCCCTGTCCGAGATGGCAGCTGGACATCCTTGCTCCTGCCTACCCAGCTCTCAACTCAGAAAATATGCTCAAGGTATTTTTCATGATCTGTGTATTACCTGTCTCAGAATGTTCCACATCTATGCAGACCTGAGTTACACCAGCTCCAGGAAATCTCCACACATGAGTTTTATAGGAAGTAGGTAATTTTACATAAAAGGTTTAATGTCGTTTGGCTGATTCTCTTGTATTTGCACTTTGTTAAATCGAATTTGAAATAGGTGTCTCAAGTCCGTAATAGTAAAGAAACTGATACACAGAGACAAGTCAGTCTGAGGGGGAAGCATGCAGTGCTAGGACCTTGCCACACATACTGTTTATCACAAACTAAGTATGACAGGCTGGCAATGATGAGCGATGCACAGTTTGAGTGTAAAAAAGAAAAAAAAAAAAAAAAAATATATATGGCATATTTTAGTCAGTTTTATCACAGAGCCTGAAGGGCCTTTGTACAGTTATACAAATACATATCCAAAAAGCAGATTTCTCCTTAAGTCTAAGAGCCAATACTTTGCATTTTTTTACAAATTTTCACACTACAATGCCTAAAGAATTGTTAAAAAAACTGATCTGTCAGGCTTTTCTATTGTTTCCAGATAAAACTTAAGACATAATGAGCATCAGTTCTTTAACACCAGTAGCTGAATCAAAAGTGTTTGAACTATTTCTGCAACTTTGAAGTAGATAGACAACCATGAATTTTTTTTTTCATTTTGATAGTAGGGCTGTT